>CM046442.1:32873585-32982013 GCA_025506515.1 Flaveria trinervia
CATGACTAAATGAGTTACAATGAGAAAGTATATATACTACTACCTACAGTTGGTTATACTTAGATTACCGACTGGAACTTACTATTAAACAAATACTATATGTTAGAAGTAAGGTATCTAAGATAAAATACTATCCTAAACTATGTAGTCATGACATGTTCATGACTTACTTTTTCTCACTAACTAATTATGGTAACTGTACTTACTGATAAAAGGTGAACAATGTAATAAAGTATGGTCAACAACATTGGCGTGCGAAAGCGCTATGCAGTATCTCAAAGGTGGCAGCGGTTGTCAGGCCGACCATACTTATATCCACTGGTTTAGAGTTGGTACTTTTGAAGGTTAACTGGCTTCGAAAGAATAAGTTCTTCCGAACCCTTTTACGCTTCAGAAGAATCAACTTCTTCTGAGATCTCTGCAAGTCTTTAAGACCTTTATTATTTGTCTTGAATCTTCTAAGTGTTTAACTTCGAAAGAGGAATTAGTTAGTCTCGGAAGACTGAGTTCCTCTTCGGAAGTTCTTTTTTCTTGAGCTTTGGAAGTTCTTCAACATAGCTTTGGATGTTTTCAGAAGTCTTTATTCAGTGGCACAAAAAATCTTCCAAGTGTTGTTTTGGTTGCAACAGCCTTATCTAATCTAGCAAACTCCCCCTAGGTTGATGCTATCAAAACAACAAGCATTATGTTTCAAAGGTCGAGTTCTTAAACCCATGTACATGATATTTAAAAAATCATGGTACATACATATATATTCTTAAGGTATATGTTATATGGTTCGGTTAGGGGCATGCTTGAGAAAAAAATGTTGTCACAAGGTTTGGTTGAGAAAAAATGTTGTTACATGGCAGCACCAAGCTGTGAAGCAGCATCAATGTCGTAAAGTGCCCCAAGGGGCAAGCACCGCTCCCCAAATTTAACATTGATATAATGTTGGTGGCGGCACGGCTGGGCTGACCTGGCAAGCAATGGCGCCGGTGGGAGCTACGGTAACATGTAGTCTTAGTGGCCGGGTTGTTTAATGGCTTTAAAACTAATAGATAATAGATAATTATAGTCAATGTTAATGATTTGTAATTTGTATTTAATGCATATCTCCTACACAAAAATAGGAGATAGAGTTTTGTATATTTATAGTTGTGATTATCTAATGAAAAGGCAAGGAGCCATTTACCAATTATCATGGTATCAAGAGCCTTTGCTCTTAATCACCGATCCTCCCCTTTGGCCGGACCATCTTCTGCCGCCAAACTCCACCTTCCTCCTCCTTGCTTATCTTCCCACAATATCCCCTTTTCTGTCCTATTCCACCCTCCCTATATTTTTTTTCCTCCCCTCTGACCACTATATCTTTCTCCATATCCAACCATGTCTGACCAATCTTCCATCACCCAACCTTCTAACGAAACTTCTAAACCTGCCGAACCCAAACTTCACCCGGCAACCACGGTCTCCAATATAAAGAATTTTATCCCAATCACCCTTGAAATCGAGTCCAGCCAATATGCGTCATGGGCCACCCTTTTTACCATTCATTGCAAAGCCTTCCTCGTACACGACCATCTTCTACCCCATCCCATTGACACCGAAGCCTCATCCTCATCCACCTCCTTAACCGAGTGGGAACGCTTAGACGCCATTGTCCTCCAATGGATCTATAGCACCATCTCGAATGACCTCCTTCACACCGTCATTGACAAAACCGCCACCGCCCATGCAGCATGGAAGGCCATCGAGGACTTGTTCCAAGATAACAAAAGTGCTCGTGCCATCCATCTTCTAAATAAATTCTCCAATACCCGCCTTGACAACTTTCCCAACGTCACATCCTATTGTCAAGAACTCAAGGTTCTTGCGGACCAACTCGCAAATGTTGATGCCCCCGTATCCAATGACCGCTTAGTCCTACAATTAATTGCGGGACTAAATGACCAATATGAGGGCATCGGCACTATCCTTACCTCCCAAGAACCACTTCCCAATTTCTACAAGGCTCGTTTCAAAATTGTTGAGGTCGAGTCTCGTAAAGCCGAACAAGCCCTACACAATTCCAAAAATTTCACCACCGCCCTCACCACCTCTACCACTCACCATCCTCAAACCAACCCTCCCTTGGACTCTCGATCAGACACCAACCCTTACCGTGGGCGCGGCCGCACTCGTGGCCGTGGCCGGGGTCGTGGACAGTTTGGTAGAGGCCGCTCAAATTCCTACTACCCCTCATTTTACTACCCACCACCTCCCATGTGGCCTTGGCCCAATCCCACATCATCAAACTCGCCCCAACACCAACCATCTTATCCCTTTCCCTGGCCCGCACCACCCTGCCCGTACCCTAACACATCTAATCCACGTCCACATGGACAAAACCCGAGTTCCGGCATTTTAGGATCCAAACCGTCCCAGGCTCATCATGCTTATACTCCAACGGACATCGAACAGGCAATGTATACCATGTCCTTGCAACAACCGGATCCTACACTATACATGGACACGGGCGCTACTAGCACTATGGGTAACGATACTTCTGACTATCATACTTTTTTTAATAATAGCATGCATAAAAATATAATTGTTGGAAATGGGCAAACTATTCCGGTCCTTGGCTATGGCACCAAATACTTACCCAAACCATTCCACCTTTTGTCCTTAAAAACTGCCTTTATGCTCCTAAACTACTTAAAAACCTTATTTCGGTCCGTAGATTACCATTGACAATTCTGTTAGTGTCGAATTTGACCCGTTTGGTTTTCTTGTTAAGGACTACCAGACCCAGAGCCCACTTCTCAGTGCAACAGCAGCGATGATCTGTACCCGCTTGTTTTCGGACCGGGCACCACACAAGCATCCACCTTTGCAGCCATCTCCTCCAACCTATGGCATCAACGTCTCGGTCATACGGGACATTTATCTTTACAATCTTTAAAACATTCTAGTTTCATTGATTTCAATAAATGTAAAGACAATTTTTGTCAATCATGTGTGTTTGGTAAAAGCATAAAACTTCCCTTTCATGCTTCTAATTCTGTTTCCATACAACCATTTGATATCATCCATAGTGATTTGTGGACTTCACCCATAATTAGTTCTAGTGGCCATCAATATTATGTGCTATTTTTGGATGATTTTACAAATTTTTTGTGGACTTATCCCCTTACCAAAAAATCCGAAACATTTAATACCTTCCACCATTATGCCACCCAAATCAAAACACAATTTCAACACACCATAAAAACTTTCCAATGTGATAACGGAAAAGAATATGTCAACCACGCATTTAAAAATTATTTCCAAAATAATGACATGCTTTTCCGCTTATCTTGCCCACACACCTCCTCTCAAAATGGGAAAGCCGAGCGCAAAATACGCACAATTAACAACATGCTTCGCACGTTGTTATCTCATGCGTCTCTCCCCACCTACCTTTGGCCCTATGCCCTTGAAACCGCCACCTACCTCCTAAATATCATACCAACCAAATCCATCCATGACAAAACACCCACTGAACTACTATATCATGTCACTCCCACCTATGATCACTTCGTGTCTTCGGATGCTTGTGCTACCCACTCACTCCCTCCACCACCATCCACAAACTTAATGACCGCTCCCAACCATGTGTGTTCCTAGGCTACCCACCCAATCATCGTGGTTATCGTTGCTTTAACCTCGATACAAAACAATTCATCATATCTCGCCACGTAGCCTTTGACGAAACCACATTTCCCTTCAAACATACCATTGCCCCTACACCCAAATATGATGTCTTCGACACCCCACTCCCACCCACCATTTGGCCACATGTCCAAACCCAACCCAATCACTTCTCCGGCCCAACTAACACCACGGCCCAAACCCCTCCAGCCCCTCCATCCGGACCTCTCCCTACCCAAAACCAACAGTCCGCTTCTCAGCCCACTAACACGTCCCGTGGCCCACAAACTGATCCAATCAACAGTCCGCCCCATCCCTCAATCAATCCACCACCACCGGCCCAATCACCATCCTCCACTAGCCCAACACCAAGCCCACTCATACTCGATATGCCCCCACAACCACCGGCCCGGACCATCCAAACACGCTCCATGAGCGGAATCCATAAACCAAAAATACCCTTCAACCTCAACACCTCCACCACCACATCCATTCAACCATTACCCAGAAACCCAACCCAAGCCCTCGCCTCACCTGAATGGTTTGCCGCCATGTCTAATGAATATCATGCTCTTATTAAAAACTGGACATGGGAGTTAGTTGTTCGTCGCCCCGATATGCATGTAATACGTAGCATGTGGCTGTTTAAGCACAAATTTAAATCCGATGGGTCTCTAGAACGTTATAAGGCACGCCTTGTGTGTGATGGGAGACTACAATAGGTGGGTATCGACTGTGGTGAAACGTTTAGCCCTGTGGTTAAACCGGCAACAATTCGGACTGTTTTATCTATTGCTTTGTCCAACTCTTGGTCTGTGCACCAACTTGATGTCACTAATGCATTTCTACACGGGCATCTAAATAAAACAGTTTATATGTACCAGCCAATGGGTTTTCGGGACAAGAATTTTCCGGACCATGTATGTTTGTTGAAAAAATCTTTATACGGGCTTAAACAGGCACCTCGGGCGTGGTATCAACGGTTTACGGACTATGTGTTACAGTTGGGCTTCACTCAAAGTAAGTGTGATGCATCTCTCTTCATCTTTCGCCATGCTCATGACACGGCGTACCTACTTCTTTATGTCGATGACATCCTTCTTGTCACTTCCTCTGACAAGCTTCGACATCAATTAATGACACATCTCTCAAACGAATTTTCTATGAAAGATCTTGGGTCCTTGAGTTATTTTCTCGGCATCTCGGTTAAACGGTCCAACGATTCTATGTTTCTCTCTCAACGATCATATGCCATGGACATCTTGGCACGTGCAAAAATGACCGATTGCAACCCCGTAGCAACGCCCGTTGACACCAATCCTAAACTAACCAGCCACGGCAACCCATTTCAGGATCCGACCCTCTACCGTAGTTTAGCGGGCGCTCTTCAATACCTTACTTTCACTAGACCGGACATCGCATACGCAGTTCAGCAGATATGTATGCACATGCACGCTCCGACAGATGATCACTGGAATGCGCTTAAACGCATTCTGCGTTATGTGAAAGGTACGCCCGACTTTGGCCTCACCTTATCCGGTTCCAAATCGCACACCTTAACTGCCTATACAGATGCCGATTGGGCCGCTGTCCTGATACCCGTCGCTCCACCAGTGGCTACTGTGTCTATTTTGGAGATAACCTAATTTCCTGGTCGTCCAAACGACAATCTACTGTCTCCCGTTCCAGTGCAGAGGCTGAATACCGAGCCGTGGCCAATGTTGTAGCTGAAATCTGTTGGTTACGCAACTTGTTACTCGAGCTCCATACTCCGCTGTCCCGTGCCACCCTGGTTTATTGTGATAATGTAAGTGCTATCTATCTGTCCGGAAATCCGGTGCAACACCAACGCACCAAGCACATTGAGATCGACATCCATTTCGTCAGAGAACAGGTTCAAAAGGGCCACGTCCGCATTTTGCATGTGCCGTCAAAGTACCAAATCGCCGACATTTTCACTAAAGGTCTTCCACGAATACTTTTTGAAGACTTCCGAGACAGTCTCAGCATCCGGTCACCTCCCGCTTCGACTGCGGGGGTGTAATAGATAATAGATAATTATAGTCAATGTTAATGATTTGTAATTTGTATTTAATGCATATCTCCTACCCAAAAATAGGAGATAGAGTTTTGTATATTTATAGTTGTGATTATCTAATGAAAAGGCAAGGAGCCATTTACCAATTATCAAAAACACATGCATGTTTTGTTTTTTCTTTTCCAAAGATTTAATAAAATATATGCATAAAAGACAACATACAAGTATAGGTAAAGACGTAAAACTAAAACATATGTAAACAACAAATTAGCTTGATCATCTTTTATGCATATAAGCTAAACATTAGTATGAAACAAGCACATATTTTTTACTAAATATAACGTACACTGGGTAAAAATTAAACAATCTAATTTGTTAATATCATATATATTATTTGACCCTGCCGTGATTGTTTTATCATCGAGTCTAGATGATCTTAATGTTCATAATATAATAATGCATGCATATTGTTTTCTTACATGTAATATCAAGTATCATAAACAAATAAGAAAAGACAAGAAGTAACACATATTAATTGTACTTGTACATGATTCCTTCACATCTCCTTGTACTACCAAACAAACATGTAATCAACTTCACTGATATCTCTCTCCATCTCAATTTTCCCATTCAACACTTCTACTTCACCCCTCTCTTTTGTTCTGATGAACAACAATATATCAAACCGAAATACACACATCTTACACTTGGGCTTTTTGGTTGTTTTATTCATTGTCAAAATTGAATCAAGGTGTAGCAATGGTTGTGATCTTGCATTGGGATCATATTATGTCACAGAAGGGTCAAATCTCACTTACATAAGCAAGATTTTTAGCCAATCAATCCCTTTGATCCTCAAGTACAATCCCCAAATCTCGAGAAGCGACACCATCGAAAGTGGGACCCGGATTAACGTTCCGTTTTTTGTCTATGCTTGAACGGTGATTTTTTAGGTCACACGTTCAAATACCAAACACAAGTTGGCGACACGTATGGTAAGATTGCTAGAGAGGTTTTCGCGAATCTTACCGATGAGTACTGGGTCCAACGAGTCAACTTGTTTGAACCCGCTCTGATACCAGATTTTGTTTATGTAAATGTTACCGTGAATTGTACATGTGGTAACCGACACGTGTCAAAGGATTATGGGTTGTTTGCAACACACCCTCTTCAACCCGGAGAAGACTTATGGTCCATAAGTATAGAGTCGGGTGTCCCGATGAAGTTGCTGGAGCGGTTCAACCCGGGATCCAATTTCAGTGTCGGGTCGGGGCTAGTGTTTGTGCCGGCCAAAGGTTAGCCAACTTTCCAACTTGTTTTAATAAAAGTTTTTATTAGATAATGAATTGCTATAGAGTATTAATTATTTATTGTCTTATTAAAGTGAAAGTTGTTTGTTCTTGATGTCTTTAAGCGAAATTTATTCCAATGTTACACTTTATACCATTTGATGATTTAAGCCTTCGTAATATAGGGGATATCCACGGCTTTTTTGTGAATTTGGTTGTTTGGAAATGAATTCGAGTTTTAACTAAAATTAAAAGGCATTTCAGAACCAAATATATTAAAGTGATATATGTATACGTAAATAATCCTAAGCACTAAAAAATAGATAAATTTGTAATAATCTCATAATATAGTTATATTATCCTGTAAAAAACAATAAGACAAGTGACAACGGCCGAATAGAGAAATGATTAAGAGAATTCGATATAAAAATAAAAAAATAATTATATATATACTAATTAGCAAGTTTTCTATGTATTGTAAGTTGTATTTTATGCTTTATGGGTAGTACCCAATTTGTTTTTATTTTTTTAATCTTTAATTTTTTATTCTAACCCAATACTTTTACATTTTTTTTTACAATTTAGGCTCAATAAATTTTACTTTCAACTTTTTCCTCTGTACTTTTCATATTTTACAAATTTTCGTTTTACGTCTCGGTTTAAATTTTATGAGTTAACACGTTGTAACGTGCTTGTGTGATTTAACGTTTTTTCGTCTACTTTTCATTCAATTTATTTTTTCCGTTTTTATGTTTTCCTGGTGTTCAATAAAGGTGGCGTGCCATTAGTTTTACTTGACATGGTTAAAATTTCCGTTATTGGTCCAAAACACCAAGACTAAAGGCCATCTAGTATACTTTTATGCCTGAGGCGTGAGAATTGATGTGATATGTTAACGGAGGTGAAGCACCACTCCTAAGCATGTTAGTTGTGATTCAGCAAAGGTTTAAACGCGCTTTAAAGGTGATGTTTGGTCCCTTTACACGCTATATTTACTTTTATATTAAATTAATGGGAGTGAAAAAGAGTAAGAGCATTTCCTTGGTTTAAGAAGTGGTGGTGAATGTAAAAGATGTGCAACGATTACACAGCCCATAACCTAAGTTGAAGCCACTTAAGAAAATGTGCACTTACTCAAATAAATTATGTGATTAACATGAAGATTTCAGAATGCAATTTTTCCCTTGTGAGCAGCTGAGAACCATAGTTATTAGATGCTGATTTCAATCGGCATGAGGTGTTATCATCTTTGATATAATTTGAATATAATATATCGTCAACTTTTCTCTATATTTAATATTATTATACTCTTATGGATCGTTATTAATAGTTCAAAACACCTCATGGAATTTTCATTTTTTTTATACTTAGAAGGTTAGGGTTCAAAAAGTAAGTTAGGCAGTGAGAGGGACAACTTGTCACACGAAGAGGGTTAGGCATGTAAAATCAGCCTCTAGAAGATCCAACAAGTAGACAATTGAGTTCGAGACTCTCTATATATTATTCAAATTCAAATTCAAATTCAAATTCAAATTTGGATATAAATCATTTGAAAATCAAAATCACAACTTCAAACTTGATCAGAAAAAGTATTATCACGTAGGCATCAAATATTAATAAATGTGACTGCACTCACACTTACTAAACATGTGTAATGATGTAGTGTAAATGTAAAACTTAATTAAAAAATGGACGGTGATGTGTAATATTGTGATTAATGGATCAAAATAAATAAAATAACTACAAAAACGCCCCCTTGTCCTTTTACGTGCCATCACTCACGCCACGCCACACGAGACGGCGTTTGCCAAGAAGCTAATATGGCCAACCACGCACCCTATCATGCCCCATGACTAGCACCATGGACTCGGGGCTGGACTTAAGGCTTGAGAGGAATCTTGGGTCAGATTTTCCACTTTGAAAAAAAGTGATCAAACATAAAATTTAAAACCCTTAAGCACGTACAGAAATAGTGATCAAAGACCCATTCAAACAAGAATAATCATAACAGAGACTCATTCGTCAACCAATTGACTCCACAAAATGATCCCAATTGCGACCTGGGTTTGAACAAGTCACTACCTTAATTACCAACCAATATAAACCCAATTCCTATTTCAGAATTATTCACTGTTTTTACTTCATTCCAACACTCTTTCAATCATTCACTCATTCGGGTCTTCGTTAATCTCTCTAAATCAGCTTCTGTTCATGTTAATTATAGTTCATCTGAGTCTTGATTTCAGTGAGTTAGTTTAAGTTCTTATCATGAAAAAGGAATTCAGTAGAAAAAGCATCATTCTTGTTCAGCTTTTGGTGGTGATTCTGACTGTTAATTCAGTTAAATCAAGTTGTAAAGACACTTGTGTTGCTTTGGCTTCTTATCAGATGTGGGACAAATCAAACATAACATTTTTAACCCAAATCTTTTCCACTACAATCCCACAAATCCTAAGTTACAACCCACATATCACAAATGCAGACATAGTTTCTATTGGTTCAAGAACAAACGTCCTGTTTTCGTGCGCCTGTAACGATCAAGATTTTCCAAGTCATCGGTTTGTTTATAATGTTAGTGCAGGAAACACCTACTCGGTGATTGCAGAAACTTATTTTTCGGGCCTTACAACAGTCGATATGTTGAGGAAATTCAATAGTTATGACGAGCTAAACATACCTTCAGGTAGTCATGTTAATGTTGTAGTCAACTGTTCTTGTGGAAATAGTCGTGTCTCTAAGGATTATGGGTTGTTATCACGTATCCAATTCGAAGTGGTGAGAATTTGTCCACAATTGCTAGTGAAACTGGGATAAATGAAAATCTTTTGAGGGATTACAATCCGGGCTCAAATTTCTTGAACAATGATATAGTGTTTATCCTGGAAGAGGTAAAGGCTTAACTTTAATTTCAGATTGAGTTTGATTATTTTCTTCGATTTTAATCAATTTTGTTGTTGAAATATAAAGTTTTTGTCATAATCATGATCATGATCATAATCATAACCTGTGTGTTAGCCAAGTAGGAAGTGAAGTTGTGATTCATGTTGTTTATAATTCTTTATTTTTGCTGTTATTACAGATCAAAACGGAACTTTTCCGCCATTAAAGATCAGGTAACCTATAGCCCTTCAGATTTGTTATCCACGTGCTATTTTTCTTCGTTTATATCTGATTAAATCCTTTTGTTTTTGCAGCACAAGGGGTAGTCATCTTACCTGTTCATTTGGATGAATCTTTTTTCTTGAATTTTGATAAATCCTTTGATTGTTGATGATGGTATATTTGCATTACATTTGTGGTGGTTTATGCAGGGTTATCTGGTGCTGCCACTGCTGGTATAATTGTTGGAGCAGTTGCTGGTGTTCTTTTCTTTGCCATGTGCCTCTACTTTGTCTTCTACCGAAGGAAGAGGGTAGCCGAAGGATCATTGCTTCTTGAAAATGGTCCCGATCACGTTCATGGTAAATTGATAATCTTAGTTTACAATCTGATCTTATATGTGATTGAAACTTTGGATTTGTGATTATTAAATCTCACACAATTTCATCTTGTTTGTTTTTTTGAACCATATCTCATTCTTTTGGTTCCTGCAAATGATTTATAGAAGTGTTATTTTCTTTAAATGCAGGTCCAGGTGGCAATTTGGGAAGAGCCACAAACTCAGACCCTCTTAGTGGTGGTGCAGCGCCAGGGGTCACAGGTATAACCGTTGACAAGTCTGTGGAGTTTACATACGAGGAGCTTGCTACGGCTACAAATGACTTTAGCCATACCAATAAGATTGGTCAAGGCGGGTTTGGTGTTGTTTACTATGGAGAACTTAGAGGCGAAGTTCGTGTTTTTAATGATCATACTCTTGTTTTTTTGTTTTATTATAAAATCTTGACATTTATATAGGATGTTGCCCAATAGTCAAAGAACTCAGTTTACTTTAAAGACTAGTGTTTCTTATCTGAATGACACTTGGTGTTTCTTTCTGTTTTGGGAAATTGATTTTGTTTGTTGTTGACAATTGCAGAAAGCTGCAATTAAGAAGATGGATATGCAAGCATCAAAAGAATTTCTAGCTGAATTGAAGGTGTTAACACATGTTCATCACTTGAACCTGGTATTTTTTTGCACTTTATGCATCTTTCTATTTGTCTTTGTGAAATTATATTAGTGTGCAATATTTTACCTAAGAAATTATATGTTCAATTTGAATCTATAACCGAAATATATTTCTGGAACGTTTTTATCCGTTTTGATATAAAGTTCTTGTAACTTTACAGGTACGTTTGATAGGATATTGTGTTGAAGGATCGTTGTTTTTGGTCTATGAATTTATCGGAAATGGCAATCTTAGTCAGCATTTGCGTGGTTCATCAGGTACAGTGACAAAGAAAGTGAAAACATTCTTAGAATTGTCATTTTTTAATTGCGACGTCAAAGGGCTAGGTGGGTAATGGGTCAAAAGGATTCAGCGTGTTCAAAGGAAAAGATCTAGTTAATTAGGATGATACAAACAACTTTTGATCGTTTTTAATAATAATTAATGTGCTAAATATTATTCAGAAAAACCAATGTTATGATTAGGAGGTTGTAAGCATTGAAAATACACTTTGACCCATTTGACCTATCCTTTTAGTCAAATATTATGAGTTTGCCCATTTGACCTGTTGAGGTAAGCATAACAGAATACAACTCACTCACACAAGTAAATACACTAGCTTTTGACTATGAATTTGCAATGCTTTCAGTGAGAGAGCCAATTCCATGGGCTACAAGGGTCCAAATCGCCCTTGATTCGGCTAGAGGACTCGAATACATTCACGAGCACACAGTTCCTGTGTATATACATCGTGATATCAAGTCTCCTAACATATTAATCGATGAAAGCTTCCGTGCAAAGGTCATGAATATTATTAACTTTCCATTAGACTCGAGCCTCGTCTTACCAAAACCATCTATTTATCATATTTTTAAGACTAGATATACTCTTATGCTTCTATAGGTTGCTGATTTTGGGCTTACAAAACTTACAGAATTCGGCAGTGGTTCTCTACAAACTCGTTTAGTTGGCACATTTGGATACATGCCTCCAGAGTAAGTTTCTTTTTGGTATCTTCTAATGTTGATATAAGAACATACATGGCCTAAAGTGAAACATTTTGGTGTAGATATGCTCAATACGGTGAGGTTTCTCCAAAGGTTGATGTATATGCTTTTGGGGTTGTATTGTTTGAGCTAATATCAGCGAAAGAAGCCATCGTGAAGACAAATGAATTTGGCCACGAGTCCAAAGGACTTGTTGCTTTGGTTAGTTCTTAAATCTAAATTAAATATTTAATGTTATTTACGTTTTGTCTTGATGTTTATTGTTCTTTCCTTTTTGTAGTTTGACGAGGTCCTAAGCGTGTCTGACCCAAGTGAAGATTTACGCAAACTAGTCGATCCAAGGCTTGGAGCTGATTACCCTCTTGAGTCAATCCACAAGGTGAGTAAGAAAACAATCATACATGCTAAAAACCTTAAAAGAAAAAAAATATTACATCTATATTTAAGGCTCTATTTAGTGATGTTTTAAGTGTAAGTAGGTAGCACTACTTGCTAGAGCTTGTACACACGAAAACCCTCAGTTGAGGCCAAGCATGAGGTCTATTGTGGTTGCACTAATGACGTTGTCGTCATCGAACGAAGATTGGGATGTTGGATCTTTCTATGAAAATCAAGATTTGGTTGAGCTAATGTCGGGGAGGTAGCATAGTGTTGTGGCTCGCCATGATGTTGTTATGCCACATAAGCAACTAGATCGTGTGCGGTTATAAATCATGTGAGATTGTCCCACAAGCATCAAATAGACGTCTATAGTGCAATAAAACTCTAAGAGTTGCATTATCTTGTATTTTTTGAGTCAGTCTATATATTTTGTGGTGTAAAGTTATATTTTCTTTCATGAACATTGAATTGAATGTGTAACAACACCCTAACTTAAACAGAAAACAAAAACATTATTCAAAAGTTATCAGCATAAAGTTTAACTGATTAATGCCGGTGATCAGCCTCTTAAACATATACAAAAACGATGAAGTGTTCTTGCTTCTTGAATTCAATTTACGTTTACTTTGAAACTCTATAATATGAAATAAAGTATGTGTACGAAACTTGAAGAAATATAAGTAAGGAGAATTGAAAAGTTGTACTTTATTCAATATATGATAGGGCTATCATAGCCTTACACACGCAGAAAAAAAGTGAAAAAATAAAAGACTAATTCAATCAAAGACTCAACGTAGTGGTGATTTGGCAAGAAAGGGTGGCGCCAAAGCCACTACATGAATGTTAAAATTGGGGCTCCAAGGGTGTCACACCAACCCATTCACGGGTGTGATTCACCCCAAACCAAACACACACATTAACTTCAATTGAGTAATAACTGCATTTTCTTAAAACAAGTACACTTGATATAAAATTAATCACTTGATATAAAATTAATTTTAGTGAAATTAATTGTGATGACATGACATCTACGTGGGACTTTAACTAAAAATTTAGTTAAACCACTACAAACAGCTTAAAAATTCGATAAACGCTGATTTCTTTTCACATGCACCACCAACGTACATTTCCTTGCAAATTGGTCAAACTATTACCAAGTCAAACTAAAAACTTATTCTATGCTTTTAATCCAAAACCATGTGAACCATTGTGGGTTTAGTTTTATTCCATGCAAACTAACTAATAAAACCATAAACAATCAATACTATTTCAAAACTCATGCCCAAACCGATAAATAAAGGACTAACCCCAACATTTAATGTTCCTGTTGAAGCAAATGTAAAGTTTTTTTAGTGTTGAAGTATGAGTATAACTATGAGGGAGTAATAACTTACAGATTGATTTGATGAGGACTGTTATTTGATGTTCCAATTGAAGCAAATGTAAAGTTTTTTTAGCGTTAAAGTGTGAGCTACTAATGAGGTTGAGTTTCGGTACTAATGAACTATAAGGGAGTTACTACTCATAGACTGATGATCGTTAATAGTGAAGAATTATATTTCTACTAAAATCTGTAAATAATAAAAATGAGAGTTGATACTATGGGACTTAGTTTGTACTTAGCAGTAACTTACTAATAAACTTAAATGGTATTGTAAATTAAGTTAATGTTCTAGTGATGTTGTGATCAATGAAAGGTTAAGATTAAAGCTTCAATATGAAGATGGAATGTAGGCATTTAGTGCAAACAAATGAAGTAGAATACGTGAATGTTTATCATACAATAACCTATGGTACATGACCCATAAGCAATGTTTGATAACTGTTGTATCAAGTAAGGCTGGTGCCACCAAAACTAACACTTAGAACATTTTTGGTGCAACTGATAAAGAGCTTCCAAAGACAAAAGCTGGGCTTCTGAAGGTCAAGGCAGAAAGAGCTTCCGAAGAGGAACTCCAACTTCCGAAGAGAAAGTCTTTCTTCTTCCGAAGTTCAACACTTAGAAGATTTTAAGACAATGACTTCCGAAGTATGAATTCTTGAAGATCATCACAAGCCTTAAAAGAGGTAGAATCTTCCGAAACCAATTAACCTCGGAAGAACCTACTATGAACCATTGGACATAAGTATGGTCATTCTGACAAACCACTACAACCTTTGAGATACTGCATGGTGCTTTCCCACGCCTATGTAGTTGACCATACTTTATTCCACTGTTCATTCCTTATCAGTAAGTACAATTATCAACTTTAGTTGGTGATCAAATGTATGTCATGGACATGTCATGACTACCAAATATTAGATAGTAATTTATCTAAGATACCTTACCTCTAACAATGTAGTATTTGTGTAGTCGTAGGTTTCCAGCTGGTATCAAAGTATGTCACACCCCGAAAATCGTAGCAGAAGGTCGCGTGACGTGGTGGTAACGGAAGTTGGAGTTATGCCAACAGTCGTAGTCAAACGTTGATATTTAATGAGTTGACTATCTTTACATGACAAAGTATTTAATCTATTATATTATTAAGTTTAGATTTCAAAACAACAGGTTCATCATTAAGGATTTAAAATAGTCAACATAAAAACATTTGGTCTTTCTAAAGACACAATTCCATCATTCCCAAATCAAGCATACCTATAACCCTGAAAAGCATGAGAAAATACTAGTCAACAATAAGTTAGTGAGCATTCGGGTTTTCATAATTTATATAACAAATCGGTTTTTTTAAAACGTTATGATGTAGCGAGATAATATTCTCAACATAGACTAGCTAGGTACTATGATTAATTCAGGTCATAAGTCCTAATCAAGCCAAAAAACATGTAACCCCGGTTATTTTTGTATTCATGGAAGAAAGAATAAAAGTGGAGGAAAAGAAAGAAAAGATATAATACCCAAGTTAAGGGGTAGAAAGTGTAAAAAGGAAAAAATCTTCAAAAAGTTAGTGAATAAAGATGATGGCCGCCCATCACCCTCTCTTCACCCACATTGTTCAGATTTTGAGAGAGAGAAAGAAAAGAGCAGAAAGCTCTCGGGTTTGAAGAAGAACAAGAAGAAAAGTTTGAATTCAAGGTAAGAATTCATGTGTTTATGGTGTTCTTAACTGGTTTTATCCTCGGTTGTATGCTTATGTATGTTGAATGTGTTCGGGTGTGTGTTTTGGTGGGTTTCTAGGTGGGTGAACTCAATTGCAAACGGGTTTGAAAGAAGTCACACCTAAGAGGCTGTAAAGGTGAGTTTTAGAATCCCTTTTTACTTGTTTTTAATTGCTTTAGGGCTGGAAATGCATGTATGAACGTTTTATAAAAGTTGGGTTTTGTACCCGTATGTGTTCATTTGTGCGATTTTGGGTGGGGTTTGATTTCGAGCTATGTATGTGTTTGATGTTGTTATGACTATGTTTCTAAGGCTTAGAATGTATTATTTAAGCTTAAAACAGGATAGGTGATGTTTAGGGATTGAATTATGATGATAAGTGTGACTTAGACTGCTCATGCGCCTAAACAGTAGCTTATACGCCCAAATGTAAATAAATGCCTAAGTGTTCCCATGTGCCCAAAACCTCATACGCCCGAATAGTACTCATGCGCCTAGGAATAGGCTGAAATTGACTAAGTGTTCATACGCCCAGATGGTTCATACGTCTAGGCACTCATGCGCCTGCATAGTGCTTATGCGCCTAGAATTGCCTAGAATTTCCCAGAATAGACTAAGTGTTGCTCATGCGCCCCAATAATGCTGATGCGCCTGAAAGTTTCCCATCCGCCTAAGTGTTTCTCATGCGTCTGAAAGGCCATGCACTTGCATAGTGCTCATGCGCTTACATAATGCCCATGCGCCTAGAGACTTACAAATATTTTCTGATCTTGGGGAAAAATTGTAAAAGTAGGCTTTGACTTGGGAGGTTACTGGGGGCTATGTAAGTTGACTTTTTAAAGTTATATATGATGTATTTGGGTGATGTATGATGATGTATGATTGATTCTTATGCATGATGGTATGTATGTTATGTATGCATGTATGATGTGCCTTGTATGGTGATATTGTATGTTCATGATTGGTGTTCCTTATTATGTATGATTATTTTCTCGTGGCTTTACGTTGAATGTTAATGAATGAAATGAAAAGTATTATGTAACGTAAAGTGGAAGATAATGAAAAGAGAAACGTAATGAAAGAATGCATGCATTAATGAATGAATGAAAGTAAATAAAGCTTGCAAGCAAATGTATGGAGGTTCACACCCAATGAAGGGTGTTAGCTCAACTGTGTGTGGGTTAGCTACCCCAGAAGGATGCACGCTGGGGTCCAATCCTTGTGATTGACCATATGTATGGGATCCTATCTACTTGCCCTAGGTATTAGAGTCAGCTTCGTGCATGATGTTCGAGGTCTATGAAAGACCTCAGGCCTAGTAACTAGCTCCGTGCATAATGTTCGGGGTGTAGCATATGGCATTGATCCGGAATAAAAGAGAAAAGATAAGTGGTGAATGTACTTGTCCTAGGTACTGGAGTCAACTTCGTGCACAATGTTCGAGGTCTATGAAAGACCTCAGGCCCGGTAACCAGCTTCGTGCACAATGTTCGGGGTATTGTACATGTCATCGAATGTAATGAACGTAAGAATGAAAGTAAGAAAGTATGAATGAATGAGAATGAAAGTAAAGAATGTGAATGATAATGACGTGCGATGAATGAAAGAAAGTTAACGAACGAATGATGAAGATAATAATGCTATTATCTATGTATACGTTCAATGTGGATCCTGTGCAAAAGTATAATATGATTTTGAAAGAAAGTAAAGAATGGTTTTAAACAAAAGTGAAGCATGTTTTATTTTAAAACTAGAACTCACTCAACAACGCTGACTTTTATGTGTTTCCAGTTAGCAGGTAAAGGTAGCTGAGGATGGCACGGGGCGGCTACTTGGCTCTTTTGGATATCATTCATTTTTATAATGTTTTTGTGATGTAATACAACATGTATTTTGTAATTTGAAAATGATGTATTATTTTGAAAAAGCTTTTATAATGAAGTGAAATGTCATTTTTAATGTTTTCGCTGCAATGTTTATTTAAGTTAATGTAAATATATGTTTTATGTGCGATGATCAACCAGATGTGAGCGTCTCGGAAACGGGGCCTTACAAGTTGGTATCAGAGCCAAGTTTTAAGTGAAACGGGTAAATTTTCAAATAAACCTAAACTTAAACTGAAAATGGGACGGAAAGGGAAGGGATGCAAGTTCGAGTAGTTGTGTGCCATCAGGTATTTTCTTAATGTTAACCGGCATTATGTGTGCATGTAATGTGATTTGTTATGTGTGTTGTTAGTAGATTTAGATATTGATGTAGTCAGGATAGGTAATAGGGTATGAAGAGTAAAGTAAGTGGCTAATCACAACTAGCCACTGTAATTAGGGACTTACTATACTTGACATAAACTGAGCTGTTCCCTTGAATGACCGTGTTGGTGTTTGAATATTATAGCTTGTTAGAGGATGGCCGTCGGTAGATCATCAAAGGCTTCACGTGGTGGAGGTCTCGATGGATACAGTGCTGAACCACGGGCTATAAGAGGAAGGCCTAGGGCCGAAAAGGTGGTTCATGAAGAACCTGATACCCCTCATCTAGAGGGCGGAGACGAGAGTGCTAACCTGAGAGCCTCAGTAAAGGAGGCTGTTGTTGAAAAGGTGCATCGGATCATGCAGATGATCTTACCGTCTGTGGTGACTGAAGTGATTAAGGCTGTAAGAGAAGGAGAAAGAAGAGAGAGGAATAGGTCCTCGGGAGGACGGGAGTGACCAGAAACTAAGACGGTTTTCTCCGAAGATGAGGAAGAGGAAAAGAGCCTGTGCCGGAGGCGGCATGAGGCTGCAACTATGGGGCATTTCAAAGATGCAAGCCCCCTACTTTTGATGGCAACGACACTGCTGCTGCTGCTCACCGGTAGGTGAGAGAGATGGAATTTGTTCTCGATATCACGAGTGTCGGGAAGACCAGAAGGTGAAGTTTGCTACCCACTCATTTGTGGACTTGGCTTTATGCTGGTGGGACAATATTATCCAAGCCAAGGGTAGTCGGGCTATTAGAAGGATGAAGTGGGCAGAGCTAAAAAGGCTGGTGCTTGAGGAGTTCTGTCCTCACCGTGAGATGGACAAAGTTAAGAGAGAGTTCCTGCAGCTGGAGGCGAGAACAATGACACATCAGCAATACACCACCAAGTTTAACGAGATGGCACGGCTGGTTCCAGATCAAGTGACACCCACGTCACGAAAGATCAAGAGGTATATTTAGGGCTTGCCAGTGGATGTTCGCAGGCACATGATCGATGCTCGACCGAGCACGTTTAGGTCGGCGGTTGATTTTCCCGGAAGGTTGTACGATGAAAGGACTGTGGTGGTGGGTGAATGTAGCAAGAAAGGTGGTGGTGATCGTAACTGGAATGGGAAGCAGATTGGACGTGGTGGGGCCACTTTTAGAAATAAAGGTGCACGGGTGGATGACCGACGTGTGGTCACATCTGGTGCGGGGATGAAGATGTGTGGCAAGTGTGGAAAGGAGCACACCAACAAGTGTAGGTGGGGATTGAATGTGTGCTTCAAATGTGGGAAGCCTGGCCACATGACAAGGGAGTGTAAGACTGGGAGGTGTTTTAACTATGGCGGGGAGGACCACATGAGTAGGGATTGCAAGAAGCCAAGGGCTGAAGGATCAAGAGCGAAGAAGGCGGGAGGAGAAGGACAGATGATGAGTGCCAGGCGTTCACGATGAAGCAGGAGGAGGCTAGGACGGACCCTGATGTTGTGTCAGGTCGTTTCTAGTAAACCAAACTTTAGCCTCTATGTTATTTGATTCTGGTGCTAGTAAGGGTTTTATTTCTGCTGCTTTCTGTGCTAAATTACCTATTAGTAGTAAGAATATAGATGCGCCATTCGATGTAGAAACTGCCATAGGTAAGTCTACCAAGATCTCTGAGATGATAGAAGGTTATGATGTAGAACTAGAAGGTCACAAGTTTCCTGTTAGACCATTTGTGATGACCTTAGGCGGGTTCGATGTAGCCCTAGGAATGGATTGGTTGGCGGACTTCGAGGCGAATATTGTGTGTTGCAAGATGATGATTCGATTGACAGTGCCTGACGGGAGTTCGGTGATGGTTTATGGTGATCGAGTCATGACAATCCCGAAAGTGATTTCGATGGCAATGGCAGGAAAGTGCATGAGGCGTGGATGTAGTGCCTACTTGGCCTATGTGAAGGATGCGGATACACCAACACCACAACTGATCGACGTACCGATGGTGTGTGACTTTCCAGATGTATTTCCCGAAGACTTACCAGGAGTGCCACCAGACCGTGAGATCGAGTTTCAGATTGACTTGATACCGAGTGCCCAACTTGTTGCTAAGGCACCGTATCGGTTGGCTCCGATCGAGATGAAGGAGTTGATGGAGCAATTGCAAGAGCTGCTTGATAAGGGGTTCATTCGACCGAGTATCTCTCCTTGGGGTGCTCCGGTCTTATTCGTGAAAAAGAAAATGGGTAGTATGAGAACGTGTATAGACTACCCGGAGTTGAATAAGCTGACAGTGAAGAATCGGTACCCCTTACTGAGAATTGATGATCTATTTGATCAGCTCCAAGGTGCCAGTTGGTTCTCAAGGATAGACCTTCGATCTGGCTACCATTAGTTGAAGGTGAAGGATCAGGATATTCCTAAAACAACTTTTCGTACGCGTTATGGACACTACGAGTTTCTCATTATGTCTTTTGGTTTAACCAATGCGCCAACTACTTTATTGATCTGATGAATCAAGTGTGTCTGCCAATGTTGGATAAATCAGTGATTGTGTTTATTGATGATATCCTGATTTATTCAAAGAGCGAGAGTGAGCATGCCGATCACATTCGAGAGGTGTTGGAGACGTTGAGAAGGGAGAAGTTGTATGCCAAGTTCTCCAAGTGCGCATTTTGGTTGCACGAGGTTTAGTTTTTGGGACACGTGGTGAATCCTGAAAGTTGAATGCCAAGTCGGGGTTGGGATGTGTGTTGATGCAGAGAGGAAATGTTATAGCCTATGCATCCTGACAGTTGAATTTACATGAGGTCAATTATCCTACTCACGACTTGGAGCTAGCAGCTGTGATCTTCGCGCTAAAGATTTGGAGGTACTACCTATACGGGACAAAGTGCACCATATTCACTGACCACAAGAGCTTGAAGTACTTCTTTGAGCAGAAAGACCTAAACTTGAGGCAAAGGAGATGGTTGGAGCTCATAAAGGATTATGATTGCGAGATCCATTACCATCCGGGCAAGGCCAACGTGGTGGCAGATGCCCTTAGCCGAAAGGAAGACCCGAGCCGATTCGGTGAAGGCTTATCCATTGGTTATAACCCCTGATGTGATGAAGCAGGTCAAGGTGTTTCAAGATGAGGCATTGAAATAAGATCATCTTAACTCCAAAAGAATGAGAGGCATGGTCGCGGAATTGGGTGAAAACACACTTGGTGTTAGAACCCGCTTCAGGCGGATGTGGAGTCCTTGTTTTGGGGATCTACATGGAAAGATTATGGATGAAGCTCATAAAACTCGATACTCTATTCATCCCGGTGCTACAAAGATGTATCAAGACATGAAGAAGGACTATTGGTGGCGGGGTATGAAGCGTGATGTGGTGGAGTATGTGAGTAAATGCCTTACTTGTTTACAAGTGAAGGCCGAGCATCAGAAGTCGTATGGGAAGATCCAACCGTTGGATATACTAAAGTGGAAGTGGGAACACATCACCATGGATTTTATTACGAAGCAATCGTGTACCACGCGAGGATATGATGCTATATGGGTGATAGTTGATCGTTTGACAAAGAGTGCTCACTTCTACCGATTCGCGAGACATATTCATCCGAGAGGTTGGCAGATTTGTTCATCAGGAGATTGTAACTCATCATGGTATGCCGGTGTCTATTGTGTCTGATCGTGACACTAGGTTTACATTTAAATTCTGGAAGAAATTCCACGATGCGATGGGGCGAGGTTACATATTAGCACGCCTTATCATCCTC
Organism: Flaveria trinervia; assembly: GCA_025506515.1. Lineage (NCBI taxonomy): Eukaryota > Viridiplantae > Streptophyta > Magnoliopsida > Asterales > Asteraceae > Flaveria > Flaveria trinervia. The sequence continues at coordinate 32,895,113 of CM046442.1, forward strand.
AGATGGATGGTCAGTCGGAAAGGACGATTCAGACGCTAGAAGATATGCTTCGGGCATGCTTCATTGATTTCGAAGGAAGTTGGGATGACCACTAACCGTTAGCTGAGTTCTCATATAGAAACAGTTATCATGCGTCCCTAGTAGAAGATGCAGAACGCCCATTGTGTTAGGGCGATATTAGCCATAAAGAGTTAGGGAGCGTCGAGGTGGTAAAGGCTACGACTGAAAAGCTGGAAAGGATCAAAGTGTAACACCTGGTTATTTTTTTAAAAAACAAAGACAAGAAATGAAGAATAAAAGAAAAAAAAGCAATAAACCCAAGTTAAGGGGTTAAAAATGTAAAAAGGACAAAAGTACATAAAAGTTTGTGTAAAGGTGGGCATGGCTGCCCACCCTCACTTCCCATCACTACTTTTCTTCAGTTTAAAGAGAAGTGAGCAGAAACTTCGGGTTTTGAAGAAGAAGAAAAGAAAAGATTGAATTCAAGGTAATAATTCGTAGTTTTAAGTGTTCATGTTGGGTTTTTGTCTCGGTTATATGCTTATGTGCTTATATGCTTGTGTGTGTGTCCGTGTATGTGTGTTTTGGTGTGTTTTTAGGTGTTTGAACTCATTTGCAAGCGGGTTAAAAGGAAGAAACACCTAAGTTGCACCAGGTGAGTACTAGACCCTGGTTTTACTTGTTTTAAACTCTCTTTGGGGCTGAAAATGTATTATAATGATTTTACAATGTTTATGTATGATTACCCGTATGTATTATGCATGTTGGATGATGATTTTTGGATGCTTATAGGTTGTTCATGTTTAGAGTAGCCCTGGTAAGCTTAGAACAGATATGTTTGATGATTGGGTTCGAAAACATCCTGGAAACATGTTACACAGAAGGTTCATGCGCCTAGATAAGGCTCATGCGCCTGAAATTTGCCTTAGAAATGATAAGTGTATCTCATGCGCCTGAACAGTAGTCCATGCGCCTAGAAATATTAGTCGGACGACTAAGTGTAGGCCCATGCGCCCTAATAGTACCCATGCGTCTGAATATTTCCATGCGCCTAAGTTTCCATACACCCGAATAAACCCATGCTTCTAAGTTTCCATGCGTCCGAATGGGTCATACGCCCGAATAGTGTCCATGCGCCTGAATGGCTCATGCACCTAAGTGTTAAAACAGCTAAGTGTTGGCTGGTGCGCCTGTATAGTGATGAAGCGCCTAAACAGGGCCCATGCGCCCAAATAGTGTCTAAGCGCCCAACACTTAGAATTTAGTACAGAATTCTTGGGAGTCTGTGCTTTTAGGGATTTGACCGAGGTTTGACTAGGGCTTATTAATGATGGGTTTCATGCATGATTATGATTGCCTTATGATTGTTTCTTATTATTATTGCTATTATTATTATTATTATTACTTATAGTGTGTGACTTTACGTGGTACGTTTATTATCATAACGTAAAGTATATTTTAATAATAAAGAGAAAGAGCAATAAAGAACAGAAGAGGAACATTAATAAATGTTAACAAGTCTTGCAAGCTTACAGGAGGTACACGACCATGTTGTCGTTAGCTCATCTGTGATGCGGGTTAGCTACCCTATTATGCACATAGGGCCAGTCAATTGAGATTGGCAGGACCTCTATAGCGTACCCTAGGTGATTGGGTCGGCCTTGTATACAGTAAACAGAACCCTTTCGAGGGATATAGATGGCCCATCACCAGTTTTCACCGCGCATACAGTTTAGGATATTGCTCATGGTCTATATAGATAGTGAAAGATAAAGATAAAAGAATACAGAGTAAACAAGGCATATAGTAAAGAGAACGAACAGTATCTGTTCATATAGTTAATGCGTGCTCACATACAAAGTAAAGAGTTGTATTTCACAGAAATAGTATTTTCATATACAACATACAGAAAGTATTTTATTAATTTTAAAACTAGAACTCACTCAACAATGCTGACTTTTATACGTTTTCAGTTGGCAGGTAATTATTGCTGAGGATGGCACGAGGGTGAAGCTACTCGGCTAGGAAAGACTGGCATCCATTCGTATTTCTTATTGCTGTTGTTTGTAATGCAGTTAAACAATTCTTTTGTAATCAGTCAAACAATAGTGTATTGCACAACAACAGTGTTTTAAAAAGAAATGAATGGCTTTTGTTATAGTAATTCCGTTGTTTGAGTTTGTATATTTATAATATATGTGAATCCAAGGATCACAGACAGGAATTATCAGTGTCGGTTGCTGACAAGTCAACATTTGCGAAATTAATGTTAATTTGGTTTAATTGTTTTTAATAACTTTAATTATCATTGAATATTCAAGAACACACTAACAGAAACACAATTAATGAATAATATGTATTTCATTAAAATATGTTAATGATTACAAAATAATGAATGAATGATATCAAAGTTTGTTATGATGTGACGGCTGCCAGGATTTGGTTGAGAGACGATGATTGTCGTATTGCTATTGTTGTTGCTGTTCTGTCAATCGTCTAAAACAACCATCTTTGAATCGAAACCTAGGATCCATATATATAGACATTGATGTTTCTGTTATAGGAAACACCAGATCTCTTAGGATTTCATTTGTGTCAGTTAAGGAATCATTGGATTTCTTGGGATTCGCATAACTGCCTTGTTGACTTGTAACACTTGCATTATACAAGTGTTTGGACTCCGCAGGAACAATGTCTTCCGTAGGAATTTATTCTTCCTTAGAAGTCTTGTTCTTCCGTAGGAATCTTGTTCTTCCGTTGAAATCTTGTTCTTCCGTAGGAATCTTGTTCTTCCGTAGAAGACTTCCACTTTCAAAGCAAACTTGTTCTTCAGTTCTGGTTGTTCATCCGTAGAGGATCTTTGGATGTAATGTTACTTGTAAGAAGCATATCTACAAAAGAATAGAATGTTTATCCGTAGATGTTTCTTACACTTGGTCAATTTCATAAATTGATCAAGATTAATGTTTGTACCTGCAATTATCCATAACACACATATATGGGTTAGCATATACAATTAATGGATGCATAATAAATGAAAATTACAAATATTTATTACAAGAATTGATTAAAGTTCTAAGCCTATACAAATTGATCTAGACCTAGAAGTCCTAGATTTAACAATACTCCCCCTTAGGCTTAGATCCTTGTAATCAATCCTTCAAAAGAGAAAGCTCCTTGACTCTGGCAATGATCTTGTTGTAGAAGTAAGACACAGCAGTCTTCTAATCATCATACTTGTAGTTGATCTTCATCTTGCTGAACTTCGTCAGAGTCTCAAAGCTTATCCCCAGAACATCTTCCTCCGTAGTGAGTGTGTCTAACACATTGTTGTTATTCACCATTTCTAGCTCATCTTGCTCTAAAATTCTGAGTCTGTGAATTCATCAAAAGTTGTTCCCTTCAGCAGTCCAGCATTGAATCTTCTTCCTTTGTAGGCTTTGGCATGTAATTTGTCAATTACTTGTATCACATGGACATGCAGGAACAAATCATTTTGTGCTTTTTCATCAACCAACTTGGGAAAGAATTTGTCATTAAGGTACGAGGTGTAGCTGGGATGAAGTAATTTGATTTCCATAGGATCAAAGATCCTAATCCGGTTAGCTTTCTTGTTTTCAGCATTTCTTAGCAGGACCAACTCCTTTGTTTACTCAACATAACCCCATTTAGTTATAGGGTATGTGAATTGAGTCCCTTAAATGCATTTGATTGCTGCTGAAGTTCTGCTTTTGTATCCAAACCTTTTCAAGAATTCATCATTTACAGATTTTGAGGCATTGGACTTGTATCTTTTAAGCCCTTTGATTCTCTTCTAATGTTCTGCATCTTCTCTTTCAGCTTCTCTGAGGACATCATCTTTAAATTTAGTCTTGAGCTTTCCCACTAGAGTTGAGAAGTCTCTTCCTCTAGGGTGAATTGGATGATTGCAGATGATCAGGCTTTGAAGATCTTTGATGTCATTCTTTGGCAGACTCACCACTGAAAATACATCATGGAAGTATTCAACTCTTCCAGATGTTCTCTTAATAATAGCACAATCCTATTCTGGATCATATTTCTAGGTCATGATCCTATTCTCTTCCACAGAACTGGAGTTGTGAGGTGGTCTATTAGTTGTATCAGAGTGGATTTCTATTCAGTTATCTCCCTCATTGTAGTGCCAAGTGTTCCCGGGATTACTTCTCTTGGCTCTCTGATCAATTTGTCCTTCCCTTTGTGTTGATCTTTAGGTTCAACTGTTATAGGTTCATCAGGAAGTTTGCTTTGTTGCTTATAAGATGGATGTGGAGCCTTAGTTTTGAATTTTACACTAGTATCCAGCTCAACTGTTAGACCAAAAGAACCAATGAGCCTGATCAGAAAAACCTCTAAGTCCCACAGACATTAAAACTACTGAAGAAGATCACAACAGCTGAAGACATCAGCTGATTACAAGGTCTGAAGACAAAGTCTGAAAGTAAGTACTGAAGAACAAAGACTGAAGAAAAAGTCTGAAGCCATCAGCTGAAGACAAAGTCTGAAGCCATCAGCTGAAGACAAAGTCTGAAAGTAAAGTACTAAAGACAAAGACTGAAGACCAAAATGATCAGTAGTTGTCACAACAGCTGAAGTAATTAACTTCAGTAGTTGTGATGGTTTCCTTTCAGTACTTGTAATTTACTTTTCAGTAGTTATAGTTTCAGTAGTTGTAGTTTAGTAGTTTTATGTTTTTGTACTTAAGCATTCTCTGTGATGTAATCAGTAGTTGAAAACATTCTCAGTAGTTTGCATAGTTTCAGTAGTTTGAATAATTCTATTAGATGTCACTATCAAGTGACATTAGCAGACGTCACATATCCTATATAAGGAATGTTGACCTAGTTGTAAAGTGTGACATTGAGCCACCACGAAAGCATATGAATGAAATATCTCTTTTGCAGAATTCTCTTTTCTATAACCATTTGCTGTTACATTGAATATCAATTGTGTTCTTGTGAATTGTTTAATTCATTGTTCGAATTCTGCTGCAATACTCTCTAATTAATCAAACTCAGATAATTGATCCTAACAAATGGTATCAGAGCAAGGTTAATCATTGATCGATCTAACAATTGATCATTAAAACTGCTATTCGATATCTAAGTTTGATTGAATTAGCATATTTGCAAGAATTGGTTATAGATCATTGAATTTCTACTGCTTTCGTTTATCTGCTTTGAGTTTTCTCTTGGTTCATATTGAGTTTGTTGTGTTTTGCACTAAATCAGTTAAAACTTAATTGAATTTGGTTAAATCTGAGAATGACTACTCCTTCTAATGACCCTCACAATACCGGTTCCTCAACCAAGCCTCCAATGCTGGTTAAAACTGAGTATAACATATGGCAACGAAGAATGCTTCATCACCTGTCTGTTAACAGTTCAGGTTGTTGGACATCTGTGGTACATGGTCCACACAAGCCTATGGTGAACAATCCGGAAACCAACCAAATGGTTCTGAAGAAGAAGAACAATACTCAGATGAGGATCGAAAACTGTTTGAGATTGATGCTAAAGCGCATCGAATTCTGGCCATGGCACTGCCGAATGAAATCTATTATGGGCTTATGCATCATGAAACTGCTCATGACCTCTGGAATGCATTGAAGGAAAAATTTGGTGGAACAGATGAGGTCTTAGCAAACAACAGAGAAATCCTTGCCCAACAATATGAGACATTCTCTCATAGGAAGGGTGAGTCACTGACTCAACAGTTTGAGCGTTTTTCCTGTTTGATCTTTGAGCTGAGAATGGTCAAACATGAATACACTAATAGTCAGATGAACAATAGATTCCTTAGATCACTGCCTGAGAGATGGGACACATATACCATTGTCCCACGCTCTAGTGCAAATCTGGATAGCCTATCTCTCACCCAACTCCATGGGAAACTGCTTACATTTGAAAGAGAGATAGAGCAGAAAAGGAAACTGGCATCATCAGGAAAGCTCATTGATGACTTTGTACCAGGGAACACTGCCTTGGTTGGTCATGAGTCAGAATATGCTGCATCAGAAAGCAATTTGATGAGCATATAGATTTCTCTTCAAACGGTTCAGATCATGCATTTGTTAGTGTTGATAGTCAGTCAGGTTGTAATAGTGACAATTTGTGTTTCATTATGGATGATTTAAAGGGTATTGCTGATGATGACTTAGAAGAGATGGATATTCTGAGCCAAATGGCCTTGATTAATATTAGATCTCAAAAGTTCTACAAGAGAACTGGTAGGAAATTTCCAGGACTCTCTGGCAAAACCAAAGTTGGTTTTGACAAGAGTAAGTTGAGGTGTCACAAATGCCATAGGCTCGGGCACTTTGCAAGAGAGTGTAGATCAACTGGATCTAACTCCTCTGCACCCTTTATGACTTTTCCAAGCAATAGTTCACAAAACAGAGGGCAACATCCTGCTAGTTCTGGTCATCATTCACAACCTATATCTCCTGCATATTTTTTCTCTCAGGGTCAAATGTCATATCCATATCCCTGCTATTATATGCCTCAGCCAAATCAAGTTTAAGTACCTATTGCACAACAACCTCAAGCCTTACCTGAGCCTCTACCATCTCAATCATCTCAATCACTACCTCATCACAGCTTCTTCACCCCTGGTGTTGTTGACTGGAGAAGTTTACCAGATGATCTCTCTGGTAATGAGCATTTATTTGCTAGTGATGGTCAACATGGTGGTGAACATCCTTTTGGGAATCTTGCTCTCATGGCCCTGGAGTCTATTGACAGTTCATGCTCCAATGCATCTTCATCATAGGTAACCCAGGTATCCTCTGAGGCTAAGGCCAAGCTTTGTTCTGAATCTTGCATAGCTGCATTTATCTCTATTAGAGAGGCAAATGTAGCTTTAATAAATCCAAATCTAGAGCTTGAGCAAACCCTTTCCAAAAGAAAAGCTGAATATGAGTCAGTCCTTAAGGATAAAGATGATGAGATTTATAAGCTTAAATGCCAATTAAATGATGAAAAGGCTAAGCTAGAGGTCATTCTTGAGAACCATAGAGATCTCAAAGAAAAACTTGCAGTTACCCAAGTTGAGTGTGACCGCTGGGTATCATCCTGCAAGGGATTTGAAATGCTGCTCAGCAAGCAATCTGCTTCGAATGTGAAGTTTGGAATAGGTTACAACCACATTGCACCACCTACAGATTTTACTCCAAAACCAACAGTAAAATCTGAAGGTGAAAGTAATTTCCAAACCACATAATCATGTGCATCATCCTCAAGTGATCACCCAAAATCACAAGATGAAATCAGTGTTGATACCTCAGCAAATCAATTGGCTGATGGGTTAACTACTGATAAGCACATGAAGCTGAGTACTTCAGATGTTGTCCCTCAAAGTACCTCAAGTACTGAAGGGCAAGTCACAACAACTGAAAAGCATTTCAAATCATCTAAAATAAAAGGATTAACAACAGCTGATAGTGAACAGTTGAAGAACAAGTCTTTAGTTGTTACAGATCCTTCAGTACTTAACAAAGTACTGAAGGGAGGAAAGTACTGAAGAGCACACCTTCAGTAGTTTCCACATCAGCAGTTGATCAATCCAAGATGAAGAATAAACCATGTGAAATATGTGGTAAATTCAATCATCTTTCTGATGAATGTTGGTACAGAAAGGGTTCCAAACTCAACAGAGATAAGCTCATTAAAATCCAGATGGATGAAATAAAAAATGAGTTTGAGACCAAGTTTGTACCACAATCATCCCAATGTGATAAACCCAAGCCTTCATCCAAATCCAAAAAGAAGGATAGGGTTTATCATAAAACAGTTGATAGTGCTCCTCATGATAAACCTCAGACTAAGTCTGTGAATTTCAAGGAGGAAATGGTGGGTCACAGGAACTCATCATACACAAGTACTGATATGTCACAAGAGCTGAAAGCTTTAGCTACAAATCAACACAACTTGTTATGATGATTTAGCATTTGTTGGGGAGAGTTAACCAACTAGATGCACCTGTGATCAAACCACTGAAAAGGCATTCCAAGTACAAATCCAAGGAATCCATTTCAGCACCATCTCCTTCTTCATCAGCTGTTAATCATAAGAAACAAGTTATGGTTAAATCTGTTGATGAAAACAGACCCAAAACCAAAAAGGTTTGGGTCTCAAAACCTAACTAGTTCTTCATGATAAATGCAGGGTTCTTCAGCATGCCAAAGGAGCATCTGGTATGTAGACAGTGGAGGATCTATGCATATGACTAGGAGCAGTGTTCTTCTTAATGACTACTCTCAAGGAAAGAAGGGATTGTTTTCATTTGGAAATGATGCCAAGGGTTACATCATCGGGAAAGGATATGTGCCTAATGGAGATATCAGATTTGATGATGTTACCATATGGAGAATCTCAAGTATAATCTACTGAGTGTCAGTCAGATGTGTGATAAAGGGCATGTTGCACTTTTCACAAGCCAGAACTGCAGGATTCTGTCTTCCCAAGTTCTGAGGCTGATTGACAAGGTATTGGATGAACATACTCTCCTGAAGGCCAATAGGATTGGAAGAGTGTATGCCTTGGATTTGTCAAAGAAGATTGATTTGAAGGGTCATCCTTGCCTGTTCTCCAAAGCCTCTCCTCAGGAATCTAAACTGTGGCATAGAAGGCTGGGTCATGTTAATCTCAAAAACATGAATCAGCTGATCCATAATAGTTTAGTGAGAGGTCTACCAATAAAGGAGTTCCACTATGATGAAACCTGCACTGCTTGTTTGAAAGGAAAATAGCACAAAGTCTCATTCCCTCCTATTGAAGAACCTAAGTCCACTGCCTGCTTGCAGTTATTGCACATGGATCTATTTGGTCCTGTGAGAGTGATGAGCATGACAAAGAAGAAATACTGTCTGGTAATTGTGGATGATTACTCCAGATTTGTATGGACTTTCTTCTTGCATTCAAGGGTTGCTCAGACGATTATAAACTTTGTGTTGTATGTTGAGAAGCAGTATTCCCTATCAGTCAAGTGTATAAGGAGTGATAATGGAACTGAATTCAGAAACCATACACTTGATGATTTTTATCTATCAAAGGGAATCAAGAGGCAGTTTAGCATCCCAAGGACTCCAGAACAAAATGGAGTAGTGGAGAGAAAGAACAGGACCCTAATTGAAGCTGCAAGGTCTATGTTGGCTGACTCTAGTTTGCCATTGATCTTTTGGGCTGAAGCTGTTAACACAGCTTGCTATGTGCAGAATAGAGTATTAGTAAATCAGAGGTTGATGAAGACTCCATATGAAGTTCTACATCATTTGGCTCCTCTAATTTCATTCTTCAAAACTTTTGGGTGTCCTTGTTTCATTCTACACAAGGATCAACTCCACAAATTTGATCCTAAGGTGGATGCAGGGTATTTTGTAGGTTATTCATCCACATTCAAGGCTTACAGGGTCTTCAACTGCATAACAAAGATAGTTGAAGAAACCTTGCATGTGAAATTCAATGAATCTCCTAAGGAAAAATTCCACAAAAACCTATGGAGTTGTTTGATCTGGACATACTGCAATATGTTCCTTATCACCTCCAGCTGTTGCAGATCATGTGGATAAATCATCTTCTGCAGCAAGTCTTCCACCTGGTGGTACTGAAGATGATGATGATATCAGTACTCACCTTTTCAAGTTTAGTGGCCAACTGCCTGAGTCTGCTAAACTTGATGTTCCTGTAGCTTCTGTGGCTCCATCCACAACAAATGCTGATGAGATTTCTGACTCCTCTACATCATTTGACTTGCCATCTAATACTTGGTTTCAAGAATCTGGATCACCATCTGCTGCTGCTGAACCGGCTACAAACACTTGTACTGATCTTATAGTATACCAAGAGCTGAAGAATCACCCCATGTCTCAAATCATTGGTGATATCAATGCTGGTGTCTCAACCAGAAGTCAATTGTCTAACTTCTGCTTCTATGCTCTCTTCATCAGTCAGCTAGAGCCAAAGAACTATCATGTTGCTTTGAGAGACAATGGATGGGTTGAAGCCATGCAGCTTGAGCTACTTCAGTTCAAAAAGCAGCAAGTGTGGGAACTGGTTCCTCTACCCCCAGGTAAGTGTGCAATAGGCACTAAATGGTGTTTAGGAATAAAACTGATAAAATAGGCTTATTGTCAAGAACAAGGCTAGACTGGTTGTACAAGGGTTTTCACAAGAAGAAGGTATTGATTATGATGAAACCTTTGCCCCTGTAGCCAGACTAGAGGTAATTAGATTGTTCTTAGCCTATGCTGCATTCCATAATCTTAAAGTTTTTCAAATGGATGTCAAAAGTGCATTTTTATATGATAAAATAAAAGAAGAGGTTTATGTGTGTCAACCACCAGGTTTTGAGGACAATAAACATCCTGATTGGGTGTATCAACTTGATAAGGCTCTTTATGGGTTGAAGCAAGCTCTTAGAGCCTGGTATGAAACACTTTCAAATTTTCTTCTTAAAATAATTTCACTAGAGGCTCCATAGATAAAACTTTGTTTATTAAGAAAGTGGATCAGCATAAGCTACTTGTTCAATTTATGTTGATGATATTATTTTTGCATCCTCTGATCCCCAGTTGTGTGATGATTTTACAAGTTTAATGAAACAAGTTTGAAATGAGTGCAATGGGAGAATTACAGTTCTTTCTAGGCTTGCAAATCAAACAAAAGGTTGATGGAACCTTTATTCATCAATCAAAATATACAAAAGAACTTTTGAATAAGTTTGATTTACAAAATTGTAAGCCCTGTTCTACTCCCATGTGCAACACCACACAACTGATACGGATAGAAAGGTAAAGCTGTTGATGAAACACTTTACAGATGTATGATTGGATCCTTGATGTACTTAACAGCTTCTAGACCAGATATCATGTTTGCAACTTGTGTTTGTGCTAGATTTCAGGCTGCTCCTAAAGAGTCTCATTTGATTGCAGTCAAGAGATCTTTGATATCTGCAAGGTACACAATCTCTAGGTCTTTGGTATTCAACTGGACACTCATGCAAATTAGTTGCTTTTTCTGATAGTGACTATGCAGGGTGTAAGTTAACCAGAAAGTCAACTTCTGGTGGATGTCAATTCCTAGGCAACTGTTTGATTTCTTGGCAGAGTAAGAAACAAACATCTGTTGCTACATCCACTGCTGAAGCAGAGTTCATTGCTGCTGCAAGTTGTACATCTCAGGTACTCTGGCTTCAAAACCACTATTGGATTATGGCATTACAGAGACTAAGACTCCATTATTAATAGATAGTGCTTCATCTCTGTGCATTGTCAAGAATCCAGTCCAGCACTCTAGGACCAAACATATAGAGACCAGACACCATTTTATTAGGGATTGTTTTGAAAAAGGTCTGATTGATCCAAAGTTTGTGCCTAGTGCTGATGAGCTTCCAGATATATTTACTAAGCCCTTGGATAGTTCAACTTTCCAAAACCTTGTGTTAAGGCTTGGTATGCTGCAGCTAGAATAAGTGATAACTACTAATGATCTCAGTAAACAAGTACTGATGATCATTAGTAAACATGTCACAAATATGTACTATTTCTGTTAAAAGAAACTGATGCAGTTACAACTACTGATGTAGTTATAACTCCTGATGTCAGTAAAAACAGATAAGTAATGATGTCCTATGAAACAACTGAAATCAGCTAAAAAGTCTGATGAGTAAGTGTTGAGGACAGTATGAAACAGCTGAAAAGCTAAGAATTGACGAAAACTACTGATGAGAATTTTCACTTCAGTCGTTTCCACAAACTGTTGTTTCACTCTAAACAGCTGATGACAAAACCATGTCATCAGTAGTTTCACAATTACTGATGACTAATACCAAGTCCTCAGTTGTTTACAACAGCTGAAGACAAAACCAAGGTTTTCAGTAGTTTCACAACTATGATGACTAAAACCAAGTCTTCAGTTGTTTTCAAATGTCTGATAGTTAAAACCAAGTCTTCAGTTGTTTTCATAACAACTGATGCAACACCAACACTTTCAGTCGTTTTCTTTTCAGCCTTTTCTTAACCTATAAATATCTGCACTTATAGCCAAACGTTTCATTAGCCATTTTCAAACCTTTCTCTCTCAACAAGGGCGACCATGAAACTCAAACCCCGACACAACTGTGTTGCCTACCTTTCGAAATCGGCCTTCTGGAACAAGTTTGACACTACCATCAATCTTATGGTGGATTCCCCATACAGAACAGCCTTTCTTCTGAATCCTACCATATATCCTGACTCCTTATCCCAGTTCTGGACCAACGTCTCTGTAATAACTGGTGAGAATGATAGACAAATCACTCTCCAGTCGTTGGTGAACCAGAAACAGGTGCTCATCACCGCCGACATCATTCGCAAAACCCTAAATTTGCATGATGGCACCTATCCTAAAGAATACCCGAAAGGCACCACTGATATGTCTTTTCTCCATAACAGGTATGAAGGCGACTTAAGTGCTACAACCATACTTAAAAAGCACTTTCATGATGTTGAAAGACTTATCTTTCATATGGTGAATGTCTGCCTTGCATCAAAGACATCTTCTTGGGATCAGATGTCTTCCCGATGGCAACAGGTATTGTACTCTATCCTTGAACGCCAAAATCTAAATGTTCTGAGATAGTGTTCATGGAACTAAAGGATCTGGCTCAGAAACCTATGGCAAATAGATGGCTACTTTATCCTAGGTTTCTGATGGCCATAATTTTGAATCAATTAAAATCTGATGGCCTTGTTGGTCTTGGAGTCCCTGCTCCAGCTGTTTTAGCTGAGATATACTCCAGACAATACTCAAACCCTACTCTAAAAGGGGCTGCCCGGATGCTAAAACCCAAGCAGAGGGAACCCACAGCCTTCACTTCCAGATCCAAAGTCCCCACCAAACCCAAAAACCCAAAAACCCAAAAAGGCTACTCAGGGAGATGAGCCCCTGATGATGCCCCTGTACCACAAACACAGCAAATACATACTGGTTATAAACCCCCAGTTATGTCCAAGACTCAACCTGCTGAAGCCACACAGGTATCCTCTCAACAGGATCCTGTTGCAACCACAATTGGGGATCCCATATTTCTGGAACCTATCTCAATTGAGAGGGTTACCATTGAAGAGCACCTCTCACCCCGGGTGCAATCTGCTTCAGACCAATCTTCACATGCAACCGCCCCTCAAAGCCCAACACTGATAGTTGCTAAAGTGTTGAGTCAGTTGCATTCCTCACTCCCTCCCTAGAAACCACTTACCACTGGGAATACCTCAACTATTGAGGGGGAGGACCAAAATGCTTCTGATAACCCACAGCACAGGGGTTACAATGTTCAATCTCCAAGTGTAGAAACGGAGGTTAGAACATCTGGTAAGGCTGCCACTTCTACTAATTCAGCAAATGATCAGGATGAAGTTGGTAGCATCCATAAGACCTTACCAGAGGCAACTGCCAATGAAGGACACAGTCCTGAGGCAGGAAGTCCCCAGTACCAAGAACAAGGGGCACATGCTTCTACTGATCTACACTCAGAGCATGTACATCCTGATTCAATCAGGAGGTCAGGTGATTCAGCACAGACTGATGATGACCTGGGCTTTTTCTATGATGTATTAGCCCATAATACCATCCTTGAGACTAAGGTGAGCAGACTCAAAGAGTTGTTAGCCAAAATGTCTCGGGATCGAAGTCCATCTACCCCACAAACCCCATAGATGGCACCTTCAATTGAAGGTTCACCAAACACTGAGCCTACACACTTAACTGAGCCACCAGCCACCACTTTTGGCCACCACTCAGGGACAGAACCCCTCTGAGCAGATGGTTGCTATCTTTCAAAACTCCTTACCTCTCATCACTCCTATCATCACTGACATAGTGCATAAAGACACTGATGAGAGGATCTCCTCAAAGCTACAAACCCTCATTGATGATGCTGTTCACAAATCTCTTTCTGCCTTTCAAGCCCTTGATCCCAATGCAACCAAAAAGGGGGAGACTTCCAAGTCTAAGTAGTGAAAGAAAAGAAAGAAGAGTTGTGATGATGAGAAAGAACCTACAAAAGAGAAGGAGGTGGAAAAAGAACTGATCTCAGAACAGCTGATCACAGACAAAGAGAAGGAAGATCAGCTGATCATATATAAAGAAAAAAGTGCTGGTCAAAAGCTGATGAAGATAAATCCTTAGAAGATCTTGTCAAAGATGCTGATGAAGTTCACAGCAGATCCATGGATAAAATTATAGATCAGCTCTTTCGACAAGGTCATGACACAGCCACACTAGACACTGAGATCAGAAGGCTGGAAATAGAAGAGATTCAAGCTAGATGGGCTGGTTATAGTGTGTTGGAAAGGGAAAGATTGGAGATAATGATCAGATTCATTGCCAAATACCTGGAAGATCATTGATAGAGATAAAGGCCTGGTCCAGAGACAGTATCTTGGAGATAACCAAGAAAATCTGCTTTGCTGGAGGCTATAATAAAGGGTTGATCATCGAAGCACTGGATGAAACAGGTGCAGGGAAGAGAACTGAAATGGCAAAGCTCTCCAAAGCCAAACTCACCACCAAAATGCTAAGTCAGTCTTCTCACACTCCCACTCAAACACAACCCTTTTCTCTAAAATCTCCCAAATCTATCCCTAAACCAAAGCCACCCACAACTCAACCCACAAAACCAATCCCTTTACCCCAAAAACCACCTCAAACCTTACCTAGTGATGCACCCAGAAGGAGGAGAAGGGTGTTGAGGGTAGAAGAATATGAAGAAGAGGATGATGATGATGATAGTCTGCCAATCTCTACTGTTCTCAAACTCAAATACCTGAGCATAGAAGTCAACAAGTGATTACTCCTGACTTGCAAATGCAGATGGTGAAGTTAAAGATTGAAGAAGCAGAACAGCAGAAACAGCACGATGAGAAGTTTCTCAAGATGGTTGATAAGGATTTGCCTCAGTCCTTATCCATTCAAGAAATGAAGAAACAGGCTCTGAGGCTATACACTCTTAGACATAATTTTCAACATCAAAAAGAAAAAGTGCGGATCTGGCCAGAACCCAGGGTAAGTTCTAGAATTCATAAGAAGAATATACCAAGTAGATATCATGGCCAAGTGAAGAAGACCTTGAATGCTGCAATTACATTGGCCATGGTAGTCTCGCCCTGGGAAATCATTGAAGAATTCAAGAGAGCTCACAAATCCAAGACAACCCCTCAATCTATTCTTGAGAAAAAAATGATCAAGAAGGGGTTGTTATACAAAAGACTTAAAGATCTTCAGAAGAGTGAACTCCAGTTGTTGCTTGAAGGCTCTCACCCTGATGAATTTGTTTATAGAGAGATAACAATTGTGGAGTTGAAAAATGGAAAGACAGTGAGATACATGTCTGAGTATTATGGCCCAGAGTTCTTCTTCGAGGGAGAAGTAGAAGAACTCACCAAAGAGGAACAAGTTGTTCTCCTTGAGGCCTATGCTAGTGAGTCTTATAGACTCATTAATGGGAATTAGGTTTCATGGTTGGGACAAGACTCTGTGTCTAGTTTCCCAAGACAGAGTTCCCTTCCATACTTAGCCAATCAAAAGATTAGAAACCTTTTCCCGGCCTGTGCTTAACTGATTACCTCTGAAGCTGATCAAAGGGTGTTTCTAGCAAGAATAAGTGGGATCATCAATAAGTTTAGAGGTTTTGGCTGCATTGGTTCAGGGGGAGTTTGTTGGACCAAAAGAACCAATGAGCCTGATCAGAAAAACCTCTAAGTCCCACAGACATTAAAACTGTTGAAAAAGATCACAACAGCTAAAGACATCAACTGATTACAAGGTCTGAAGACAAAGTCTGAAAGTAAAGTACTAAAGAACAAAGACTAAAGACATAGTCTGAAGCCATCAGCTGAAGACAAAGTCTGAAGCCATCAGCTGAAGACAAAGTCTGAAAGTAAAGTACTAAAGAAAAAGACTGAAGACCAAAGTGATCAGTAGTTGTCACAACAGCTGAAGTAATTAACTTCAGTAGTTGTGATGGTTTCCTTTCAGTACTCGTAATTTACTTTTTAGTAGTTATAGTTTCTGTAGTTGTAGTTTAGTAGTTTTATGTTTTTATACTTAAGCATTCTCTATGATGTAATCAGTAGTTGAAAACATTCTCAGTAGTTTGCATAGTTTCAGTAGTTTGAATAATTCTATTAGATGTCACTATCAAGTGACATCAGCAGACGTCACATATCCTATATAAGGAATGTTGACCTAGTTGTAAAGTGTGACATTGAGCCATCACGAAAGCATATGAATGAAATATCTATTTTGCAGAATTCTCTTTTTCTATAACCATTTACTGTTATATTGAATATCAATTGTGTTCTTGTGAATTGTTTAATTCATCGTTCAAATTCCGCTGCAATACTCTCTAATTAATCAAACTCAGATCACTGATCCTAACATCAACTTTCATCACATGCTCCATTATCTTTCTAAGTTCTCCTACTGACCTTGCCTTAAGCTTATGTGGTTTGTAGTTATGGCCTTGTAACCAGCAAGTCATGTTGTATTTACTCAGCTTAGATGTGTCACAATGTCCCAACTCCTTCTTTATCTTCTGGATGGATTGAAAGATGCTGAAGGCTTCATAGTCACAATTTGGTATCATAAAGCATGCAAGCTCAAACTCTTTCAACAGATTCTTCATCTCAGTCAGGTTTAGCCTCTCAACCATGTCATAAGGGAAACCATGGTTTATGAGTGTCATGAACATGGTTGATTCAGGCCTCTCTTCTAATATGTCTTTTGTAGACAAAAGATCATCATCCTTTGAGACTTTCTAATCAGCTGGAGAGTCTTCCTTGATCAGTTCTTTCCTCTTCATCACTGTCATCATCCTAGTGAGAGATAGACTTCATAGTAGATAAATCTACTGAAGGTGTGTGTTCAAGAGATGTGAGCTTTTGTTCTTGGAAGAACTTTCCATCAGTTGTCATCTTCTTCTCTGCAGCACCAAGATATTTTCACTTCCTTGAATATTGAATTAGCTCTTTTGATGCCTCAACAGATTGTTTTGTTTGAACACTGAAACACCAGCATTTGACTCTAATACACAGATCTTCATTTTTAACTGCTCAATCTCTTCTTCTTTTCTTTTTATCACATTTGATTGAGCAAAAATAGACTTATTTGCTTGTTCAAGCTTCATCATCACTCTATCTGTTTCTTCCTTTTCAGCTTCTGCTGACTCTTTAAGCTTAGACTCATGATCAAGCAGAGCATCTATGACTTCATTATTGCATTGAGCATGTTCTCTCAGCTGTTTTATTCTAACTTCTTGTTTCATCAGCTCTTCATCCTTTTCTCTGATCACTCCCTTCAACTCCCGTATTCTTTGCTTTCTTTTATTTGATTTCAACACCAGCTTATTGTACTCAGCAACCAGATAACTCTTGCTGACAGGGATATCAGCATCACTTAGATCCTCTTCATTGTATGCTATCACATCAACATGGTTTGCTTCTTCTTCTTCTTCCTGATGTTGAGAAGCATATCATCATCTATTACTTCTTTCTGGGCTTCACCTGCTGAGCTTAAACTAATTTCAATAGCTTGAACTTTCGGTTCTTGATGTGATTGTTGTTGTTGCTGATGATCAGTGACTGGAGAAACTAGTATAGTCTCATTTGAGAGTATAGGGGATTCAGTGTTTGATAATGACAGTTTGATTGTACTTGCTTGAGAGGCTAATTCTGTCTTCCCAGTGAAGATGCTCTCAGTGGCTGAATTTTTTGGGTTTGGAGGTTGTTGATAAAGTTGCATTTGAAGTTGATTTGGTGATTGAGGGTGGATTGGAGAGATTGGCTTAGTGTTTTGGTTGTTTGGTGATTGTGGTTGGGATGTTTGTTGTTGATTTGGTGATTGATGATGGATGGAGAGATTGGCTCTGTGTTTTGGCTGTTTTGGGATACAGGGTGTTCAGTGCTTTGACTTGCTGGTGAATTTGGTATGGATGATTGAGATTGATGATGCATGGGTGATACAACAGGTGAATGAGTGTCTTGTACTGAATTGGCTGGAGAGTCCTCTGTTGAACATCCCACACAAGCTCTTGAGGAATATCAGCAGTTGCATCAATCACATGTGCAAACATGTCCATGTCATCTCCTTCATATTTTCTAGATTTTGTTCAGAACTGATCTGCCAAGGTGTCCTGAACAAAAACACCACCATCCATAGTAGTTCCAGGCAGATCAGTATTAATGATCAGCTGCAGGAACCTTGGAAACATATACATCTTATCAGCCTTCTGCACTTTGATATGATCACTTAAGCAGTTGAAGATGTACTTTGATAATTATAGGTCTTTTCCCTCAAAAACACCAATATCCCAAGACCAGAGGAAATGTGCCTTGAGAATCTGTCAAGACCAAATTTTCTGTTTGACATACACTTAAGATAATGTGACAGAGAAATCTGTACACTAGCAAAGTCTTCCTTTCTTGATTTCTCCTTTGTTGAAATCACCACCATATCCCATTAGAAGAAATACTTTCTCTATGTATTCATCTTCGAACACATCAGGATGACCAGCTTCGACATCTCCCAACTCAAGAACCCTTCTTATTGTCTGTTCATCGACTCTCAGTCGTCGATTCTTCACAATACCCATAATAGCTTCACCATCTTTGTCTATGCAAGCAGAGTTCCAGAAATCAGTGATATGTGATTGATAAATCACAGGCTCTGCTAATAAGGCATAGAATAGCCTCGATCTTCTTAGGTATCTGATAATTTCTTGACACCCTTCTGAAACAGGATCATCAGGGTTCAAGAAGGCACAAACATTGTGTTCTCTCGAAAATCGTTTATCCATCTCTTCATAAGAAAATATTTCGTTAAAATCACATTATTCATATGAGAATGCGAACAGTTAAGAGATAAAACACGAATCAAGCAGTTCATTCTTGATCATTACAACATGTTTTACCTGAAGAACAGCAGATTAGTGACACAGATATATGTTTGTTTAATGTTTTGATGTGATAAAATTTTAAATGCTATGGTGGAGGGAAAAGTTTGTTGAGAGTGAGTTTTTCTAGGTCTGAAAAGTGGGCTGAAAAAGCGAATAATGAATTTGAGAAGTCAGACCGCATCATTTATACACTCAGACACATTAATTTTCTCTCATTAATTAAATAGGACCCACAACGTATTCTTCCGCAGAACATCTACAGACCAAAACATCTGCTGATGTAGTGTAACTTACATTTTCATAGATTACCAAACTATAAATTAATTACATTTGTTGATCTTTGTTCATCCGTAGTTTAAGTTTTTGCTTATGTTTTTCACATTGTAGCTTTTGCTTATGCTTAATATAGCATTGTAGCTTCTGCTGATGCTTAAGATGGCACTGTAGCTTCTGCTGATGCTTGAGATAGCACTGTAGCTTCTGCTGATGCTTAAGATAGCACAATGCAGAAAAATAATGTTGTTTGTATGGTCCAAGTCTATTGATTGGAACCATTTATTGCTTTAGGACCTTATTGGCTTTGTATACATGGCAATTTAGCACAAGAAGGTTCAAAAAGATTTTAATAGAATTCTCATGTATCCAGTAGCTAAGATGATGCTCAGATTCCAATTCCTTCATATTGATGATAAGATAGACAATGCTGCTAATTGAGAAACTTAACTTCATGTATTCTACTCCCCCTAAATTTCTGATTAATGGTGAAATTAAGCATTTATCATAAATTTCTTTAAAAGGAATAACATGATTTGTAATTGTATGATGATGATCAGACATATATACACATATGATGGGATCATACTATAATACTAAGCCTCTTCTTGACGAGTTATTTTGTTGAATTGATACCTGAACAAAGTTCTGATTGTAAGTATATTGTCCACTTAAATCCATACAAGAGCTCATGTATCAACTGGGCATGCTGATTATCATGTTTTCATGTTGATTGGAAATAATTGATATGGGCTTCACATTCAATTTACAAAGATTTTGTCCTCCCTTTGCAAGACAAATCAACACTTTTTTCACACTTAAGAACTATGTACTTGAAGTTATAAGATCTATCTTGAGATGCATTTGACATCTCATTAATGCTTTGATGTAAAAGCTTAAGATAATATACAATTGATCACATAGGATTTTTTTGAGAGCTTAGATATGATCATCATCAGGTCACCAGGTCTTTACTCATGTAAAACAGAGGTGCCTTTAACGTAGATCTTTGTTTACACAAAACAGAGGGGTGATGAGGATCATGATCTGTTCACCGTTTGTAATTGAATTTCAGTATGGTGATCATACACCCAGGTCTTTGTTTACAAAAAACAGAGGGAGTA
Source organism: Flaveria trinervia (assembly GCA_025506515.1). NCBI lineage: Eukaryota > Viridiplantae > Streptophyta > Magnoliopsida > Asterales > Asteraceae > Flaveria > Flaveria trinervia. Next base: position 32,915,458 of record CM046442.1, read on the forward strand.
TGATTTGCCTAATAGCTATTATAAAGTGTTGGTACATAGTGTGTTTGAATGAGTGATTTGGTCACATCAGGAAAAGGCTCACCTTGTATTCTCAAAATGAAGTTTCCTACAAACAATCACTTTAGCATTATGTTTGGCATGCACTCATTTTAGTTTCCACTCAAGATGAATCTACTCACATATCAAGAAACTTGCTGAGATTTATTGTTATTTATGAATTCAGGAATAAGCAAAGCTATAGTGTACTATCATTCCCATGCATATGTCATGCTTAAGTATCATGACACACAATATTTTGTTTGATTAATTTGATTAATCTAAGTTAATCATGCCTAGAGATTCAACCAGAAAGTTAAATTTGACTGAGTCAAAGGCTTTAGTAAATAAATCAGCAAGCTGATTTGTTGTATCCACTTTGACTAACTTAATCAAACCTTTTCTGAGCAATCTCTCAAAAAATGATATCTTATCTCAATATGTTTTGTTTTACTATGTTGCACCGGATTAGCAGTTATAAACATAGCAACAGAATTGTCTATATAAACTGAAGTTTGAAGGAAGTTATAACCATAGTCAAGCAATTGGTTTTAAAACCAAAGAACTTGAGAGCAACCAGCTGAAGCAGCTATGTACTCAGCCTCAGCTGTGGATACAGAAACATTGTTTTGTTTCTTGCACTGCCATGACACTAGCCTTGGTCCAATGAATTGACATCCACCGGTTGTTGATTTTCTGTGACTGTTACATCCACCATAGTCACTGTCTGAGTATGAGTAGAGTGTAAAGTCTCCATCCTTTGGATACCAAAGACCAAGTTCTGGTTTTCCTTTGAGGTATCAGAAAATTCTTTTTACAGCATTGAGATGAGACTCCTTGGATCAGATTGGTACCTAGCACATACACACATAGCAACCATTATATCAGGTCTACTGGCAGTTAAATACATAAGTGAACGTATCATTGACCTATATAATTTTGATCAATAGATTTTCTAGAAGGATCAGGAATAATCTTATCAATTGTTGATGCTGGTGTTTTGCATGAGGATACTTCAACAAGATTGTATTTCTTCACAATTTGATGTATGTATTTTTCTTTATTGATGAAGATCCCATTGGATTTTTGATGAACTTGAAGGGCAAGAAAGAAGGTTAATTCACGCATTGAATTCATCTGAAATTCAGATTTCATCAGCTCTTCAAATCTACACACAATCTCTTATTAGTTGAACCAAATATAATGTCATCAACATATATTTGACCTACTAAGAGATCTTGATGTTCTTGTTTGAGAAAGAGTGTCTGGTCAATAGTTCCTCTTTTGTAGCCATGCTTGAGCAAGAAAGATGATAGTGTTTCATACCATTTTCTTGGTGCTTGATGAAGACCATACAAGGCTTTTCTAGTTTGTATACCCTATGGGGATAATGAGGATCTTCAAAACCAAGGGTTTGTGACACATAAACCTCCTCATCAATCTTCCCATATAAGAATGCACACTTGAAATCCATCTGATACACAATGAACTTCTTATATGATGCATAAGCCAGAAACACTCTTATGGCCTCAATTCCTGCAACTGGTGCAAAAACTTCATCATAGTCTATTCCTTCTTCTTGATGTCTATTCCTTCTTCTTGAGTTTATCCTTGTGCAATCAACCTTGCTTTGTTTCTTACAATAATCCCTCTATCATCTAGTTTGTTTTTGTATAGCCATCTAGTTCCAATAGGATGTTGACCTTCAGGCAGATCAACTAGAGACCATACCTTTTGCTTTCTGAACTGTTGAAGCTCTTCTTGCATAGCTTTAATCCAACTATTGCCTTTTAAAGCAGCAGTGATGTTTGGAGGGATCACTTGAGAAAGAAAAAAACTGAAGAGACAAAGGTTGGCAGTACCACCTTGGCTCCTTGTAGTTCTCTTTGCTGGATTTCCAATGATGTTGTTGATTGGATGAGTCTTATGGATTCTCATTGAAGGTTTTGATTCAACTAGTACAGATGATCCTAGATTAGTCATTTCCATTGCCTCACATGATCCAACTCAGGTTGAGAGTTAAGAAATAGTCAAAATGTTGAACATGAGTTGAAGGATCATGAGAGTCTTCTGTATGGGCTGCAGGAGCATCTCCAGTCTTGGTTTGTTGTTCTGTAGGAACTTCTCCGGATACATTTTGTTCATCCGTAGGAACTTCTACGGAAGCAATTTGTTCATCCGTAGGAACTTCTACAGAAGCAATTTGTTCATCCGTAAACTTCTCCGGATACATTTTCTTCATCCGTAGGAACTTCTACGGAAGCATTTTGTTCATCTGTAGGATCTTCTCCGGATACATTTTGTTCAACCGTAGGAACTTCTCCGGATTATAAGTGAGGACATGAATCTCTTCCAATGTTTGTTTTATCACTTGAGAGCCTGTTCTGTTGAAGGGACAGCATTCACATCTCCAGATGTACCATGTTTATTTCCAGATGTAGTATCTGCTGCTACTGATGTGTTTTCACCTGAGGATAGGGTATCCTTGGAGAATTAGCAGATAAGGTTACTTCAGTCATATGAGGTGGAACAAATGGATAAAATACTGCATCAGATCCTGCATTATTCAAATGATCATAGTTAATGATTTAGATAAAGCATCTATGTCAAACAACCATGATGAACCTTTAACTGACTTTGTAAATACAGTTTCATCAAAAGATACATTAGGAGTCTCTTCCATAATATTATGTTGTGGAACATAAACCCTATATGATTTAGAAGTTGAAGAGTATCCAACAAAGAAACCATCATATGCTTTTTCTCTGAAATTTTCCTAATGACTCTTTTATGTTCAAAATAGTTACATGACATCCAAAGACTTTAAGATATCCTATGTAGGTTTTCTTTTAAATAAGAGCTCATAAGGAGTTTTGTTATGTTCTTTGACAATTATGTTCTATTTTGATCATTCATGCATGCATGCCTATTCAGCCTCAGCCCAAAAGATAGGCAATTGTGAATCAGCTAGCATTGTTCTGGCTGCTTCAATGAGAGTACTATTTCTTCTTTCAGCAACTCCATTTTGTTGTGGAGTTCTTGGTGCATTAAATTGCCTTGCAATCCCTTTGTTCCTGCAAAAGGAATCCAGTTCAAAATTGACAAATTCAGTACCATTGTCACTCCTAAAAATTTTAACTTTTGTATCAAGTTGATTCTTAATCTTGATCACAAAGTCCATTAATGTTTCTGATGTTTCACTCTTTTGTTTTAAGAAAAAGACCCATGTGAATCTTGTGAAATCATCAACTATCACCAAATAATATTGCCTTTTTTCAATGCTCATCACATTGGTAGGACCAAACAGATCCATGTGAAGCAATTTGAGTGTGTAGTATTAGTATTGATAATTTTGGGTTTATGTGACACTCTATGTTGTTTTCCTTTGTAACAAGAAGAACAGTGAGTTGAGCAATGAAACTCTTTGTTTGGCAATCCAATGACCAGGTCATTTTTCACCAATTTATTCATGTTCTTCATGTTAGAATGGACAAGCCTTCTATGCCATAATTGAGACAAATCTTCTGATAGTTTAGATATAAGGCAAGTTTCATGTTTTGTGAGAGAAGTGTTGTTCATATCCAAAACATAAGTGTTTTCTTTTCTTGATGCTTTGAGAAGGGTCCATTCTTCTGGAACAATAAATCCTGGCTTAAGAATGTAACAGTTAGTATTATCAAACAATGTATATAATTTTGATCACAAATTTGAGACACACTAAGTAATTATACTGTAATTTTTTACAGTAATTTACTTTCTCAAACTTGAGTACACCATTTGTTATCATCCTTTCACCAACAATTTTACCTCCCATTTTATCCTCACCAAATGCCACATAAGAAGTATTTTTATATTTGAAATCATGGAGAAGTGAACAGTTTCCTGTCATATGCCTGGAACAACCACTGTCAACATACCACTTGTTGTCAGCTTCCAATATTGTTCTTCATTCAGAAATAAATTAGTTAGAATTGACAACCCAAGTCTGAATGATCTTAGGTTTGTCAATAGTGTCTAAAATTTTTACTCCTTCATACTTAATCCTGAAGTTTCAATATTGATTTCATATCTAGTTGATTCATTTTTATTTGATGATGGTGAGGATGATTCTGTTGAAGCTGATGCAGAAGCTTTGGAGTCTTCTTTCTTAATTGACTCTTCCTTCACCTTATCTTTCTTTGGTTGATATTTTGATTTAGAAGATGAACCTATATTTTTGAAGGTTTCATCATCTTTTGCTTTTGATTGAGACACATGTGATCCCTTTTCAAAATGATCAAAGAAATTATCACTGATGACTGACTTCTTCTTAGCCAAGTCCACTTTTTTGTGAGGTGTTTTGGATTGGCTTGATGTTGTTTTCTTCATAGATTTAGCATCTTCAGAAGATTCCTGCTTTGGTTTTGACTTTAGCTTTTGATTTACCTTCTTTTGCTTTGATTTATCTTGACTTTCAGCAAATTGAGAGTCTGATTCTGTCAAATCAGTTTTTGACTTCTTTGTGCTTTTGCTCTTGTTCTTTTTGTTAAAATAGCATTCCTGAGTTGAATGATTATTTTTGTTGCAAATAGTACAGAATTTGTTGAAGTAACACTCTGAAGTCATATGATTGTTCATATTGCATATGGAACAGTAACTGCTGAAGTAGTAGTCTTCTGTATTGTGATTTGTCATATCACACCACTTGCAATACATTTCTTCAGATTCCTCTTCATGCTCATCTTTCTTCTTTTTCTTGTTCAGTTTGGGAGCTTTTGTTTCCTCTTTTGAAGAGCTTGATTTGTTCTTGCTATTCCTTGAAATATCAGCAATTGAATCTTTCTTGTCCTTTGATGACTTTTTTTGCTTCAGATTCAACATCTTTTGTTTGTTAACAACTACTCTTTTTGATACCTGATCCGTAGATTCGGCTTTCTTCTTCCGCAGAAGTTCTACAGATTCAACAGATTTTGCTTTTCGCAGATCTTCTACCGAAGAGTTTTTTTTTTTTGCTTAGTTGATACTTGTTTCTTCTTACCTTTATCTACATGAGATAAAAGTACTTCTTCAGTTGATCCACAACTATCAACTTTATTTTGAAGATTCAGTTCTTGGAGTCCTTCATTGAGTTCAGCAATCCTCTTACAGATAGTCTTCAGCATGTTTCTTTGCTTTGGAGGATATTGAAGCTTTGATTCTTCAAGCAATCTTGGAATACCAGTGTTAATGTGAACATTCTTACCAATGGTCATTTGATCATCAGAATCATCCAAGTCATCACAATTATCATAACCAAATTCTGAATCATTTTGATACAAAGATTCTGATTCAGAGGATTCAGTTTCACTCACCTCAGCTTTATTGTTAAAGTTGATTTGAGTTGATTATGTATCAAACTTGGTGCTAGGCACAAAATGATTTTACAGGGTGTTGGTCATTGTTATAGGTAAAGATGTGTAATTATCATTTACAGGTGGTGCAACGGCATTATAACCCACCCCGACCTTTTCTTTGATTCATTATGAGAATTTAGTAATTTTTCATATTGCTGATATGATAATTGAAACTTCTGAAGTTTCACTTCAGTTGACGTATGATCAGCCATGGATTTTGTTAAGGAAGTGGTCAGGTGCTCAACTTGGGCTTTTAGGCTATAGTTTTCAGAAACAAATTTTTCTAAATCCTATTGCAATGAATTAATTTTGATTTGATACAATATATGTGCTCTAACATGGGATTCATTCAAAATCATAGTTTCTTTTACTTTGTCAACCAACTGTTGAGCATGGACTCTATAACGTTAGACTTCCTCAACACATGTTGATGAACACAACCTTTCTTTTAGCTCTCTGGCCATTGGAGGAAATTTGTGTTCCATATGAGCCATCAATGCTTGATTCTCTTCCAAGACTTCTTTTTCATACATACTCCAGTCACACGTTCCATCTTGAAGTATGATCAGTCCTGACTCTTTTGAATTGCTTGGACCAGCTGATTCATTGGTGGCTGGTGGGGATGTATTGATCAGTTGAGATTGTCTGTGCAGAGATCTTTGAGAGTTTGATTGTTGATGAGGTTCAGCTGATATTGCTGATGCTGCTAATGTTGTCTCATCTCTGTATATGACTGTTGATTGCATTCTCTGGAGAAATGTCCATAGAGATTGCACTTGAAGCATCTTACCTTTGATTTGTCAACACCAATCTTTGATGTTTTACTGGCTGTTGCCAAGTTCTTGTTTCTTCTGAGATATTGCTTTGCTCTATAAGCAATCATTGACATCTGCCATTGTAGGTCCATTTCTTCCACTACATCAGGATGTAGTTCTTCTAAGTCTTGTTGGCAGATATTTGCTAAAGTTAGGGAGCTTCCCAGATATGCTTGAAAACTAGAACTAAAAGCTGCAAAGGCTGCTTTTTGTTCTTCAGAATCCAATATCACAGTGATTGGTTCTGACTGATTGTTTGAATGTGAAGACTTAGTTGTTGTTGTAGTTGTATCTTTTCTCTCAGCATTTCTTTCTGCATTCTTTTTAATTTTATCTTGAGATGATTTCTTTAAGGGTTTAGAAGCATAAAAGATAACTTCCTCCTCATTATCACTCCAAGCACAAGAGTTATCACTTTCATTGTTTGAAATAAATGCACTTCCAACATTATTTGTTTTTTTGAAGTGATAGGGTGAGACATGAGTTCTCACACTCTTGTTTCTTGATTTTTCATCCATTTCAAGAGCTTCCACTTTTGCAACTAGAGTATCTAGACCAGTTGACTTTAGATCTATTGTGTTCTTGAACATGGATACAGTTTGCTTCCAACTTTCTGGCAAAGTGTGGAGCATTTTCTTATTTAATTCCTCATTGGTATATTTCAACTCCAAAATATTCATCTCAGTTACCAATTGCAAGAATCTATAAAGTTGTTGAGGAATTGATTCACCCTTAATATGATGAAATGTTTCATATTGTGACCTGAGGGTGTCTCTCCTTATGCTTCTGATCTCATCACTCCCTTCGCAGAGAGTATGAAGTATCTTCCACAAGGAGTTTGCAGTTTTGTAGTTCTCACACCTAATATCTCTTCAGGTAAAGCCATACTAAGCAAACTGTATGCTTTGATATCAACTTTGACCTTTTTGACATCATCAGGTGATAGATCTTTGGTACTGATTAGTTGATTTTTGTTGTTATAATCCGGCCCAATGGTGGGTGAAATATAAGGACCTTCAGTGATGGAGACCCATAAGTCAGAATCAGTATAGTTTACATGATTCCTAAACTTGATTTTCCTTGACTTGAAGTCTGCTTTTGTTTCCAACTTCGGTGGTTGATAAGATGATCCACTAAAGTTGCTCATGATGTAAACTGATGAGAATGATCAACTAGATCTGGTATTCAATTGATTTGAATATAGATACAAGTTAATCTACTTGAATGCAATAGAACGACAAACAAGTTTCACACAAAAATTCTTTTAAAAAACAGTAGATCTACTACAGTAAAAACTGACAAATCTACAGGATTCAAAGCAATTAAACACAACTAACACTGATAGATCAATTGATCTAAATCAATGAGCACTTGGCTCTGATACCACCTGTGAATCTAAGGATCGCAAACAGGAATTATCAGTGTCGGTTGATGACAAGTCAACGTTTGCGGAATCAACGTTAATTTGGTTTAATTGTTTTTAATAGCTTTAATTATCAATGAATATTCAAGAACACACTAACAGAAACACAATTAATGAATAATATGTATTTCATTAAAATATGTTAATGATTACAAAATAATGAATGAATGATATCAAAGTTTGTTATGATGTGACGGCTGCTAGGGTTTGGTTGGGAGACGGTGATTATCGTATTGCTATTGTTGTTGCTGTTCAAACAATCGACTAAAACAAACGTCATCGAAACCTAGGATCCATATACATAGACAATGATGTTTCTGTTATAGGAAACACCGGATCTCTTGGGATTTGATTTGTGTCAGTTAAGGAATCATCGGATTTCTTGGGATTTGCATAACTGCCTTGTTGACTTGTTGACTTGTAACACTTGCATTATACAAGTGTTTGGACTCCGCAGGAACAGTGTCTTCCGTAGGAATTTATTCTTCCGTAGAAGTCTTGTTCTTCCGTAGGAATTTATTCTTCCGTAGGAATCTTGTTCTTCCGTAGGAATCTTGTTCTTCCGTAGAAATCTTGTTCTTCCGTAGGAATATTGTTCTTCCGTAGAAGACTTCCACTTCCGAAGCAAACTTGTTCTTCAGTTCTGGTTGTTCATCCTCAGAGGATCTTTGGATGTAAAGTTACTTTTAAGAAGCATATCTACGGAAGAACATAATGTTCATCCGTAGATGTTTCTTACACTTGGTCAATTTCATAAATTGATCAAGACTAATGTTTGTACCTGCAATTATCCATAACACACATATATGGGTTAGCATATACAATTAATGCATGCATAATAAATGACAATTACAAATATTCATTACAAGAATTGATTAAAGTTCTAAGCCTATACAAATTGATCTAGACCTATAAGTCCTAGATCTAACAATATATAATGTATTAAATGTTGTGGTTGACCAACTGTGAGGTCTCCAGGAACGGGGCCTTACACAAAGGCTTTATGAAGGCAGCTAAAGATAGGCAGAAGTCGTATGCCGACAAGAGACATGGATCGATTGAGTTTCAGGTGGGTGATAGAGTTACGTTGAAAGTTTCACCTTGGAAGGGTATCATTCGGTTCAGAAAGCGGGGCAAGTTGAGCCCAAGGTACATAGGGCCTTTCTAAATCATTGCTCGAGTTAGAGAGGTGGCTTATAGATTAGAGTTACCAGATGAGTTAAGTGGAATTCACTCGACATTCCATTATCTTATCTGAGAAAGTGTTTAGCAGACGAGGATATGATTGTACCACTGTAAGATATTGAGGTAGATGAACGACTCAATTATGTGGAGCAATCAGTGGCGATCATTGATCGTAAAGAGAAAAGGTTGAGGAATAAATTGGTTCCTCTTGTGCGAGTATAGTGGAAGCACAGAAAGGGATCTGAGTCTATGTGGGAGACTGAAGAAGAGATGAGACAACATTACCCACGATTTTTTGAGAAATAACAGGTTTCGAGGACGAAACCTATATAAGGGGGTGGACTTGTAACACCCGGTTATTTTTGTATTCATGGAAGAAAGAATAAAAGTGGAGGAAAATAAAGAAAAGATATAATACCCAAGTTAAGGGGTAGAAAGTGTAAAAAGGACAAAATCTTCAAAAAGTTGGTGAATAAAAGTATGGCCGCCCATCACCCTCTATTCACCCACATTGTTCGGATTTTTGAGAGAGAGAAAGAAAAGAGCAGAAAGCTCTCAGGTTTGAAGAAGAATAAGAAGAAAAGTTCAAATTAAAGGTAAGAATTCATGTGTTTATGGTGTTCTTAACTGGTTTTATCCTCGGTTGTATACTTATGTATGTTGTATTTGTTCGGGTGTGTGTTTTAGTGGGTTTCTAGGCGAGTGAACTCAATTGCAAACGGGTTTTGTAAGGCCCCCTCCCAGGACGCTTACAGCTGGTGATTCATTGCACGTAAAACATACACTTTACATTTATTCATCAAAACATCGCAGCGGAAAACATAAACCACATGGCATTTCATTTCATCCTAAAAACTTTTGCAAAATAATGCATCATTTGTCGGTTACAAAATTATATCGTTGTATTACATCACAAAAGCCTTAATTAAATAGATGCCATCCAAAAGAGCTGAGTAGCCGCCTCGTGTCATCCTCAGCAACGATTACCTGCCAACTGAAAACGTATAAAAGTCAGTGTCGCTGAGTGAGTTTTAGTTTTATAATAAAACATACATAAAATCGTTATTTATTTCTTTTCAAAGCCCATACTATACGTTTCATTCGTTCGTGATCATACATCATACGTACATACAGGTAATATCATTATTATCTTTCATTTCGTTCATTAGCCATCGTTCATTCATTGCATCTTGTGACATGTACAATACCCCGAACATTGTGCACGAAGCTGGTTACTGGGCCTGAGGTCTATCATAGACCCCGAACATTATGCACGAAGTTGACTCCAGTACCTGAGACAAGTACATTCACCATTCATCTTTTCATTTCATTCCGGATCAATGCCATATGCTATACCCCGAACATTGTGCACGAAGCTGGTTACTGGCCTGAGGTCTATCATAGACCCCGAACATTATGCACGAAGTTGACTCCAGTACCTGGGGCAAGCTGCAAGGATCTCATACGTGTGGCCAATCACAAGGATTGGACCCCAGTGTGCATCCTTCCGGGGTAGCTAACCCGCACACAGTTGAGCTAACCCCTTCATTGGGTGTGAACCTCCATACATTTGCTTGCAAGACTTTTTACGTTCATTCGTTGGTTAATGCATGCATTCATTCATCATGTTCCTCTTTTATTATCTTTCACTTTACGTTACATAATACTTTCGGTTCATTCATTAACATAACACGTAAAGCCATGGAAAGATAAACATTCATCATCATAAGGAACATAACATAACATACCATACATACATCATCACAGCGCATCATACATACATAACATACATCATGCATAATCATGCAACATCATCATCATCATCATCCATAACATGCCCATCATACTATTTATGACCTCAAAAGTCAACTTATAGTCCCCCGGGAATTTCCCAAGTCAAAGCCTACTTTACACATTTTCCCCAAAAATCAGAAAAATAATCTAAGTCCTAGGCACATGGGCACTATGCAAGCGCATGGACACTATTCAGGCGCATGGGGAACACTTAGGCGCATGGGCCACTTTCAGACGCATGGGGACTTCCAGACGTCTAAACACTTAGTAAATTCCAGCCCAGTCTAGGCGCATGGGTACTATTTAGACGCATGAACACTTAGGTGCATGGGCCACTTGGGCGCATGGGCACTATTGGGGCGCATGGCCCTACCCTTAGTCATCCGACTAACATTTCTAGGCGCATGGGCCACTGTTCAGGCGCATGGGCAGAACTTAAACATTTCTAAGGCAAATTTTGGGCGCGTGAGCTACTGTTTAGGCACATGGCTTACACTTAATTCTTTCTAAGGCAATTCCAGACGTATGAACACTTATCTAGGCGCATGAGCATTCTGTAAACATGTTTCTAGGATATTTTTAATCCTAATCATCGAATCCATCTGTTCTAAGCATAATGTGTCTATTCTAAACATGAGTAGCCTATAAACCATCAAGAACTAACATCCAACATACACATACATACGAGTATTCACACATAAACTTTGTAAAATCATTTTAATACATTTTAGCCCCAAAGATGGTTTAAAACATGTAAAAACCGGGATCTTGAACTCACCTGGTGCAACTTGGGTGTTCTTCCTTTTAACCCGCTTGCAAAGAGTTCAAAACACCTAGAAATAACACCAAAAACACACACATCCGAGCACAAACACAACCCATAAGCATACAAGCACATAACCGGGATAAAACCTGACATAAAAGCATAAAAACCTTGAATTCGACTTCTTCTGTTCTTCTTCTTCAAAACCGAGTTCTGCTCTTCTTCCCTTGTTTCTCTCTCTAAAATGACCGAAAATTGGGTGTAGAAAAGGTGATGGGCGGCCATGCCACCTTTATCACCAACTTTTCTAAAGTTTTGTCCTTTTGGACACTTTTGGTCCCTCCACTTGGACCTTATTTCCTTTCTTGCTTTTATTCTTTTTATCTTGGCTTTTAAAAATAACCGGGTGTTACAGGTTTGAAAGAAGTCACACCTAAGAGGCTGCAAAGGTGAGTTCTAGAACCCCTTTTTACTTTTTTTAACTGCTTTAGGGCTGGAAATGCATGTATGAACGTTTTACAAAAGTTGGGTTTTGTACCCGTATGTGTTCATTTGTGCGATTTCGGGTGGGGTTTGATTTCGGGCTATGTATGTGTTTGATGTTGTTATGACTATGTTTCTAAGGCTTAAATGTATGATTTAAGCTTAGAACAGGATAGGTGATGTTTTGGGACTGAATTATGATGATAAGTGTGACTTAGACTGCTCATGCGCCTAAACAGTAGCTCATACGCCCAACTGTAAATAACTGCCTAAGTGTTCCCATGCGCCCAAAACCTCATGCGCCCAAATAGTACTTATGCGCCTAGGAATAGGTTGAAATTGACTAAGTGTTCATACGCCCAGATGGTTCATGCGTCTAGGCACTCATGTGCCTGCATAGTGCTCATGCGCCTAGAATTGCCCAGAATGGACTAAGTGTTGCTCATGTGTCCCAATAGTGCTGATGCGCCTGAAAGTTTCCCATGCACCTAAGTGTTCCTCATGAGTCTGAAAGGCCATGCGCCTGCATAGTGCTCATGCGCTTGCATAGTGCCAAATTATTCCAAATCAAGCATACCTATAACCCTGAAAAGCATGAGAAAATACTAGTCAACAATAAGTTGGTAAGAATTCGGGTTTTCATAATGTATATAACAAATCAGATTTTTTAAACCATTATGATGTAGAGAGATAATATACTCAACATAGAGTAGCTAGGTACTATGATAATTCAGGTCATAAATCCATAATCAAGCTAAGAAACACGTCGTTGCCCCACAACTATCCAGACATATAAACTTGCTCGCTACAACCTGACCAGCGCGACTGGCCGTGAGAGCGGGCCCTTCTAACCCGATAGATCTACCAATATAGCATGCGGCCTCACCTTGAGGTTAATGATTATGTGGGCATTTAGAGCCCAATAGTATCCTTCGATACTATTGCCTCACCTTATACCGTCATAACATATATTATACTCGTTTACCCATCATATATATAAAAACAATTAATCGATATACATGCTTTTCCCCCAAAACAGTTTAAATGAAACAATATTTTAAATAGGGCCTAAGTACTCACCTTCAAATGTGACAAGGAGATGATCTAGCAAAATTCGAGCCCAGAAATTAAACAACCAATTAACGCCCTAAACACAAAGGATCTATTAATTGTCAAGTAATAAGTGTAATACGTAAGTTGTTTACCCAATTCACTAGACTTATCATGAAATCCATTTTATAAAAGACTCGTTGGTGATTTTTGGTTTAGTTTAATAACTTATATTAAGTGTGACAAATATTCATTCATTAAATCAACCACTAATCTCTTAAACAACAACTACAATACACACACAAAATAAACACGTGAAAGTATATAAAATGTAACATAAAATTTACTAAGTTATGTATTATAAAAAAGAAATAAATAAACAAATAATTAATTAATAAAATTAAGATTTACATAAATGAGTATTTATTAATTCATAATTGTATTTTATTTAAGATTAATAATAAGATATATCCATATTCTTGTTCTAGTAAAATAAACTATCTCTTATATTATTACTTTATAAATATTACTTTATTTAACACAACTCAAATTTTATTAATCTTGTTTTAACAAATAATTAAATTTTCAGTAGTATAATATATATGAAACTATTTTAGACAAGTTTTATTAAAAAAGTATGATCTATTATGTTTGACCCAAATTTCACCCATATACGGTGATTTTTAACCCGAAACCGTATGGTTTTACACGCATAAACCGTACTTCAACCCACATATATCTTATGATCATTTTTATGTTTAAATATAACTCTTTTATAACAAAAAGCCTTCTGAAAATATTTTGTTAAAAATCAGTTCCAAAACAGTCCATTAATTTTACCAGAAATTGTCGATTTTTGGTTTTTTCGCGCGTATAAAGTTATCACCGAATATCTTGCTTGTTATAGTTTTGTTATATACTTAAAACATAAGTTTTTAACTTCAAACACATTATTATTTTCTGTCCAAAACCGGACTTGTGAGAAATTATTTGTTTTAGACCCGAAAACACCATTTTTAACGCGTAAAATATTTACGAGATTAAACCTAATCATCAAAACTTTTATTTTTAGTAAGTTACTAACTTTTTAACTTATATTTTATCTTTTTCAAAGTTATTTATCCAAATTTTACAAATATACTTGTATTGTCCATTATATTTTATGGAAGATTTTCTAGTGTTCATGTCTAATCAACACTTGAGTATTTCTATCCTAATTTGTTTTTATCTTTTCTTTAAGTAAAATTTGAATAAGATTTTCTACGTACATACATATATAGTCCAAATTATTAATTTTATCTTGTGTTCTTAGTTTTTATTCAACAAAACCTACTTAAAAATCAAAAGATTTCAGATCATGATCACCATTATTCATGGATCATCTCAATCCTTAATAAAATCAAAGTGCAAGATGGGTTCAAGAACATCATTCTTTACATGCAATCATGTATTACCCATTTTCATCATTACGGTAAACTCCTTTTGGAGATGGGTTCATATAATGTTCATAAACTCAAACCAAAGTTTGATGATCTTGCATGCAATAGAAAATAAACAAATTGTTGAAAGATCATCAAAACACAAACACATATACATACGTACGACACGCACACATACACTCACTAACACACACATTGTTTTAAAACACATTTCTTGTTAAAAACCTTGTTGGAATGTTGAATTTCAAGAAAAACTAGTTTTTGGTAAACAAAACTTGCAACAATCATTCAAAAGTCATGTTGCATGACATAAAAGTTCAAAGTTCATACCTAAGATGAACAATTTTTAAAGATTCAAGAATGATTTTCTTATGGATTTCTTCTCCTTTGAGTAGGATTTATGCAATGTTTTGCACCAAACTCCTAAGAGAACCTTGAAATCCATAAATCAAAGCGTGAAACAAGCTTGGATGATTAAAGTCATATGAAAGAGGGATGTTTTTTGATGTTTCTAGCCATGGGTTTTAGAGAGAAGGAAGAGGAAAGTGTGTAGGTGATTTCTAGTGAGAGAAAGGTGAGGTTGAGTGTGTGCAAAATATAGAGTGTGAAAGGCTTTATATAGAGATGTTAAATTGTGGTTATAGTAATCTAATCATGTAATTAAATGTTAAAAATGGCTGGTGGATCTCGAAGTGAGATGCCATTGGGTGTAAGGTAGGTGTTGGTCTTGTTAAATTTTTTGTAAAAATCTTAAACGTTCGGGTTTTTACGTGAAATTTTCTATAAAATTAAAGTATTAGTTTGAGGCTTTACAAGAGTTCACAACATTAAATATGCAACGGACTGTACGTTGCATCAAGGAAATATTTAAAAAGTCTTAATTTTATACGATCAAGGTAGATAATATTAATTATTATTATTCATGACTAATAGTATTTGCACTTAGGATTCGTTATATAATAAAAATCAAAATATAATGACCAAATTTAATTAACCGAATTATCACCAACGTTCGTTAAACGTTTAATCGCTACGTGACCCGATAATTCTCAAAATTACCAATTATAAAATTTATCCACAAAAGAGCTTTGCTAGACCTTAAATGACCTTAATTATCATAAAATTAAGTCTTATGATGCATTTAAATATTTTTTTATATTTTATTAATGTACAGATATTAACTTGAAAACACGGGATGTCACAAAGTATAACCGGTTATAGATAGTAGTATATATAGTTTATCATTGTTGTTAGGACCTGGTATTCGACTGAAATACCTAGAGATCACGTGTATACCGGATCAAATAGTGCGGAATCCTATTTGATTGGCAATCCAATCAGTGAGAACACACGAAGAATCAATCAAGGATTGAAACTAACGTTAGAAATCGATAAGGAATCGATCTAATGTGTTCTATGAACTTGGAGAACGATTTGGAAGGTTTCTGGACGGCTAGGGTTCGTATGGAATTGAACTTGATCGAATCTCCCTGTTTTTCACGAATTGAGTTGTATTTATAGGTTGGCACTCTTCAATCGTGCGACTGAACCATTAGTTTGGTTCAGTCGTGCGATTGAACCATGCGGTTGGTTCATTCGTGCGACTGAGTGTTCAGTCGTGCGATTGAGCCAATCTTATGTTACAGTCGTACGACTGATCCAGTCTCCTGGTTCAGTCGTGCGACTGAGTCAATCGTATGAGGTTCTTCATGCTTATGGTTCATTCGCATGAGCCATTCGCATGGGAACTTCATTAAGTTAAGTTTGAATGTTTTAGTTAATTAATATAATATTATATGTAATCATTCAAGTAATCATAAACCCAATGAATTCATTTACGACTCATTAATGAACTATTAAACATTATAACCAACAGACTATCAATGTCAGTTCATTAATCATACCAAACAAGATCTATTACATCACATATCACGATCTAGGGACATACATGTATCAACAATTGTAACTATTTAGAATGCTTGTAAGAGTCTTGTAATATTTTGATTTGAGAAGTAATATATACAAGTATCTTAAAAAATCTATCTTCTTATGTTTGCTTACTTAGTATATTATTATCAACTTTTAAGGGATTATGTACCATCAAACCGAGTGTGACTTAGTGAGTTTGAGAGATAACATTTGTGTTGAATGACAAAACTCGATCCTGTAATAACATATTAGCACTCAATGCAACAAAAAAAGTAAAATACAAGAACGCTTTTGATACACTAACCTATGATGGTACATATAATACAGCGGCCTATTGACCAAAAAGAATTATAATGCACCATCGCTTTTGGTTCTCTAACCTAAGATACATGACAAACATTGGTCCACTGACCAATAATGCAATATAGTACGAGACTGTTTTTGTCACACCCCCGCTAAGAGCGGAAACACGGGGGCGTAACGAGACGGGATCGTCATAACACATGGTAAACGATAGAGATGCAATATAATAAATGATAACAAGCGTGTCATGACGACACCCGACAACAAGGGGACTTGTGTCGTGCTTAGTCAATGTTCACGACAACATAGCCATAAGCATACGCAACCAAAAGATCACACAAATACGAATATCAACATTGTAATGTACTTTCCCACAACTTGAGAACAAGTAACAAAAGAGTGATTGTTGAGTTAAAACAGACTACATCAAGAGTTTTCAAAATGACAAGTTTAGCTCGAAAATGCATCGTAGGGTCTCCACTAAGGCAACACACCTAGATCTTCAGCTAGCATGATCACCTGAAAAGATATGCTCAAAATGGTCAACAAAATTGTTTGTGAGCTCGCAGGTTTAAAAGTCAATAAGTAATGATGATGTATAAATTTGTTGCAGAATACCATGCATACAGTTATAAGTAAGCAAAATCACATGACATGAGCTTTACAACCAAACCTAAAGACGTACACAAAGAATCTTGTCGGAATATATTCACCCAAGGCCCGTTCCTGGCATCTGTTGGTACTAACTAGTATACCAACACGAGGGTGGGGGTGTCAACCCAAGTAGTACTACCAATACCTATCTGTCGGTTCCCACACTGAAATTAAATGGTTGTAAGAAAGAACCACAAAGCAGACCCAAGCATGAATCAGATAAGTACCCACAAAACAATAGCACGTTGATTTCAAGTATGTAAATTGTATGTATGTTGTACAACATGAAAAGTGGGTGAGCATACTTTTCCCCAAAGTTTGTAAATGATTGAAAAGTTGTATAAACATAAAAAGGGGCCACAAAACTCACATGTTAAGTGGTAAGTATGAATGATCAAAGTTCCCGACAGGTGTATGCAATGAACAGTCAAACACCTATTGACAGTTATTGTTAAGCATTATTGATGTGTATAAAGCATATAGTAATGTTTGGTCGGTTCGGGTCGTATCGGTTTGGTCGTAGGTAGCACACACAAGCGGACACACGTATCAGATCTTAGGTAGATCTAAATACTAAGAGTAGTCGTTATTGCTTATGACATCCGTATAAAGATCCCATTGTTATAAAAGATAGTACTTGTTAAATATTTGTAGTCCCAAATGGGTTGTCAATAATTGTAAAATGTTAGGTTGATTTAAATTGAAATAGTATATGCATGTTGATAGCGTTGACTTTAATCTTTGTGGTCAAGAAATGACACTTTTACTGATGTTACCTCATCATCACGAGACATTCAGGAAGGGAGTTCACACATACATGCATCATCAGTCACACAACAGGACCAGACGCTCGACTCAACACTCCATTCGTACGAATCAACCTTCAATTGTACGAATCAGCTTAATTGGCACGATTGAACCTTCATTCGCACGACTGGCATTCAGTCGTACCACACAACACCCAATCGCATGACTTAACCTCCATACGCATGAATCAACCTTCATTCGTACGAATCAGCTTCATTCGTACGACTGAACCTTCATTCGTACGATTGGCATTCAGTCGTGCGATACACGCACGGTCACATACATTCACTCGGTCGTAGGACTCAATCGCACACCACATCATCTGCATTGACTCAATCGCACACAACATTCATCTGTATTGACTCAATTGCCCTAATGACACAGTCGCGTGACTCAGTCGCACGACTCACCCAATCGCACGGCTCAGTCGCATGACAGACCCAGTCGCCTGAACTGCAGGTTCGCGACTGCTGAAGTGCAGAGCAGCCTTCGGCTGCTTCGAGCACGAGTTCCACATAACAAGGACTTCCAGAATCACACAACAAACACACACGAGCAAGAAGCACACGCAGAAAGTCATCACACACACCCACACGACCTCTCGTGTTTGGGTTGACCCGAACACCCGAAACCCTAGAAATGGACAGCAGTAAAATGAGCAAGATATGGACAACCAAGGTCATCTACCTGCAAGGATGGAGTAAACTAGGTTGTAGACGAAGCCTAGACAAAGAAAACGAGACCCAATGGAGCGATTTTGGTGCAAAAGTGAAGAAGGTATGTAGTGAAGAAGGAGGAAATGTAGAAGAAGTGAAGAAGATGAAGAAAATGGCTGGGAATAGGGTTTTTATACCCATCCCAAGTTTGCAAAATATCAATTTTAGTCCCTGCACTTAGCCCCCGAGTTCCCAAAGTTTGTTTCGGTTGAAAATGACTTTAAAAGTGCTCGTTATTTTAATGTTAAAAGTGTGTTTAATGGTAATTGATGGCTTAAAATGGTTTTATTAATAACAATGGTTATAATTAAAAATGATATATTTGGTGATAATGGTGATGAAATTTATAAAAGGTTTAGGTTTAGCACACGTTCACAAAGGAAGTACAGGCACAAGGGTAATAAAGCAAAACATGATTTCTATAACAGGAGTTCATGAAGAAGATGAAGAATAATTAAGAATAATTCAATGGTTAATTATGTTATTTGACGGACCTCATGGTGACGGATGTCACAGTTTTGGTTCACCAACCTACAATACACAACTAAGAACGGTAGACCAACCAACAAGGTTATTTAGTGATGTCGTCATATATTGAACATATCCAACTATACATATATATGTCTCGAGCGTAACGGTACATTAACAAGGCTTAATATTTGTTTTTAATACAACTTTAGTCCATATAATGTAGCACATTTTTCAAAAATTTTAATCAATCAAATATTGTTATATCATGTATTCAACCCCAAAATTCAAGTCAAAAGGGGTTTCAAAAACTCATAATGTCAAATTTTCATTTATCACCAAATAAGTCCTAAATCAATTCACAAAGACAATTTACCATGTTATTCAAGGTCGTGACCCCTATACACCCAAAAAACAACACTACCAACGAAGTTATTTTTAGGGTCACACAATAAATAAAGTAAGTTAATCATCACAGTTAATTAAAAGCTAATGGTATTTGATAGTTTATTAGCTCTAAATAAGAATTAATGTTATGTGGAAGAATAATGATAATTCATAATTAAACTATTAAAAGTAGTTGTAAAAGTCATCATGGTCCATCGGAAAACTCCTATTTCGGTAGAGGTTCAACGTCGCATTATAAAGATATTTGTTACAAATCTTCCTGATGGCTGCAGTGGGCTAGATTTAGCAACTCATGTTAGGTCGCACAGACAGATCTTTGATCTGTACATTGCAAGGAAAAGAGACAAGGGAGGGAACCGATTCGGCTTTATTTCGATGCTAGATGTTAAGGATAAAGGAGAATTATTAAAGAACCTTAGGGGTATTCGTTTGGGGGATAATAAACTTTGGTTCAACATAGCACGGTTTGTTCTAGAGGATGGTGAAATCAATACAGGTGTTCCCAAGCAGAAGCCTATCAAGATACCGGACCCTCTAGGTAATGTTGGGGAAGGTTCGACTACAAATGGTGGACATAATGTGACAGGGGAATTGTCTTTTAAAGACATGTTGCTAGGAAAAACAATCAACGTAGACGACAAGGTAAGGTGCAATACTTAGGAGGTTTGGATCTCTTGGTTTCTTTTGGAGATATGGAGTCGGCCCAAACGTTTCGTTTCGCTGCGGAAACAATGAAGGAGAATTTTTCTTTAGTCTTCTTGTGGGAATGCCAATCCTTCAGCTTCGAATGAGTGGCATGGTTGAAGGTATAGGGCATCCCTCTGCATTTGGTCTCGAATGATGTTATCAATGCCGTCGGAGAAATGATCGGTAAGGTGGTGCATAAAGCTAACAGGTCTGAATCCGACCATGATCTATCCTTTGAATACGTGGGTGTCTTGGTTAGAGACGGTAAGAGAATATCAGAGGAAATTATGCTTGTTTGGAGGAAGCGGAAGTTTCGTGTCTGGATTGTGGAAGAAGCTGGAGACTGGGCGCCGTTTTCACAACGGTTCCTAAAAATCAAGTTGACGTAAACATGGTTAGTGAGGAGTCGACTGAGGATGACACGCCGTAAAATCAGTCGGAACATTTGTCGGAAGAGTCTGACAGCAAAGATGATAGCGGTTCGGAAGTTGACCCGGATGCTAATCAATCGATGGATCCGGTTGAACCGGTTGTTGACCAGGTTCAAAAGGAATGTGTTGAATGCCCTTTAAATGAGATTAATAATAAGCAATCATTGCTTTTTAAGAATTCAAATGTTATGGAGGATTTTTCGGCACATTGTTTCATTCCAGATGTAGAGTTTGACTTTGATCACCCAATTGAAAATGTCCAAAATAGCCCTATATATGCAAATGTTATTAAACGTAAGAAATGTAAAAAAGATGATATGGGCCGGACCAGTTTTAATTATATCAGTAGCAATGAGAGTCAAAAGTTGGGCAAGAAGCCCAAAAACACTCTAGATGAATACTTGGAAGAAGATGTCTTTGGGTTAAATCCTCTATTGGGCCTGGATAATAACACGTCAAATGCACTGGACAACAACTCAATGGTTGCTACTAACAATCTGTTTGACCTTAACTCCCAACCTATTCCTCCATTTGAAGAATCTCCTGCTCATGAACCGGGTGATCACGAAGAAGCCGAACCAGCTAGGTTACCCAACGAAGCTCCTGTCCTAATTGAGGAGATTGAAGCAACCAAGTTGTTGGGGGAGAAATTGGGAGTATCTTTGGGAGAGTATGAATCGTTAGTTCAAAAGTCAATCATCCAAGAAGGGTTACAAAGTGGTAAGCAATGAATAGTCTTTCGGTCAATATTCGGGGGATTGGGTCTAAGGGTAAATCGGGTTGGATAAACCGCTTAAAGAATGATCATGGTGTGGCGTTTATTGGGTTACAAGAGAGTATGTCGAGTACCATTTCGTCGGGGATGGTTTCCAATTATTGGGGTGGTCTGGGTCACGAATTTGATAGCGTTGATGCTGACGGTAATTCAGGAGGGATCCTTAGCATATGGGACCCAAAATTCTTCTCTAAAGATTCGGTTGTTAAAGACCCCAATTTTTACTTGTTTCCGGTTTTCTATCTGATGGCAAAAGTTAGTTTAATTTCCTGATTATGCCCCACAAAATAATATCTTGAAGAGAAATCTTTGGGGTAGATTGCTTCGGGTTATTCAAATGGGTTCTGGCTGGTGGATTATTTTCAGAGATTTTAACGTGGTTAGAGATCAAGGTGAGAGAAAAAATTCGGTTTTCAACCCTGTCTGTGCCCAGGATTTTAATTATTTTGTGGATGAAGTTGGTCACAGGGAATTTGAATTAAAAGGCATGAATTATACTTATATGGTCAATCGGCACGACGTTTGTAAACTGAGCCGTATTGATAGAGTTTTCATTTGTGAAAATATCTTTAATAAGTGGTTGAATGGGTATGTTCGGGCTCTTAAAAGAGAAAAGTCGGACCACTCTCCGTTACTTCTTCTCTTGTTGACACAAATTTCGGTCCGAAACCTTCTAGGTGGTATGATTCTTGGATTGATAGACCGGGTTGCTTGGAGTAGATAAACTCGGTGTTAGGCGATTGGATTAATACAGGCCCGGCCGATGTGAATTTGACCAACAAATTGAAAGCTTTAAAGGAAAAGCTAAAGGTTTGGATTAAAGACAGTAGACTAAAAGAAAGGCAAGATGAAAGCAATGTGAGACAAGAGACGGAAAGCCTAGAATTCCTAATAGAGCACCAAGATTTGGAAGTATCGGATGTCTGGGTATGGACTGAGTGTGTTAAGTGCTTAGAATGTCACACCCCAACCTTGACGGCGGAAACGTCGGGATGTGAGGGTAAGATTGTTCACAGCCACATAACGCTATATTAAATTGTAAATATTATTATCATAAGTCTTGAAATAAAAAAATACAATCATAATTCCCAAACAAGTAATAAGTTCGAATGCAACAAAACATAAAGTAAACTTTTTATTTCATTTACTAGGTCCAAATCCTAGATTATGGCATGCTTCAAAAAGATCACTTTAAGCTTGAGGTTGACCTGAAACATGATAAAAATAAGAGTCAACTAAAAATAGTTGGTGAGTTTCCAAGGTTTTCATACATAATATGAAAAAGAAAGTTACAAGTAGCAATTCATCTCATAGGTTATAAGCTAGTAAGGTTATAGAACACATATCGTTACAACCAAACCTCGACTTGATTACAAGTATAAAAGATTGGCTAAGTGTATTTGATTCCCTAGTGCACAAGCATACGGCTCCTAGGAGTCGGCAATACATCGACTTTAGCACCAAATAGGCTTGTCAGGCCCAAAGATCTAAGACGTCGCCAGGCTAGCAATAGTTAATGATTGTAAACAAACTATGTATCTCATATAAACACTTACAATAAACAAATAACCATGACAAAATAATAAGTTGAATTGCACGTGATTTACAAGTTTCAAATGTGTATAAGTGTATCATGTATACGCTATCATGTTTCACCCCAAGTTAGTGCAAAAATATGAAAAAGGGGCAAGAAAACTCACATGATAATATGTATATAATGGAGATTATTTAAGAATAGAAAACGTCGTTCCAAGATGAACGTCACAAGGCACCTAAACATATGTAATTACAAGATTTAAGTTTATAATTGAATTATTGATTTAACGAGAGCTAAAATTTCAAGTGGAGTTTGGGGATCTTTGTAGTAGTCTAAATAATGTAACAAAGGAATATACCATTTGTGTAAATTATTATAAAGAAGATAACATTAAATCATCGATAATAGCTAGTGAAGTTTAATTATAACTTGAATAAATATTTGAAATAATCATGATTTAACGACAATAACTTAATGGTAATATTTGGACCAATAATAATTTATTAATTTATTATTCAAAATCCATTTTAATAGAAATTATCCAAGAACATCCTTTGTTAAAATTCTTTATTAAAAATAGAATTAATTAATTAAATTTAGAAAAAATATAGAAAATAATTTGATGTCTTTGAAAAATATTTAAAGTCTACAAAAACCATTTTTATATTTATTAAAAATTTTCTATAATTTATTTAAGGGCTGAAAAGCCTTAAAAAAATGTTTGAGGGTGCCCGGGTTCGAACCCGGGACCTCTAAGTGGTGATGAGAGCGTTTAACCAGTGAACCAAGGCATCCAGCCGCGGTAGATCTTGGTTTTAAAACATTAAAACCCATATAAACAAAACCCCCAATTTCATAAGAACCCTAGAATCGATTTGATTCCAATTGAACATCGAATTGATATTGTTAATGAAATCAATCATAGGGCTTTGATTGCCCATGTGAAATCGAGTATAAAGATAGTTTTAATTACCCGAATTGTTATTGAATTGGTGTTTGAACACCCGAAGAAACGTTGCGGAAGTGGAAGTCTTGATGGATAGGCAAACCTCGACGATAATCAAATTAAACTTGTGGGAAGCTTCGCGTGATGACCTCGATGCAAAGCCCTTTGCGAATTTCGTCAATTGAAGCTCGGAAGATGATTTTAGGTTGAGTTGCAGGTCGCGACGAAGATGGTAATCGAACAAGGTGAATTTGTGGGTTTCAGGTGTAAATGGCACTTGCAATTGATTGGACTTAGATAAACGTTCGTTAGAGTTGAATTAATTGACTTATTATTTGTGATTAAGGCTCGAATGATTACGGGGTTTTAAGGTTTCGGTTATACATTCAATTGGAGTTTGTAACCGGTTATTAATCGCATTAAGTGACATCTTTGGGTTCGATTCATGTTTCCGATCGGTTGCCAAGATTTTGGGGGTTTCAATTCGAACGAAAACTGGGGTTTTAGGGCCACCGGACTCCGGCGGAGGGTGGCCGGAGTTGTGGCCGGAAAAACGTGAATAAGGGGTTCGGATTTTGCAATTTGCATGTTTGACCCCTGTGATTTTATCAATTGGCATATTACGTACAAACCTTAATATTTAAAGTTTCTAACTTTGACATTAACCCCCTTGTAGTTTAATAGTTGTCATTTTATGCTTAAAAGTTATATGTTAAGTTTCCAAATTGACAAATAAGCCCTCTTTACTAACCTCAAGCTTATCATTAAACTAATTGTTAACTTTTTTATAATTTGCCATTTATTTTATTATTATTAATATTATTATTATTATTATTAAGCAAAATAGTTCATTAACTCCCGAATTAACTCAACAAGCCCTCAAAGTTTTCATAAATGACATAAATGAACCATATAGGAATTAACAAAATTAACTTTTAATTAACGGAAATACGAGATGTTACATAGAAGATATTGAGCTCACGAAATCTCGCGACATCAGACAAAAGTCACGGATTAAATGGGCTACTCTTGGTGACGAGAACTCAAGTTTTTTTCACAATATTGTTAAGGGTAGATATGCGAGAAACTTAATTCCGGGTCTTCAAATCAAAGACGAGTGGATTTCGAAACCGGCTTTGGTCAAGTGTGAAGTCCTCAGATTTTATAGAGATCACTTCAGGGAAGACACTCCTTTTCGGCCTACAATTAATTACACCAGTTTGAAGCGCTTAACTGATATGGATGGTTTATTTTTGACGGGTCCTTTTTCCAAGCAAGAAATTAGAGACGCAGCTTTCGAACGTGGTTCAAATAAGGCGCCCGGACCAGATGGCTTTAATTTTCGCTTTGTCAAACGCTTCTGGAATTTGCTGGAAGATGATTTTTACAAAATTTTGGAGGAATTCCATGGCACAGATACCATAAATTCGGTTTGCGGCTCGGCTTTCATCACCTTGATTCCTAAGGTTAAATCACCGGTGGGCCTCAAAGACTATCGTCCTATTACTCTTATTAGGATGATAAGTAAGGTTATTTCTAAAATCCTTACTAATCGTCTCAAAAAGGTTTTAGGTAAAGTGATCTCAGAATCCCAATCAGTGTTTTTATCTGATCGTTTTATTTTAGACGGTGTGGTGAATGAAATAATGGATTGGTTGAAAAAACGGAAGAAAAAGGCTTTCCTTTTAAAGATAGATTTTGAAAAAGATTATGACAATGTCAATTGGAATTTTTTGATCTCTATGATGTCTCAAATGGGTTTTTTGGTTAGATGGTGCATGTGGATCAAAGGCATCCTCGTCTCAAGTCGGGCTTCTATCCTAGTCAATGGTTCTCCCATTTTCTAGTTTACTAGCGGAAAGGGTCTTCGCCAAGGCGATCCTTTATCGCCATTCTTATTCTTGATTGTAATGGAGTGCCTTTCTTGGATGTTGGATAGAGCAAAACTTATTGGTGTTCATGAAGGCATTACTCTTCCGGCAAATGGAGTGAATATCAACCATCTTTTCTACGCGGACGACGCCCTTATTATGGGTGTTTGGTCTCGGAATAATATCCAATGCACGGCTCGAATACTTAGAGTCTTTTATCTATGTTCAGGTCTTCACATAAACTTCCACAAATCTAACTTATTTGGGGTTGGTACAGAAGATTTTGAGGTTGATAACATGATGGAGGTCTTGGGATGTAAGCGTGGAGATTTTCCGTTCTCTTATTTGGGCATTAAAGTGGGAGCCAAGATGTCAAAAATTGGGAATTGGAACTCGATGATTGAAGTCGTGAGGAACCGGTTAATCTCTTGGAAAGCTAGACATCTTTCCATTGGGGGCCGCTTAATTCTTATTAAGGCGGTTCTTGAGAACTTGCCTATATACTATCTTTCTTTGTACAAAGCCCCTAAGAAGGTTATTGACACTATTGAGGCGATTATGCGACGTTTTCTTTGGGCCGGTTCTAGTGACAATAAAAAGATAACTTGGGTTGCGTGGGATGTTGTTACTACTCCTAGAAAGTTCGGGGGTTTGGGTCTTTTGCTTCACGTAAATGATGCTCTTTTACTCAAATGGTCTTGGCGTTTCAAGAAAGAAGGAGCAAGCCTTTGGAAAAAAATAGTGTTGGGCTGCCATGGTTCGAGCAGGTCCTGGTCTTTTCTTCCTTATTCGCCATCCTCAAGTGGTTGTTGGAAGTTCATTGCTAGAGCCGGGAAAAACTTTGGAATGGCAAACCGTTAAATAGTTATTTTAGCGGTACAATGGGCGATGGCAAGAGCTTAAACTTCTGGATTGATGCTTGGATTTTTGATTAACCACTTCGCACCATATACCCGCAGCTGTTTAGAATCGAAAAGAACAAGTGGCAACCATTTCGGACAGATTGCGGGTGGTTAACGGCTGTAAAATTCTGTCGTGGGACTGGTCTTCAGCCCCAGAATTGCCTCACCAGGTGTCTGAACTGTTCAGTTTATTATCGGACATACATGATTTTGAGTGGAAAGGAGGTGCAGACAAATGGATTTGGACCGCTGATTCCAGTGGAGTTTTTTCGGTTAACAAGGCTAAGAAGCTGTTGTCAACGGGTCGACTGATACTAACAGTTGGAAGATGAATTAGTCCGGGTGGGTTCCGCTTAAATGTAAAGTTACGGTGTGGAGAGCCATCCTTAATCGCTTGCCAACGAAGACGGGGGTGTTCAAACGGGGTGTCCCTCTACAAAATAAATCTTGCGCCTTATGTAATACGGATGATGAGACGGCGATCCACCTATTTACTGGATGTTTTTACTCAGCGGAGATATGGACCAGAGTTCAGACCTGGTGTAAATAGCTCCTTTGCTGGTGTTCGAGGTATCAGACATTCTGAAAACAATAGAAACACAGCAGTTTTCAAGCCAGGACTCTTACATTCTAAAAGGGATCCTTATTACAACTATGTGGGCGATTTGGAACGAAAGGAACAAGTGGAACTTCGAAGGAAAAAGCTGGAGACCGATTGAAGTCATGGAGATTATTAAAACTACTTCGTATTTCTGGATCCGTAATAGGTCCAAGATGAAAGACATAGAATGGAATGTTTGGTGTATTTCTCCTTTAAACTCTCGTTTGTAATGTCGGTTTTTGGTGCCCTTAAGCCCTCGCTTTGAGGACTCTTTGCGGCGTTTTTATTAATGAAATTTTAACTTTAAAAAAAAAGAATAAATGGTTATTAATTTAATTAAATGCTTGGACCTCGTAAAGTACACTAATTCCATAATTCCAAAACTAAATGAATGATGATTTGAAATAATCAAGAATGAAGTGATTCGGATCTCCATATCTACTATGTACTTTTTTTCATCTTATCCTCCATCTTTCTAATATTTGTGATGAAATTTGAAAGTTTGAGGTTGTCTAACAAACTTTTCTTTGTTAAAATCATGGCATACTTATCTTCATTGTTAATATCATAACCTCCATTTGATGAAGATTGTGTATCTTTACCATTAAGAGCAATATACTTTTCTTTCTCCTTACTGCATATTGAAATTTCATCTTTCTCCATGAACTTTAAGGTTTCTAATCAAGTCATCCATTTATAATGTGTTGAGATTTTATAATTCTACTACAACGTTTACCTAGCTCTCCATTTTTCCTAGAATATGAGGTTCCATGATATTTAAGACTAGTAATAATGTTATTGAATCTAGCATAACCTTCCTTAATCTTTTCATGTTCATCAATTTCGAATTGTTTACATTGTTGAACAAGTAATTCAACTATTTTGTCTACTTGAGCATAGCCTTGAGTTATAACAAGATTCCATATTTTATTTTCACTTTTGCACATAAAAACTCTTACATATTCTTGTTTTCGTGGTAGATCATTGAGAAATAATTTTGCTTGAAGTTTTGGATATAATCTAATTTTCATATGATGTCCAACTTTCTTTAGGAATACAAAGCACTTTCTTTGTCATGGGAATAAAATTGCTATTTTTAATAGTTTATATACGTATACAATATTTTATTTTTACATAAATTTCCAACCTTAGTTTTTTCATTAAAAATAAGGTTTTCATTTTTAAGTAAAGGTAGTTTTACCATATAATTCCACTCTACATAGTTTTCAACCATGGATCCTTATAAAAGCTTTAGAGTAACAAGCTCTAATACCAATTGTATGAACTAGAGGGCTTGTTAAACAATTTTCTGATTAAAAATTTTGTTATTAAAATGTTAAGTATTGTTTAACTATTCCATTCGGGATCACCAATATAAAATTGCATTTCATTTACACTTGTTTACCCCTTCACTATATCAAGATAGTGAGTACTTGCAATACTATGTCAAGATAGTGTTTTTCACTCAAGTACAAATTGACACTACATAGATGAAAGTTGTAGTTGAACTCTTTTTTTGTAGCTTGATATTTAGTTTAATCTTCAATCTCACTTGAGATGTTTATGTTGTATGTACGAGAGAATAAACAAAAAAACATGTATTTTAGTATGTTTATGAACAAAGGGTTAAGTGTGAAGGGTAGATAATGTTTGGTATTTATAGTAGGCTTGTATCAATCTAAACAACTTAACATAATTCGTATGGTTGACCATGATCGTTGGATGGTCGACCATACCTCCAATGTCAAAAAGTTTTATTGTCGCACTTTGTTCAATATCACACTCAATCGTCAATTTCAATATTTAAAATTATTTTATACATTTTAAAGTGTTCGTAATACCTTGGGGTTTGTAAGAACTTTTCTTAAGCCTATTATTTAGTCTTTGATTAGGACAAGTTTAGCCTCCTAAACCATTGGTTAATACATTTTATCAATACTCTTCGTGTATTATTTAAGCCTACACCAAAATAAAGGCTTCTTATTGTCTTCATTTTGGCCATCCAAAAACCCCAAATGTGTTTAGGTTTAAAGATTTTAGTTATTAATGGATAAAAACTATTATCTAAGAGTACTTTTAAGTTTTATCGCACACAGTTATGCAAGACACCTATGCTTTTGCTAAAGATTTTTATTCTGCACTGTTAACCACCTAAATATTTTTGAAATGTTTCTAATGGAATTAGTATTCTAGACTTTTTATCTATCAAGTTCATAAAATGCGTTAGTAGTAACAAGAGATACATGGTGAGTAAATTTAATAGACACGAAAGATCTACTAACTCCCGAGTCAAACATAACAAATGCAGAAAGAGAATTGATCACACCTATCATGTGGTTTTGATGCTTCTATTGTCTTTCCAATTCTCGCCTTCTTGTTTAGTTCCGAACTGCCCTGCACCATCTCTTTTCTACTATCAAGTTATAGAAGAGACTACATTGTGTTCCAAAATTTACTAAATAAATGAAAAGAAATTAAAGATAATTTTGAAGAGAAAAAAAATGAAAAACAAATAATTTTATTTTGTATTTCAGATTCCGAGTGAAAGAGAAAAAAAAAAGATTTAATGTGTTCCTAAGTTAAAATGAAAAGAAAAGAAATTTTACACTATTATATACATTTTTTAAATTAAATTTTGTTGGAACGGTAAAATGATAAGCATGAAGTTATAAAAAAATTTCATTCCACTTTAGAAGGAAACCATGAAGGATAATTACTAAAAATATTTATATTATTCTTTTCACTTCACTCCATTAAAAAGCTCTAGAACATGAATAGTTTTTAGTTCATTTTTCACTTCCTTATTGGAAAAAACTTGGAAAACAACATTAGAGATAGAGAATACAGTGGATTTAAAAGTTTAATATTATATTACGTTTATCAAAAAAGAATAATAAAATTTGGTTTTATTATATTTTTTAATTATATAGAGTTAGATTTTTTAGATAACTAGGTTCTAACAAAGTCGCGCATTACGCGATTTTTAGCTCCTAAAAACGCGCAATTGACTACCACCTACTATATACACGACAATCAATTTGATCGGTAGCCGGTGCTCAAAATAGTTGACCGGTTGTGACTGCAATGTAGAAGTTATGTCTTGCCAAACAACAAGCGCCAACAGAATCTTCCATGAACCACCACAAAACCACCACAAAACCACCACAAAACCACCACAAAACCACCACTGTATACCCCTTCGTATGAAAGACACTTATAAGGGGGGATGTGATTAAAATCAAGACAAGGAAGCTTCAGGTGTTGATTTTCGTTGCTAGGAGGAGGGACTGGCGTTGTGAACCGCACTTACTCGCCAGAACCCTCCCGATCGGCTCTCTCCCTCTAAAATCTGTCACCCCCTCTCTTTTTACACAAATGTGGGTGACGGTTTAAAAGCTCAAACCAAATTTACTCAGTATTTTATTCCAAAATGGAAATCACAGTTACTTCATTTCATGGACGAACTTGCTCCATCTACCCATCATATCCTAACCCCACAATTGTTTATCTTTTTATTTTACTTTAAGTAATTGTATCAAAATAAAAAATCACTAAAAATATAAATTGATTATAAAACACTCATATCTTTTAAGTTTGTATTAAATTTTAGACTTATATAATAAAATTTAATTGATTTGTAAACATGTGTATTTTACTTTAACTTATTTACTACACTTTAAATAGTCAAATAGGTGGGGTCTCGTGGGTGTGTCACGTCATGAGTGGTGTAATTTTCTAATCTACAATCTGGATTTGTTAAATATTTATTTTTCTAAAGTTTAGTAAATGTGTGCAAGGTAGAGCAACTGGTTAGAGTTGTATGAGCTCTTCACACAAGATTAGATTCTAATATTGTAACATTATTTTTTTTATTGTTTTTTCTTTTACTTTTTCTTATACCATTTTGGTTTAAATTATTTTTTTATTAAATTATAAATGTGCGGCTCTAGCTATTTCAATCCTCAAAATCAAATTGTCGCAGATTCATATGATTCTTTTACCTATTTAATCACGTTCGTGTCACCACCACAACACATGTAATGAAGTTTCTTAACATAGGCTTAATTATGTCAATGTAATTATAAGGCCTCGCGTAACCGGCGGGTCTTAATTTATCATTTATTTTATATTTAGTTATGGTTTTTCTAAACAACTTTGTCCTTATATAAAATGTGTTTCAAGATCTCCACACAAAAAAACACTAAACAAATAAGTGTTTAGATTTTTAAAGAAGGTTTAGTATCATAAATTATTAAAAAAATCATGGAAAAACTAATTTTTATAAAAATAAAAAGAAAAAAAACTACTAAATTGAAGCCACTAGTGGTGTTATATTGTGACATAATGGAAGGTTTTCATCCTAGATTGGTGCAAAAAACGGCCTGAGAAAAAAAATTACTAATAAAGTGGAGATCAACCCATATGGAAAATCACCAATGTGGTGGTGTTAAAAATACTTCTTTCAAAATCTTTTTCTAGGGAGACTAAATTGAACCAGATTGATGCAACTATAAAATTTAAAAAAAAAACATCTTTTAGAGGAAGAAAATAAAAAAAAGAATATCTTGGAAGAAACAATTGACATAACTAGAAGATACAAAAAACTTTGGATTTAAAACAAAAAGTGTGTATCAAATGGCCCATTGGTGGTGATGAGAAGACAAGCTACTTTCATGATATTGATACAAGAATCAATAGGTTCTCAATAAATGGAGTTTGAAAGACAGGTCATATGGAAATTGAATTGGAAATATTTTAAGACTTTTCAAGCTAAATTTACTAAATTGTTAAACACAAACTAATATGGAAATTGAATTGGAAATAATGGTCTTAAAATTTCTATTTATCAGGGAAGTTACATGTCCACTAAAATGAGTTTTTACATGTCACATTTTTGCACATGTATAGTCAAAACTCGTATTTAGAAGGGATTGAAGCTTACTAATAAAACTGGATCTCCAAATGTCAATTCCAAGCCAAAACAATATCAAGAAACGTAACTACGAGCTTATATTGTCACACCGAGCTTTCCAATATGTCAAAACCGTAAAGAGAGAGGGGCAGAGAGTTAGTGGCGGAGGATTTAAGGGTCCCCCCATCTTTTTTTTTCGTCGGTAGTGTTAAAATTTAGTTTGGTAGTGTAAATTTTTGGTTGAGTAGTGTAAATTTTTATATAAAACTCGAGTTTGCCCACCTAAAATAAATTAATTTTCCCCCCGCCCCCTACGTATATGTTCAAGCTCAAAAGAGCATTCTAGAGAGAGCACCTGAATGAGAGATTCAAATGGAGAAAAATCAAATTTTAGGCATATTATACCAAACCTGCCATCTTGACTCCTTGGTGGACCGTTAAGCTCACCCTTGGTGGTCTGCGGCTGACTCTAAAAAGAATATTCGCATCTTCTGGATGGAATATTCACTTATCATTAAAGAATAGTAATCATATACCGCTAAGCCAAAACCATGGTGGTCTGCGACCACCTTGGCGAACCATTACTTGTTCTCCTTGGCCGTCCACTATGAAACTTGAATCCCTAGTTTCGATCCTTTTTCTTTAGTGGAGCGTTATGACTACCCATAAGACCTATAGCGATCCGCTTTGATCCTTGATTCCTAATTCCTTTGGAATTTCTATTTTCAACCTTTGTAATCACATTTTTGGCTCGTTTATTCGTGTGATAGCCTACCTATTAGGCTGAGGGGTCAATCCCCCTAAAAGGCAAAATCACCTTAATTATCAAAGAGTCGGGGTATTTTTTTCTCATCGTCTCTTTTGCTTCCCTGGTAAACTCCGGACCTCTCTTCGCATTTTATTTCACTTCATGATTGATATTGTTTTCTTCTTAATCTCCTCTTTTGACTTTCTACAATTTCACATGGCTATTCTATAAAATTTAAACGTTCATCCACATGGATCTCGTATAGCGGAGTTCTTAATGTCTCATCAGAAAATCGTTTCTTTAAGTTTGACATATGAAATACTAAATGTATCCCACTTAACTCCTTAGAGAGTTCTAACTTAATGCGGCCACCATGCATGTTCGCTCAATTATTTCAAATGATCCAAGATAACGGGGCCTCAATTTTCCTTATTTTTCGACATAAATGGTGCCTTGCCATAGCAACGCCTTTAACATTGCCTTGTCCCTACCGTAAATTTCAACGATTTTCACCGCTTATTGATATAACTCTTCTAACAATCATGAACTATATTCAATCTTTCCCTTAATTCTTTAGCTTCTCAATGGTATCCAAAATTAAGACCCTTTAGATGTCCTTCGCCCACGTTGAACCAACAAAGTGACATCTGACATTTTCGCTCATATCATGCCTCAAAAGACACAACTTTCAGTATTGCATGGTAGATATTGTTATATGAAATTCTATATGTGGGAGGTGATCATTCCAACTACCACAGGATTTGATCACACATACTCGTAGCATATATTCTAGGCTTTGTATGGTCCACTCGTTCTAGCCATCCATTTGATGATGATAAGCCGTACTCATTTCTAATTTGGTCCCCATTGCATTCTTAAATGTTTTCCAAAAACAAAATGTAAACCTAGCATCTTGATCAGATATGATTGACATTAGCACTCCATGCATGGACACTACTTTATAAATGTACAATTGGGTAATCATTCCATTTCGTATGTTTACTTTATAGGGATGAAATATGTAGACTTCGTCAACCTATCCATGATGACCCATATTGCATCATTGCCTTTCCGCGTCCTTGATAATTTGACCATGAAGTCCATCATGATCTTTTTCCATTTCCATATGGGAATATTTAATTTTTTTATCATCCCTAAAGGATTCTTATGTTTGTCCTTTGCTTGAAGGCTGGTCGTAAATCTCTCCACGTAGGCCGCAGTGTCATTTTCCGTTTGCGGTCACTACCAATAATCATTGTTGATACATATGTACCTAGTTTAGGAGTTTAATGTAAATGTTTGTCATGTCTTACATATATGTAATGAATAAATTGAATGAAATACAATATGTGATTAATGCTTTTAATGTTTAATGTTTCATTGTTTGTTGTGTGATAAAGTATATTGAACTAACTATATAGGTTTGAGGTTGGTGTGCATAGTTCTTAGTCAATAATGATTAAGAAATGTGTTCAAAATTAATCGTATGAAGTCTTCATGCGAATGGACCATGCTAATGGACCGTACGCATGAATACTTCATGCTAATGGACCAGTCGCACGACTAAACCAGAAGACTGGATCAGTCGCACGATTTAAACATAAGATTGACTCAATCGCACGACTGAACCTTCAGTCGTGCGTATGGATCAATCGCATGATTCAGTCGCACGACTGAACCATGCTAATGGTTCGGTCGTACGATTGAAAAACCCTAACCTATAAATACCACCTAATTCGTGGAAAAACGAGACAATCGAGAACAACTGAAGAGAATTCAAAACACTTGAACACATACTCGTACCCTAGCCGTCCAGAGACTCCAGAAAGCCTGTTCCAAGTTCATAGTTCGCAGTTGATCTTGTTCTAATCGTCTTAACGTTTCTTTAATCATTAGTTTGATCGGGACTACGTTCTCACTGATTGGATCGCCAATCAAATAGGATTCCGCACTATTTGATCTGGTTCACGCATTATCAGTTAGTACTCCATACGTACACGGTCCTAACAAGTGGTATCAGAGCTTTGGCTCTTGATTTTGCGTGTGATTCAATTAGTTTCGGTGTAAAAATCACGTTTTTCATTCAAAAGAGTTACCTTTTTTTAGTAAAACAGTGTTTTCGGCATCTCCAGGTCTCAAAGTTTACGTTTTTCGGCATACGGCAAATTAGGGTTCTTGAAAATTCGTGTTTTTGTGTCAAAGTGTCAAAAACCTTCGATTTTGCAAAAACAGCAGCTTTCAGTCGCACGATTGGCCCAATCGCACGACTGAACTCAATCGCACACTCCATACGCACGATTGAACTCAGTCGCTCACTTTTTCGTACGACTGGATCATCCCATTCACTTGTCTCCAATCGCACACTCCATGCATAAGACTGAATCCAATTGCACAATTGAATTCATTCGCACACTCCATTCGCACCCTTCATTCGTGCGACAGATTCATCCGTATTGGTTATCCGCATTTGTCCAATCGCACGATTGACTGATCCACATTTGTTCAATCATACGATTGACTCCTCCGCACTTGTCTAATCGCACGATTGACTCATTCATATCTGTCCATTCGCACAAGTTTAAAGTTCAAAAATTCAAAGTTTAAAGAGACGGAAGATCAGTACTCTGCGTTTACTACCGGAAGGGACTCTCGCATCCAGAACCTTCTGCTTCTGGAAAATGAAATTAGGAATCACAATAAACCACCTAAACTTATAACGTTAGATGATTACCCACAATGGAAACAAAGGTTCGAGATCTATTTAAATGGAGTTGATCCCAATCTTTGGGAATCAACTGAGACAGGTTATAGTATGCCAGTCGGGGATGATGGTGTTAATTTAACGTTGGGAGGTATGACTAATAGCCAGAAAGCAAAGTACGATGCTAAGAATAAGGTGCATGCCATGTTGACTCAGTTGATACCAAAAGATATTTTTTATCAGTTTTCTAAGAACAAACAGGCTAAGGAGTTATGAGAGGCCTTGGAGAAAAGATATGACGGGAATGCAACGTTGAAGGCATTAAAGGCAAAGGCACTTAAGAAGGAGTTTGATAACTTCTCTTCAATAGAAAAAGAAAGCCTGGACAACATAATCGACATATTCTACCATCTGATGAGTGAGCTTCACACTCATGAGGTTACAACGTCTATGGAAGATAAAGTGTCAAGCTTTGTAGACTGTTTGCCAGAGAAATGGGACTCGTTTGTGTCTAATCTGAGACAGAACAATATACTGGCAAAGTTAGAAATAAATGACTTCATCCTGAAATTAAGGGATGAGGAACTGAGGATGAAGTACAGGTCACAGAAAGGATCCTACGACCAGAATCCTTCACTGTATAACTCATCTCCCAACCCAACCAGTTCAGAAGCACCACTTCAAACTGCCTTTGTGTCTAGTTCAGCAGCTCCTTCACAAACCACCACTTCAGGACCAGAAATGTCAGGGTCATCCACTACCCAATATATAGTGCCTGAAGCCAACACTACAAAGTTGAAGACCAAAAATCTCGATAATATCACTATGGAGGTAGCAAAGGAGCACATGGATCTCCTAGAAGCTGTTGTTCATTCCTATGATGGTCTAGTTGCAGGAAAGATCGGAAATTGCCATCTTGCAGATGAAGATTACGAGCAGGTGGACGAGAATGAACTAGAGAGAATGGATATAATGTGGGCTTTGGTTAGTGCTATCAGAAGGGCGAAAAATTTTATGAAAAAGAAAGGAAAGAACTTGGTAGCCACAAAAGACATAACCTTTGGATTCGACAAAACCAAATTTACCTACTTTAATTGCGGAGAAAAGGGGCATTTCAAACGTGAATGTGTAAAGCCCAAGAAGACAAGTAACGGAAATACGTTCTCAACCTTCAACCATCAGGACAAAGATAGGAGCGGGTCTACATCATCAAGTAAAGAGACAAAGACCTTGACTGCTCAAGGTGACGAAGGACAGGATTGGACCTTCAGTTTTGTGTCTTCGGGTGAATCGAACATTGCCATGTCGAGGGTTTGGGTGATGACTCTGCAAGTGAAGGTGATATCACAGTTAAGCAAATAACGTCAGATAATGAAGAAGCTATGAATGTGGTCAATCACCTGATTATAGTAGAACTCAGAATGACATGTTCAGAATCTCCAGTATCCGAAGAGTCAAACTCTGCACTGATGGTTGATTCAACCGAATCTTCACAAGTAAGTAAAAAAGACCAACTCTTTGAAAATCATGCTTGTTTTGAATGTAACAAATTTAGAGAAAGCATATATTTAAAATTTTCTAGGTTATTAGATCACAATGATAGCTTAGTAAATGATTTACAACTATGCATAGAAGCTAATTGGATTTTAAAACAAAATGAGTGTAGTTATAAAGAAAAAATATAACTTTTAGGTAAACAACTAAGGGAAACTGAGGTTGTTGCCTTTAATCAAGCAAATGATATAAAGTTCTATTTAAATTCTTTAGAAGAAACAAAGAAAGAAAAAGCAGTTTTGGAAGTCGAAGTCAATTCCTTAAAACAAAAAACTGCATAGCTGGACCAGTTCTTCTCACATAGTTTAACGCTTAGTGAAAGAACGCAATAATGGGGAAGGGTTGGGTTACAAAGTAGT
Organism: Flaveria trinervia; assembly: GCA_025506515.1. NCBI lineage: Eukaryota > Viridiplantae > Streptophyta > Magnoliopsida > Asterales > Asteraceae > Flaveria > Flaveria trinervia. Next base: position 32,953,127 of record CM046442.1, read on the forward strand.
ACCACACCACATGAGATCCTATTAAATACAAAATGCAGGCCAGTAAATAACAACCCAATAAAGGATCATGTGGTGTCCACTCCTCTGGTTAATGACCCTAATTCCACGAGTAAACCAATGGAATCTGTCACTAAACAAAAGGAGGCTACTTCGAAAGCAAAAGGCAAGATGTCTATTGTTAATTTGGATGAACAATTTAAAAAGGTAAATGTAAAGTCAGGTTAACACATGTCTTCTTCTAAACCCAAAATGACAAAACCAGTTAATCAAACCAGTGTTACACGTCAAAGTCCAAATAAGTTAAAGGGTAAAGATGTTAAAAATGTTCAAACAAATAATTTTGTTAAAGAAGCAGAAACATCTAAACGAGAAATAACTAAACCCAACCAAACTCGTGCTGCACCTGTATCACACTCAACTCCGCATAAACAATTTCCCCAACATGTAGAAGGTAGATCATGCTATAGTTGTGGAAAGAGAGGACACATCGCTTCTAATTGTCCTTATTATCAGACTCCAAGAAAGAAAATTGAACTTTATGATAATAAACCAAGTTCTTCGAAAAGGAGTTCTATTACTCCACCAAAAAAATTAATGAACCTAAAGTTCAAACTGTAAGCCAGTCGTCTATTTATCACAAATAGACATTACACACAACTGGCTTATGGAAAAAAAATCAAGTCCAGTGTCTGATAATAAGAATAATAAGTAGAATGAAATGCCCTCATCTTCAAATGGACAGTGAGTCGAGTTTATGATATGTGATTCCTCTGGGTCACCCAAGCTAGTTAAGGCTTGGGTCCCAAACCAAAATTGATAATTTCCTCTGAATGTGCAGGGTGTCCGTTACAATGCTATCATAAACACCTGGATTGATAGTGGGGCGTCTAGGCACATGACCAGGAACCTGTCTCTCCTTTCAAATGTCAAACAAATTAAAAGGGGACATGTATCATTTGCTGGAAATAAAAGAGGATACATCACCGCTCAAGGCGAAGTGGGAAACCAGAAAGTCAAGTTTGATAAGATCAACTATGTTCAACAACTACAAAATAACTTGCTTTTAGTCTCCTAGATTTGTGACAAAGGATTCAAATTTGTTTTTGACAACAAGAAGAGCTATGTACTAAAGAAGGATTACATTATCCCGGAGGACCAAATATTAATGTCAGCTTCAAGATATAATGACTTATATGTCTTGGATCTATCAAAGGCCTCCACAACCGATCATCAAGTTCAATGCTTCTTGTCAAAGGCAACAGAGATGGACTCGATCTCCTGGCATAGGAGAATAGGACACATAAATCCATGGAAGATGAATCATCTGATTCAGAATGATTTAGTAAATGGAGTAAATGTTAAGAATTTTCAACTTTTGGATTTTTGTGTAGCGTGTAAGAAAGGTAAACAGACCAAGAAGTCTCACAAGGCAAAGAAAGTAAATTCCATTGAATTTCCTCTCGAACTTCTACACATGGATCTATTTGGTCCTGTGAGCACCAAGAGCATCGCTGGTGATCTATACTATTATGTAGTCACTGATGACTACTCTAGATTCTCTTGGGTAATGTTTCTGAAATCCAAATCAAAGACATTTGAATCGTTCAAACAGCCGGTAACCACAATGGAATCTCTCCACAAGCTTAAAGTGTGACAGATTTGCTCAGACAACGGCACAGAGTTCAAGAACAAGTGGATGGAGGCATTCTGCAAAGAGAAAGGAATTATACATCAGTTCACATCTACCTACACTCTACAAATGAACGAAGTTGCTGAACGAAAGAACAAGAGCTTGATAGAGACAACAAGAACAATGCTAGCAGACTCGAAACTGCCCATCCAATTTTGGAATGAGGCAGTTGCCAATGCATGTTACACCCTTAACCGAGTCTTGGTGGTCAAACGTCATGGTAAAACGTGTTATGAGTTGCTCCAGCGACGTAAACCTACTTTGGAGTATCTCGAACCATTTGGCACACCATGCACGTTGCTAAAAAAACTTAGTCAGGGAAGTTCAGTGAGAAGGTTGAAGAAGGAATTTTTCTAGGATACAATATACCGAATAAAAGAGTTTACAACAACTCAACGGGTCAAGTAGAAGTGTGGTGCAACGTTGACGTTTAGAGATACACCACCCCCTGCTGGAAAAGGACCCATATTCTTCTTCGATTATGATGGATTTTTTAAGTCCTTCAACATCCTCTCTCCCCTCCTGATGATGAGTTATCGAAAAACTGATATACGATGTCTTTAACACACCATCATTAGACTCGACAACATCAGGTTCACAAGGTGAGTCTTCTAGTCCTTCAGGTAAGTGACTCCTCCTCTGATGATAAAGACATGGAGAATGATCAAGTGGATCAGGAGGAATAGGTTCCTGCTACTGAAAGTACACAAGCATCAGATGTTGATGCCTCTGACACTTCGGAACCTCACACTCCAATGACTACTCCTACTGAACCAAGAATTCAAAACCTAGATTAGGAAGTAGTTGTACCCACCACTCCCGGATCACGACTAAATGTCTATCATCCTCTGGAAAATGTCATAGGGGATGTATAATCGGGAGTACAGACAAGAAATCAGCTATACTCAGTTGATTATGCCATAGTCATGGAAAAAGGCTATCTTCACGACGGTGCTTATCGATATTTTGTGTCTCAATTTGAGCCAAAATATGTAAGTGAAGCCTTAAACGATGAGGCATGGGTTAGTTCCATGCAAGAAGAACTCCTTCAATTCAAGAATCTAGGAGTATGGACACTGGTGGATAGACCTAAAGGTGCTAAAGTAATTGGCACCAAATGGGTCTTGAAATGCAAGAAATATGACCAAGGGGTCATAATTAGAAACAAGGCTCGACTTGTCGTTCAACGATTTTGACAAGTCGAAGGAATTGATTACAATGAAGTGTTTGCACCTGTGGCTAGAATGGAAGCAATCCGTATCTTCCTAGCCTATGCATCTTACATGAAGATCAAAGTTTATCAACTTAATATCAAAAGTGCATTCCTTCATGGTGAAATCCATGAGACAGTGTATGTCAGTTAACCCAAAGGATTTGAGGATCCTTATCATCGGGACAGAGTTTACAAGCTTGATAAGGCTTGTTGATACATGTATGTCCCTAGATCATGATATGTGATGTAATAGATCTGTTTGGTTTGTATGATGATGAAATGATATTGATTGTTTGTTAGTTATAATGTTTAATGTTTCATTAATGAGTTGACCTTGAATTGGTTAGTTAGGTTAGTGATTGCTTGAATGATTACATATAATGTTTATTAATTAATACACAATACATTCAAACTTAACATAATAAAGTTCTCATGCGAATGGCTCATGCGAATGAACCATACGCATGAATAACTTCACACGATTGACTCAGTCGCATGACTGAACCAGGAGACTGGATTAGTCGTACGATTGTGACATAAGATTGGCTCAGTCGCACGACTGAACACTCAGTCGTACGAATGAATCAACCGCATGGTTCAATCGCACGACTGAACCAGACTAATGGTTCAGTCGCACGATTGAATAACACCAACCTATAAATACAACTCAATTCGTGAAAAAGAAAAAAACTCTCGATTAATTACGATTCCAGACGTACCCTAGCCGTCCAGAAACCTCTCTATTCGTTCTCCAAGTTCATAGAACACATTAGATCGATTCCCAATCGATTTCTAATGTTAGTTTCAATTCTTGATTGATTCTTCGTGTGTTCTCACTGATGGATCGCCAATTAAATAGGATTCCGCACTATTTGATCTGGTTTACACGTTAATCTCTAGGTATTTCGGTCAAATACCAGGCCCTAACAAGTGGTATCAGAGCCATTGGTTCTTGATTACGTGTGATTCAATCAAGATTGATAAAAAGTTTGTGTTTTTGCACTAAAAACGCAATCTTTTGTGTCAAAAGTGATCTTGGACGTTCCCTGCTCATCAAAGTTTGGTTTCTACGGACTTAGGCAATTCAACCTTGCGAAAGTTCGAATTTTTACGGCTAAAACACGTTTAACCTAGAAATTTTCGCATATCAGCAACTTCAGTCGCACGAGTGAGCCATTCGCACGACTGGACTCATTCGCATAGCTTAGTCGCACGATTGGACATAGTCGTATCTCCATTCGTACGATTGAACCATTCGGTCGCACGGTTCATACGCATCAGATTCATTCGCACGACTGAGCTAATCACTTAGTTCAGCCGCACGATTGAACTAGTCGTATAGTTCATACACACGACTGAGTGTTCATACGCACGCCTAGTCCATTCGCACCCTTCAGTCGGCCGACTTAAAATTGCTAATTAGACTTAAAGTTATTTAAAATGGAAGATCAAATGTTAGCCTTTACTGCTGGGAAGGACTCTAGGATCCAGAACCTGCTGTTACTTGAGAGTGAGGTGGGTAATCATAATAAACCACCAAAGCTTTTAACGTTAGATGAGTTTCCCCACTGGAAACAACGTTTTGAGATCTACCTCAATGGAGTGGATCCGAATCTATGGGAGGCCATCGAGATTGGATATAGTACACCAGTGGGAGCCGATGGAGTAAAGTTAACCTTAGGAGGGATGACAGACGCGCAGAAAGTCAAATATAATGCAGAGAAGAGGGTCTATGCATTGATTACACAGTCAATCCCTAAAGAGATATTCCACCAGTACTCAGAAAATAAGCAGTCCAAGAAACTATGGGATGAGCTAGAGAAGAGGTACGACGGGAATGCCTCGTTGAAGGCAATCAAGGCTAAGGAGTTAAAGAAGGAATTCGACAACTTCTCATCGATGGGAAACGAGCGTTTGGACGATGTTATAGATAGATTCTACCATCTGATGATTGAACTACATACACATGGAGTGGCTACTACCATGGAAGAGAAAGTTAATAATTTTGCAGACGGTTTGCCTGAAAAATGGGTTTCATTCGTGTCTAGTCTTAGACAGAATGAATGCTGTCAAAACTGGATATTAATGACTTCATTCTGAAGTTGCGAGAAGAATCACTTAGAATGAAGTACAGAGCTCAGAAGTCTACGTACAATCAAAATCCAGCTTTATACAATGCCACTCCTCAAGCTAAGACATCTGGAGCACCTCTTCAGACTGCATTGTGTCTAGCTCATCGAGTCCTACACATGCACCTTCTTCAAGTTCAGAAATGTCAGGGTCTTCGTCTACCCAATACATTGGATCTGAAGCAAATTCTACTAGACTGAAGACCGAGAACCTCGGTAATGTGACTGTGGAAGTAGCTCAGGAGCACATGGATCTATTAGCAGCAATGGTCCATTCCTATGATGAACTTGTTGCTGGAAAGATTGGAAACTGCCATCTGGCAGACGAGGACTACGAGCAGGTGGACAAAATGGAGCTTGAGAGAATGGACATAATGTGGGCCTTAGCAAGTGCTGTCCGCAGGGCGAAGAAGTTTGTGAAAAAGACTGGACAGAACTTGGTTGCTACTAAGGATACCACCTTTGGCTTCGACAAGAGTAAAGTGACCTGCTTTAACTATGGTGAAAAGGGGCACTTCAAGAGAGAATGTGTGAAGCCAAAGAAGACTGGGAATGGGAACTCGTTTTCATTCTTCACTCGTCAAGACAAGCAAACTACCAATTCTACTTCCTCAAACAAGGACTCAAAAGCCTTGACTGCTCATGATGATGAAGGACAGGATTGGAGTTTTAGGTTTGTCTCACCAGGGGAATCAAACATTGCCAATGTAGAAGATATTGACAGTGATTCCGCTAGTGAAGTAGATCTAGCAGTTGAGACAGCAATGTCACATAATGAAGAAGCAACTGCAACCGAGGTCAGTTACAAGCCAAAAGTGGAGACTACCATGTCAGAGACAGAAAAGACAGAAGCAATAGAATCAGAATCATCTGATACTGCATTGATGGCAAACGCTTCTGAATCTGCTCAGGTAAGTACTACTGACACAATGTTTAATAATCATGCTTGTTCTGACTGTGATGCCTTTAGGAATAGCATAGATGCTAAATTTGCTAGTTATTAGATCATAATGAAACTTGATAAAATATTTGCATCTATGCACTGAGGCTAATAGGGTACTAAAACAAAATGAGCTCAGTTATAAAGAAAAGATAGACCTTTTGACTAAACAGCTTAGGGAAACCGAGTAGTTGCCTTTAATCAAGCTAATGACATTAGGTATTATTCTAAACTCCCTAGAAGACACTTAGAAACAACATGCAGTCTTAGAAGTAGGAGTAAATTCACTAAAACAGAAACTGCATAGTTGGACTAGTTCGTCGCACATAGTCCAACACTTAGTAAAAGAAAGGAACAACGGGGAGGGACTGGGTTATAAAGTGGTTCGCCACCACCTGAGACTTTGATGAACACTAAAACTAGACCTTTAAGTAGTAATCCCATCAAGGATCATGTAGTGTCTACTCCTCTTGTTAGTGATCCAGATTCCTTATGTTCATCTATTGACACTGGAAACAAACAAAAGGAGACCACTTCAAAGGCAAAGGGTAAATTGCCTTGTGTTAATCTGGAAAAGAAATTTGAAAAGATTAACTTAAAGTCAGGTTCTAACAAAGTCAAATCAGAACCAAAAAGGGCTTCTAAGGATAATCTTTCACATACTTCAAGTCAAAGACCAATTAACCAAAAAGAAGGATGTCAAACAGGTTAAATCAGTTAATTTTCTTAAACCAGTATACACATCAAAAGAACCAGAGTCAAAACCTAAAGTGAGTGATATTACTAGAGTGTCACACACGTCTCCACAAAGAAAGTTTAATCATAAAGTTGATAGCAGGGTGTGCTACAACTGTGGAGAATGTGGACACATTGCTTCCTACTGTACTTATTATCAGACACCTAGGAAGAAGATTGAACTTTAGGACTCAAAACCTAAGTCTTCTAAGAGGAGCTCTTTAACTCCACCTAGAAGAACTAGTGAACAGAAAGTTCAATCCATGAGCCAGTCGACTGTGTATCACAAACAGGCATTGCACAATCTGGCCTATGGAAAGAAAAGTCAACCTCTGGGGATAATGATGACAAGAAGGAACCTGAGCTACCCTCACCTTCTAAGGGTCAATGGGTTGAATTTCTGATGTGTGATCCTGGGAAACCCAAGCCAGTAAAGGCTTGGGTTCCTAACCTAAACTAATCCTTTACCTTGTATGTGCAGGTTGTTCAATACAGTGCTGAAACTAACACGTGATAGTAGACAGCGGAGCATCCAGGCACATGATAGGAAACAGAGCCCTTTTATCAAATGTCAAAAATAAAAGGAGGGCATGTTTCATTTGCTGGTAACAAGGGAGGATATATCATAGCTCAGGGAGAAGTTGGAAATCAGAAAGTTAAGTTTGATAGGGTGAACTACGTCCAGCAACTTCACAACAACTTACTCTCTGTTTCACAAATATGTGATAAGGAATTTAAAGTCATCTTCGACAACAAGAAGTGTTATGTACTGAAGAAAGACTACGTGATCCTAGAGGACCAAGTGTGATGACTGATTCAAGATATAAAGATCTTTATGTCTTGGATCTGTCAATAGCTTCTACAATGGATCATGAGGTTCAGTGTTTCTATCCAAAGCTACTGAAAAAGACTCCATCTCCTGGAATCGGAGAATGGGACACATCAGTCAAAGGAAGATGAATCACTTGATTCAGAAGGATCTGGTGAGAGGCGTAAATGTCAAGAACTTTCAGCTTCCTGATTTCTGTATAGCTTGCAAGAAAGGTAAACAGACAAAGAAGTCTCATAAGGAAAAGAAAGTTAATTCAATAGACCTTCCCCTTGAACTTCTACACATGGATCTGTTCGGTCCAGTCAGTACAAAGAGCATTGCAGGCGACTTGTACTGTTTTGTGGTCACCGATGACTACTCAAGGTTCACTTGGGTAATGTTTCTGAAACCAAATCAGACAGAAACATTTGAATCATTCAAGGAGTTGGTAACCACACTGGAATCTCTCTACAAGCTGAAAGTTAGACAAGTACGCTCAGACAACGGAACAGAATTCAAGAACCATTGGATGGAGGAATACTGCAAGGAAAAGGGGATTGTACATCAATTTACTTCTGCTTACACACCTCAGATGAATGGCGTTGCTGAGAGAAAGAACAGGAGCTTGATAGAGACAGCACGGACTATGCTGGCAGACTCGAAACTGCCTATCCAATTCTGGAATGAGGAAGTGGCAAATGCATGTTATACACTGAATCGAGTCCTGATAGTCAAGCGCCATGAAAAAACATGTTACGAGCTACTACAAAGACGCAAACCGAACTTAGAGTATCTCGAACCATTTGGGGCGCCGTGCACACTTCTGAAGAAGACACAAGAGGGTAAATTCAGCGAGAAGGCAGATGTAGGCATCTTTCTAGGATACAACATACCTAACAAGCGAGTTTACAATAACTCAACAGGTCTAGTAGAAGTTTGGTGTAATGTTGATGTTCAGCGATTCACCACACTGCCTACTGGCAAAGGACCCGCCTACTTCTTTGACTATGATGGATTCTTCAAGTCCTTCAACATTCCTCTCTCTCCCTCGGATGACGAATTAGCTACACGAATGATGTATGATAGCTTGAATCCACTTACATCTAGCTCACAGGGAGAATCATCTACTCATTCAGGGGGAGTAATCGATGACTGTGACACCTCCTCTGAAAATGAAGCTGAAGAAGATACCCAGAACAGTCAGGAGGAACAGGTTCCAGCTCCTGAAAGTCCACAAGCATCTACCAGTGGTGCACCTTCGACGTCAGAGCCTCAAACTCCAACTACCTCAGATGAAGAAACAAATGTTCATCATCTTGGCTCTGATGTAGTTGTTCCTACTACTCCAGGATCACGTCTAAACGTTTATCATCCTTAGACAATGTCATTGGGGATGTCAGATCAGGAGTACAAACCCGAAATCAGCTGTACTCAGCTGACTATGCCTCTGTTATGGAAAAGGGATATATTCATGATGGTGCCTATCGGTGTTTTGTCTCACAGGTTGAGCCAAAATATGTCAGTGAAGCACTAAATGATGAGGCATGGGTGAGTGCAATGCAAGAAGAACTTCTTCAGTTCAAGAAGTTAGGTGTATGGTCTCTGGTTGATAGACCTAAAGGTGCTAAGGTCATTGGCACCAAATGGGTTTTAAAATGCAAGAAAGATGACCAAGGGGTCATTATCAGGAACAAGGCTCGACTGGTGGTTCAGGGATTTCGCCAAGTCGAGGGAATTGATTACAATGAGGTATTTGCACCCGTGGCAAGGATGGAAGCCATTCGTATCTTCCTTGCCTATGCATCATACATGAAGATTAAAGTCTATCAATTAGATGTGAAGAGTGCATTTCTTCATGGGGAAATTAGAGAAACAGTTTATGTCAGTCAACCCGAGGGATTTGAAGATCCTTATCATCGGGATAGAGTCTACAAGCTCGATAAGGCTTTATACGGGCTTCATCAAGCTCCAAGAGCTTGGTATGAGAAACTCTCGACTCATCTTGTGAAACACGGCTTTCGCAGGGGAGTCATTGACTGCACGCTGTTCATTAAAGAAAAAGATGGTGACCTACTGCTCGTACAAATCTATGTTGATGACATAATTTTTGGTTCAAAGAACGAAGAGTGATGCAAAGAATTTGAAGCAGTTATGTCGAAAGAGTTTGATAACAAGTCCCAAATGATTTGATGTTTCTGTATGATTCCAAGATTGAATTGGTCCAGGCGTGGTCAATCTAAGTTGAAGATTTCGATTCTGGAACCAAATCCCGTAGATTTCCATCTCAGGGCTTTATCTCTCACAAAAAGTCCAAAAACAAATTTTATTTGTGTATTTAGTTTAAGTGTCTAGTTTAATCTTTTAGTGGGTGTGTCTGTCGGACTACATCAGGAAAATCAGAATAGAATTAACTCACCTAAAAGGGTCATGTCTGAGATGGCCACATGTTTTTCAAAGTTTAAAAAGTCACGTAAGAGGTGACAACGTGTTTTAAAAGAGTCTCGTCGGAGGTGACTGAATTAGTTAAGAGCTTATAATGTTATTGTCAAAAGATAAAAGGGTCTTAAAAGTAAAATGTTCAAAATGACTGTAAACTCACTAAGTGTGACCCATTCGCACGATTGGATCATGGTCATGGACCAACTATGCGAATGGCTCCCAATCGGCCGAATGGACATGAGAATGATCCATTCGACCGAATAGAAGGGGGAGAATGAGGCAGTCGACCGACTGAGGCTCAGTCGGTCATTTGAAGATGCGAATGAAAGAGACCGAATGAGGAACTCGACCGACTGAGACTCAGTCGGCCGACTGAATGCGATTGACTCGGCCAATCGTACGACTGAGATTCAGTCGCCCGAATGAGTTGAGCGAATGAGGCCAGTCGGCCGATTGAACTTAAGTTCAGTATTTAAGGGCCTCAGTCGATCGCGTGTTCCTCATCACACCAAAATCGCACCCAAATCGCATTCTTCCCGTTACTCTGCCAAAAATTGCTACAGATCCTGACTTACATTGTTGTTGAGTTTCTTACATTCGAGTGACGATTTTACAGGTACATTACTCTTGAATCTTACCAAAATCAGAAGATTACCGAACCTGTATAAGAGACACTCGATTGAATCAAGAACCGAACTGTGAAATGACCTAATCACCTACGTAAACTAAGCAAAATGTTAAAGTTAAGTTTAATAGGTTATTAGTGACAAGTAGACGAGTCTAATGGACCATTAAACACTGTTAAATGACTTAAATTGGTCAAGATTCGACCCATAGGCGATCGAACAGTGGGGAAAGCGACTGGTCGTTCGAATGAACTCCAATCGCACGATTGAACCTTGCGATTGGGTCATTCGGCCGAATGAACCACCCGAATGAGTTCAGTCGGCCGACTGAACTAATCGAAGACTCAGTCAGCAGATTGAACTCAATCGCATGTCTCAATCAACCGAATGAAATCAGTAGCACTTAAGAACAACCGAATGACTCCAGTCGCATGATTCATTCGCATGAATGAATCAGAATGGAAGTGAAACACTACACTTAGAAATGAATGTTGATGTATTATGGACTAATGATCATGTGTTTTGTGTTTCAGGAAAAATGACTGACAGATGGTCTCTTAATCCAAAGCACAACATTTGTGCCCATTTGGACCACACAACTCGGAACGGGGCCAAGTTCTCTGAGATTATAGCCTTCCTCAAACGCTCACGGATACATAAGGCTATATCTACACCGTGCACGCCTTACAAATCACTACATCAGGCATTCTGGGAGAATGCCTCAGTGGATCGCTCTCGTGAGCCATACAGCATCCGAAGCACCATTTTGGGTCAAGCTATAGACATTATCGCTACAGACATCCAGAGAATTCTTGAGTTTGGGGATGACTCCACTCACCCACTAAGTTACATCCTTTGACAGTGAGAGGGTGTTTCCTCCGAATCAAGTATGCAGGGGACATTAACTCGGGGGTGCTAAATAAGAGCAACCTGTGCCCACAATACAAATATCTGGCACATGTGATTCTGAAGTGCATTGCTTCGAGAAGGGGTGGTTTGATGACCTATCAGATCAGATACAAAATGCCTTCGTGGCTCTGGTGCTGAACCACCCTTTCAGCTTCTCTAATATGATCTTTGCTTATCTGGTAGAGAACATTGAAACAAAAGGGAAAGAAGGTTTTTGTATGTATCCAAGGTTCCTTCAGATGATATTCAATGAGAAGCTGCCTCTGCTCCCCAAGGAAAGTCACGATGCAGTGACTTTGGAACTTATGGATGACACTACATTGGGTAGGATGGTGGTGTACCGGGGCAAGCAAGTGAAGCCCCAGGCAAAGAGGCTGATTGGCCATTTAGCAGATGAAAGTTATGTGGCACCTGGGAGACGCCAATGGCGTCACGAGGACAGTGACTCCGACGTGGAGCCAATTGTCCTACCTACCTGCTGCACAAACTCACCAAATTGCAGAGCAGGCTCAAGTGATAAAAAGACAGGCCTGACAGATGACTACCCAGAGCAACGAGATAGCCATTCTCCAAGCTCAAAGCATCACCTCAGGGAAGAAAATAGAGGGGTTGAAAAGGCTAAAAAGACCATTTTGCTAAGCTGAAAGGATCGAAGGAGGAGCCCTTAAAGATAAGGGATGGGGACAGAATGATGATGATGATGAAGACGATGATAATGATGAGAGTGAAACTGACGAAGAGAAAACTGAAGAATGGCACGAAGATGAAGACACTGACGAAGGAGAAGCAGCTGAATCTGTCTCAGCTCCAGGGCAAGAGAAAAGATCAAAGAACCGACAAGATCAGTCAGCTTCTGCTTCTGCACCCTCACGTGATGAGCCGAGTATTCAGGATAAAAGTAAATAGTAGATGTTTATGTATTTATTTACTTTTGTATTCTGTATTGAAAAACCATGTATTAAAAGTTTATATTAAGTTAATGCATTTCGTTTGATAAATTACTAATGATTTGAGTGTGAAATGTGTAAATCAAACAGATCCAAATTACAAAAGAGATGAGTTTGATATTGCTCCCCATCAGCAGGTCAAGTCTCAACTCACAATGATTCTTGATCTGCAAGGGATTGTCAGAAGGTCAGTGAGTTATACCCCTGAAGAAGGAGAAATAATTCACGATCTATCAAACGAGCAACTGGCAGAAATTTTCAAGCTCAATCCTGATGAGATAGTGAAAGATGCTCCGACATGTAATGCTACCTGTGATGACGAGCTAAATGACATTGATGAAATTGAGATAGAAGATGTCACTGCAGAGCACTATCCTCAGTATGCTGACAATGAGGGCAATGTGGTTCCCAATCTGGGTGAGTCCCTTGTCGGTGATACATTTGAGGTGTTAGACAAAATGGAGCAAGAGTCAGAGAAGACAGAGGGAATGGCCCAAGCCTCAAAGGATGATGTTGATATCCGTAAGGCTGAATGGGCTGCATGTTTTAAAGAAGTTAGAGCCTAACATGCTGCACCGAAGAGGGATGCCTACACCAAGCTCTATAGAGTCAAGAAACATCTTAAGGTGTCAGGCAGGATTATAGCATGGGCATATTTTGATGATCTTAACGTTTATGCCATTAAGATGGAGAAGGGCATAGAGTACTTTAGATTTCCACATGATCTAAAGACTCTACCAGGTTTTGAGCTCAACCAGCTAGCCAAATTGAAGCTGTTGTATGCTGACCCGAGAAAAATGTCAAGCTGGTTTGAGGCTGCCCTAAAGAAAGAGTACCACACCAGGTGGATTAACTTCAGACCTCAACAACCTACAAGAAGGTCTGAGATGGATGCCATTACTGGAAAACCAAAGATAGTGTTGAAGTGGAATCCTCCGCGCACAATGTCAAGAATCCCACTCCGGGAAATGACAAAGGACTTCACACCACACTTTAAGTGGTGGTACTACGATTGGAGAACAGCAGAAGTGGTCATAGTCCTAAATAAAGAGGGTCAAATGGATACAATCAGAGTATTCGATCGGATGTGGCTTACCAACTTGTCGGAAAATGATGTCTATACACTTTACAAGTGGCCTCTGTTCTATGATACGCAAGATATTGTACAGGCCCTCCAGTTCCAAAATGTCATAAGACTTTGCTTCACGTTTGATATTCACGCGGGAGTCACAAAAGAGACAAGTACAAGAAATATGAGGAGGTAATGAAGAAAACAAGATATTAGAGAGATCTAGGTCCAAGGGGGAGTTTGTTGATACATGTATGTCCCTAGATCATGATATGTGATGTAATAGATCTTGTTTGGTATGATTGATGAAATGATATTGACTGTTTGTTAGTTATAATGTTAATGTTTCATTAATGAGTTGACCTTGAATTGGTTAGTTAGGTTAGTGATTGCTTGAATGATTACATATAATGTTTATTAATTAATACACAATACATTCAAACTTAACATAATAAAGTTCTCATACGAATGGCTCATGCGAATGAACCATACGCATGAATAACTTCACACGATTGACTCAGTCGCACGACTGAACCAGGAGACTGGATTAGTCGTACGATTGTGACATAAGATTGGCTCAGTCGCACGACTGAACACTCAGTCGTACGAATGAATCAACCGCATGGTTCAATCGCACGACTGAACCAGACTAATGGTTCAGTCGCACGATTGAATAACACCAACCTATAAATACAACTCAATTCGTGAAAAAGAAAAAAACTCTCGATTAATTACGATTCCAGACGTACCCTAGCCGTCTAGAAACCTCTCAATTCGTTCTCCAAGTTCATAGAACACATTAGATCGATTCCCAATCGATTTCTAACGTTAGTTTCAATTCTTGATTGATTCTTCGTGTGTTCTCACTGATTGGATCGCCAATCAAATAGGATTCCGCACTATTTGATATGGTTTACACGTTAATCTCTAGGTATTTCGGTCAAATACCAGGTCCTAACAAGGCTCTCTATAGGCTCCATCAAGCACCTAGAGCACGGTATGAGAAACTCTCAACTCATCTGGTGAAACATGGCTTTCGTAGAGGAGTTATTGACTGCATACTGTTTATCAAAGAAAAGAATGGCGACTTACTGCTAGTACAGATTTATGTTGATGACATAATCTTTGGATCCAAAACAAAGAGTTATGTAAAGAATTTGAATCTGTAATGAAAGCAGAATTTGAGATGAGTGCAATGGGAGAAATGAAGTTCTTCTTAGGATTACAGGTGGATCAAACACCAAAAGGAATTTTTCTGCATCAGACTAAATATGTAAGAGACATCCTCAGTCGGTTTGACATGGAGAATGCTTCAGCTGCTGGAACTCCACTTGCAACGAACCACGATGTGGCACCCGATGAAAATGGTGATCTGGTTGATGCTACAATGTATAGAGGAATAATTGGATCCCTTATGTATCTCACAGCGTCTCGTCCTGATATCATGTATGTGACGTGTCTCTGCTCCAGATATCAGGCGAAACCGAAAGTCAACCATCTCATGGGAGTTAAACGGATTTTCCGTTATCTGAAGGGTACTCCAACACTCGGGTTGTGGTATCCTCATGACGATGACTTTGAGCTTATAGCGTATAGTGATTTGGATTATGGCGGTTGCAAAATGACTTACAAGACAACATCAGCAGGATGTCAGTTTTTTGGTAGACGGTTAGTCACCTGGCAATGTAAGAAGTAGACCTTCGTTGCTCTGCCAACATGTGAAGCTAAATACGTTGTTGCTGCTAGTTTCTGTTCACAAATCATCAGGATTCAACAGCAAATGCACGACTACGATTTGCGATTCTCTAGCACCCCTATCTATGTTGATAATTCTGCTTCTATAGCCTTAACACAAAATCCAGTCCAATATCCTAAAACTAAACACATCGGTATTAAGTATCACTTTATACGTGACTGTTTTGAAAAGCAATTAATCGATGTGGTTAAAATAAATACGGATTTTCAACGCACCGACCTCTACACAAAAGCATTTGATAAACCGAGGTTTTTATATCTATTAGAGGTTATATGATATAGAGGAAGAAAATGCTTAGTCCGAAAATTTTTTATTTTATTTTATTTTTATTTTCTCTTCTTTTCTTTTCTTTTCTTTTCTATTAAAATCCAAAAACACAAAAATATTTTTGGTTTTAGAATTTTAGGAGGAGAATAGGTTAGATTAGTATTAAATTAGCTGCTTTATTTAATTACTTAAAAAGAAGAAAAAAACGAGGGAGAAGGACAACTTAGCTAAAAGGAAAGTAATCAAATCTGTGATACTGATTCAACGTTTATGGAAAATGATAGTACATAGGGAACAAATTGTTTGGGACTTCAAAAGAGTTTAACTGATTAAGATGCAAAATTCAAAGTTTAAGTCTGAAAATTCTAAGCAAAATAAAAGGAAAAATGATAGTAAAACTAGTATGCTACGAGGGTAACATAGAAAAAGTAGACCTAGAGACTGCTAGTTCATTATATGATGTGTCGATAAATTCAACACAATAGATGAGTAGACCTCATTGGTGGTTTCAATTACAAACTAAAGTGTTTAACTTGCTGTGGGTTCCCATCTTATCCCTGGTTAACACAATCAACACTGTTCCAATAAGGGGTGAAGAGCAAAATAAATGCCACAAATGTGTGCGGACGACCATAAAATATGAGCAAAGCACATGAAAAATGCAAAATGAAATCAAGCTGATAACTTATGTTGTTGGTGTGTTATGTGCAAAAAGAAAATAAATGCTCTAACAAGAAGATAGGTTATGTGTCTCTCTGTTATGCGGTGGCACTGACCTGAGGATAAGCATAACCTAAATATTTTAGAATTCATTGTTGTTTGCGTCGCTCTGTTGTGCGATGGCACTGACATGAGGCTTGGCATCTCTTTGAAAGCTCTTAGAATAGTTTTTTCTTTAAATATACCCGTAGACTGCTCAAAAATCTCCTGAGGAATGTTGATTACCATATAAGCGTGGGATCCACAAATGCTTGTTGAAATAATTAAACCTTATATCATCACCAATGTGTGTCAAAAATCTATGTATGGATTTAAGAGGACAAGTATACTGATAATCATCGTGAGCTGCAGTTCTTGAAAGTCAAAATCGTTGTGTGCATCTTGTAGCTCTAGTATGATTTCCTAAAATTGCTATTGACTCTCAGTGAAAACAAGGATCTAGCATCAAAATAGTTTATTAAAATGTCCCAAATGATTTTGATATACCTGTATGATTCCATAATGAATTGTATTGGAAATGATAAACTGAATTAAAGATGTGCTGTCCAGGAAGTAAAATCGGTTAGAAGTACTCTAATAGGTTTAAATCCATCTCCATTCAAAAAAAATACACAAATATGTGTTGGTTTTGTTTTAAAAATTTCTAGTTGTTTTATTTAATTATTTTAGTCATTTGTAGGTAAAAGTCGGACTAGCATCGGAATTCAATCTATGAATCACTACTTAAAAGGGGTCACGTTTGAGGTGACTAATCAGGATTTTAAGTTAAAAAGATCACGTTTGAGGTGATCAACAGTTTTTTAAATTAAAAAGGTCATGTATGAGATGATCAACGGTCATAATGTCTTATCTATAATTAACAAGTTAAATGTTTGAAAGTGCATGAGTTAAATTCATAAGTCTTAGCCATTCGCATGATTGGATCATAAGTATGAGTCAATCACACGATTAAACCATACTTATAGACCAACGTACTATTGGACCAAAGCTTGGGTCAATTCATGCGATTGGCTCACCAGGATGAACGAAACGCACGAATGGAGGAGCCCGACTGAGTCGTCGCACGACTGAACCCAAGTCGCACAAATGGATGTGACCGACTGAGCCAGTCACACGACTAAGCCCCAGTCGCCCGAATAAATCATGCGAATAGGTCCAGTCGGCTGACTGAAAATAAAATCAGTATAAATAGGGTGAAAGTGGTCGCACATTCTCACCACCCTTCAATTGCTCCCAAATCGCACGACAGCAAACTTACTCTGCTAAAATTTGATTTAGTTGATTTCGAACTGAGATTGTGTTACTAATGTGTACTCTCATCTTCTACAGGTAATTAGTGATCGAAATCGCACAAAATGCATGGTGTAATCAAACCCTAACAGACCCAATTTGACTAAAATGAAGAAATCTATAAAAACTTTCAATAGACACGTAAATATGCTTAATGGTTAAAATGAAGGACATATATTGATAGTTAGGGTCCCTACGAATTTAAGAGCCTAAATAGGACGTTTAACATCAAGTTTTGACCTAGATCCGGAGTTAGAGTGTCGAACAGAGAGTTATGCGACTCTACACTCCGAATGAACTTCAAACGCACGATTGAGCTGGGCGAATGACTCAATCGGCCAATGAACAAGGCATATGACTCAATCGCCCGATTGAACTCAGCCGCCTGCTCAGTCGCCCGATTGAACTTAGCCACATGCTCAGTCCCTGATTGAACTCATCCGCATGCTCAGTCGCCCGATTGAACTTAGCCACATGCTCAATCGCCCGACTGAACTCAGTCATATGGTTCAATCGCACGATTGAACCAGACTAATCTCAAAACAACTTAAATTTCAACAGTTTCTGTTATGGATTAATCTCATGTTTATGTCTTTTGTGTTACAGAAACAATGGCAGATAGGTGGATCATCAACACCAAGCACAACATTTGTGCTCACTTAGATGCCACCACTAGGAATGCTGCTGAGTTTGTTGGTATTATTGCATTTATGAGGTGATCAAGGATCTACAGAGCCATATCTGCTCCATGCCCACCCTACCGTCTATACAGCAGGCCTTCGGGGAGGGTGCATCAGTTTACAGATCTACTGAGCCCTACTGCATTTGGAGCACCATTTTTGGGCAAGAGATTGAGGTCACTGTTGCAGACATTCGATGGGTACTGGACCTGGGTGATGATGCTGCCCACCCAACCAAGTTACATCTCTTACCGTAAGGGGATGCTTTCTAAGGATGAAGTATACTGGGGATATCAACGCAGGTGTGCTCAACAAAAGCAACCTGTGTCCACAGTTCAAATACTTAGCACACATCATTCTCAAGTGCATTGCTTCACGGAGGGGTGGATTTGATGATCTCTCTGACCAAATCCAGAATGCGTACGTGGCACTAGTGCTGAATCACCCCTTCAGCTTCTCCAACATGATTTTCTCTTACCTGATCGAGAACCTTGAGGCCAAGGGTAAGGAGAGCTTCTGCATGTATCCCAGGTTCTTGTAGATGATCATCGAGGAGAAGCTCCCCCTAGTGCCCAAGGAGAAGGACGATGCTGTGATGTTAGAGGTTATGGATGACACCACCCTAGGGAGGATGAAGATGTATAGGGGAAGCAGTGAAGCCCCCTGTTAGGCGACTGTTCGGGCACCTGGCCAATGCTGATTACGTGGTGCCTTTTCACAAGAAGTGGCATCACGATGACAGTGATTCTAATGTCGAGCCTATTGAGATACCCACCAATGAATCAGATGACAACGATGACCAAGCTGATGGTTAAGGCCGTGAGGCTCCAGGTGGATCTAAGTCGGCTCCAATCCACCCCGACTTTCAGATAGATGAGGAGGAGGAGTCGGATGAGGAGCCATTGGTACGGACAGTGGCAGCAAGGTGGTTGCCACTGAAAGAGGCTTGCAACAGTTGGTGGATGCCAAGGTGAGTCCCGGGATGCCGTTACTACTGATACTGATCCATCTTACATCCCGGACCATCCCATCAGCCAAGGGGGAGCATCCTCCTTTAAGGGATCGAGGAAGAAGAGGATGGCTCAGCCCCATGGGATGAAGAGCAAGTGGAGAAGGATCGCCTTGATCACCACCACATCCACCACTTCTACCACAGCTACCACACCACTTCCACACCCCCTACCATTACTACCACACCTCCCACCATCACTACCACACTCCCAACCACCACTACTACAACCACCCCTTCACTATCCACTCCTATCCCACCACCCATATTCACCACATCCACCACCACCACCACCACCCAAAGAGTCGGGACTTCTACACACGTCCCACTGAGCCATGCATCCACTCTACCCTCCATAGGGGTAGAGGAACAGCTAGCCAACCTAAATCGAATGATGATAAAGCTGTTATCTGCTGATGAGCAAAGAGATATATAGCTAAGTCAGCTTATGGAGCTCAATGCTGCTCAAGCACAGCAGATTACCCAGCTTCAGGTATAAAATGCTCATTCGGTTAAAGGATTGAGGAGTTGTAGGCCAAGAACAAGAAGATCATGCTGAGACTTAAAGGATCAAAAGATGAGCCTCTAAAGATCAAGGAAGGTGGTGATGATGATGATGATGATGATAATGATGATGAGGATGATGATTCTGGTGAAGAAGATGAGGATGATGAAGAAGGATTGAAGGGAAAGAAGAAAGGAGATGATGATGATGATGATGATGATGATGAAGGTGATGCTGCTGCATCAGCCTCTGCTGAAGGTCAAGAACGGCGGACTAAGAGAGCTCAGGACCAAGGAGCATCATCTTCAGCCCCTCCTGTTAAAGAATTGACAGATCTAGAGAAAAGTAAAAATTAAATGTTTTGTATTTAGCAAACTTTTGTACTTGATTCAAATATTACATTTATGTAATTTCTGATTATCTATGTTTATATATGTTTAAATGTCTTGATTAATTACTAATGATTGATGTGTTAAATGTTTAAATCAAGCAATAAAACATCCCAGCAAGATGAATTTGATATTGCTCCCCTTTAGCAATCAGTCTCAATTCACAATGTTCTTGATTTGCAAGGGATTGTGCGAAGGTCAGTGAGCTACACTCCGAAGAAGGAGAAATCATATACGACCTGACCGATGAGCAACTCGCAGAGATGTTCAGACTAAATCCTGACGAGCTCGTCAAAGACGCTCCAAAGATTGATTATTATGAGTGATGACGAGCTAAACGACGTAGATGAAATAGAGATAAAGGATGTCACGTCTGAGCACTATCCAGAGTACACTGACCGAGAGGGAAATGTGATCCCCGACTTGGGTAACACTCTCGGCAGTGCTACATTCGACAATCTGGATGAGATGGAGAAAGACACAGATAAGAATAAAAGCCAAGCCCAAGCCTTGGACGCTGATATTGATATAAAGAAGGCTGAATGGGCTGCTTGTTTTGCTGAGATACGAGCCCAACGCACAGCTCAAAAGCAAAATACCTACACCAAGCTCTACAAGGTCAAGAAACATCTAAAGGTGTCTGGCAAGATTATTGCATGGGCGTTTTTTAAGGATCTTAATGTTTATGCTGTAAAGAGGGAGATGGGGATAGAGTGTGACATCCGTCACCTTAAGGTCCGTCGAACGGCATAATTAAGCATAGAATTATTTTAATTATTCTTCCTCTTCTTCATGAACTCCTGCTTTAAGGAATCATGTCTGCTTTATTACCCTTGTGCCTGTACTTCCTCCGTGAACTTGTGCTAAGCATAAACCTTTTATAAATTTCATCACCATTATCACCAAATGTATCATTTTTAATTATACCCATTTTCATTAATAAAACCATTTTAAGCTATCAATTACCATTAAACACGCTTTTAACCTTAATACAACGAACATTTTAAAGTCGTTTTCAACTTAAACAAACTTTGGAAACTCAGGGGCTAAGTGCAGGGACTAAAATTGACATTTTGCAAACCTGGGATGGGTATAAAAACCCATTCCCAGCCATTTTCTTCATTCTCTCCATTTCTTCTTCATCATCTTCTTCTCCACTTCACATCTTCATCTTAGCACCAAAAACGCCCCGTTTGGTCACGTTTTCGTCGTCTAGACTTCACCTACAACTTAGTCTACTCCATCCTTGCAGGTAGACGACCTTGGTTGTCCATTTCTTGCTTGTTTTACGGCTGTCCATTTCTAGGGTTTTGGGTGTTCGGGTCAACTCGAACACAAGAGGTCAACTCAACTCGAAAGCTGGTTCAGTCGTACGAATGAAGCTGATTCGTATGAATGAATGTTGATTCGTGCGTATGGAGGTTAAGCCGTGCGATTGAGTGTTGTGTGGTACGACTGAATGCCAGTCGTACGAATGAAGACTCAATAGCGCCAATGAAGCTGATTTGTACGATTTAAGGTTGATTCGTACGAATGGAGCGTTGAGTCGGGCGTCTGGTCCTGTTGTGTGACTGATGATGTTGAGTGTGAATTTCCTCTTGAACGTCTGATGATGATAAGGTAACATTAGTAAAAGTGTCATTGCTTGACCATAAAGATAAAGTCAACGCTATCAACATGCACATACTATTTCAATTGAAATCAACCTAACATTTTACAAGTATCGACAACCCATTTGGAACTACAAATACTTAACAAGTGCTATCTTTCATAACGAGATCTTTACACGGATGTCATAAGCAATGACGACTACTCTTGGTACTTGGATCTACATAAGATCCGATGCGTCTGTCCGCTTGTGTGTGTGCTACCCACGACCGAACCGATACAACCCGAACCGACCAAACATTACTATACGCTTTATACACGTCATTAATGCTTAACAATAACTGTCAAATAGGTGTTTGACCAATCATTGCATTCAACTGTTGGAAATCTTGATCATTCATACCTACCACTAAACATGTGAGTCTCGTGGCCCCCTTTTTATGCTTATACTACTTTACAAACATTTACAAACATGGGGGAATAGTATGCTCGCCCATTTTCTATGTTGTACAACATACATACAATTTACATACTTGGAATCAACGTGCTACTGTTTTATGGGTACTTATCTGATACATGCATGAGTCTGCTTTGTGCTTCTTTCTCTCAACCATTTAATTCCAGTGTGGTAACCGACGGATAGGTATTGGTAGTACTACTGGGTTGACACCCCCACCGTCGTGTTGGTATACTAGTTAGTACCAACAATAGCCAGGTACGGGCCTTGGGTGAATATATTCCGACAAGATTCTTTGTGTACGTCATTAGGTTTGGTTGTAAAGCTCTTGTCATGTGATTTTGCTTACTTATAACTGTATGCACGGTATTCTGCAACAACTTTATACAGCATCAATTACTTATTTACTTTAAACCTGCGAACTCACCAACAATTTTGTTGACCATTTTGAGCATATCTTTTCAGGTGATCATGCTAGCTGAGGTTCTAGGTGTGCTGCCTTATTGGAGACCCTAGGATGCATTTTCGGGCTAAACTTGTCATTTTGAAAACAATTGTTGTATCTGTTTCAAACAATATTACACTTTGTAACTTGTTCCCGGGTTGTGGGAATTGCATACAATGTTATTATCTATGTTTATCTCATATCATATTTATGCTTATGGCTATGTTGTCGTGAATACTAACTAAGCACGATACAAGTCCCCTTGTTATCGGGTGTTGTCATGACACGCTTGTCATCATTATTATTATTGCATCTCTATCGCTTACCATGTGTTATGACGATTCCCGTCTCGTTACATCCCCGTGTTTCCGCTCTTAGCGGGGGTGTGACATAGAGTACTTCAGATATCCACATGATCTGAAGACTCTTCCAGGTTTTAAGCTCAACCAACTGGCACGCTTGAATTTGTTATATGCTGATCCTAGAAAGATGTCAGATTGGTTTGAGTCTACCCTAAAGAAGAAATACCACACCAGATCGGTGAACTTCAGACCTCAACAACCGAAGAGGTACATTCATAGGTCTGAAGTGGATCCCATTTCTGGAAAGCCTAAAGTGGTGCTGAAGTGGAGTCCCCCGCGCATAATGTCCAAGATTCCCTTACGGAAATGTCACAGGACTTCACTCCACACTTCAAATAGTGGTATTATGATTGGAGAATAGGCGAAGCGGTCATAGTTTTAAATAGAGAAGGAAAAATGGAAACTATTCAGGTATTCGACCCAATGTGGCTTACAAACTTATCTGCAGAAGACATCTACACATTGTACAAGTGGCCACTATTCTATGACGCGCAAGATATTGTACAAGCCCTTTAGTTCTAGAATGTTATACGACTCTGTTTTGCATTTGAAATACATGGAGGAGTTACTAGAGAGGAGAAGTACAAGATATTTGAGGAGCTTATGAAGAATGTCAGACGTTAATGTAAAACTAGGTCCAAGGGGGAGTTTGTTGATACATATGTACCTAGTTTAGGAGCTTAATGTAAATGTTTGTCATGTCTTACATATATGTAATGAATGAGTTGAATGAAATGCAATATGTGATTGATGCTTATAATGTTTAATTTTCATTGTTTATTGTGTGAAAAAGTATATTGAACTAACTATATAGGTTTGAGGTTGTTGTGCATAGTTCTTAGTCAATAATGATTAAGAAATGTGTTCAAAGTTAATCGTATGAAGTCTTCATGCAAATGGACCATGCTAATGGACCATATGCATGAATACTTCATGCTAATGGACCATCGCATGACTAACCAGGAGACTTGATTGGTTGCACGAATGAGACATAAGATTGACTCAGTCGCATGACTGAACATTTAGTCGTGCGTATGGATCAATCGCATGATTCAGTCGCACGACTGAACCATGCTAATGGTTCAGTCGTACGATTGAAAAACCCTAACCTATAAATACCACCTAATTCATGGAAAAACAAGACAATCAAGAACAATTGAAGAGAATTCAAAACACTTGAACACATACTCGTATCCTAGTCGTCCAGAGATTCCAGAAAGCATGTTCCAAGTTCATAGTTCGCAGTTGATCTTGTTCTAATCGTTCTTAATGTTTCTTTAATCGTTAGTTTGATCGGGACTGCGTTCTCACTGATTGGATCGCCAATCAAATAGGATTCTGCACTATTTGATCTAGTTTCACGCATTATCAGTTAGTACTCCGTACGTACACGATCCTAACAATTTAATTTTTTTATCATCCCTAAAGGATTCTTATGTTTGTCCTTTGCTTGAAGGCTTGTCGTAAATCTCTCCACATAGGCCGCAATGTCATTTTCCGTTTGTGGTCACTGCCAATAATCCTTCATCGTGTAATACATTCTATCAGTTCCAGGATGTATTAGATACTTAGATTTATGTGCCTATTCTATATCGGTTCCCTCAAATTATCAAATTTTGGTACCCAAACCCAACTGCCCATGCAAAGTAATATGTCATTTCCCCCAGTCAACTGTTCATAGTATTGATCATTTCCACTTTTCGCACATTTTCCTCAAGTAGGGATTTTGTTTAGGCTTTTCTCAATTCATTTGTCAAGCTTACTTAGATGTCTATATGCATAGCATGTACTCAAATTGTCTTAGTTTGTTCCTTCTAGCTTAAGGTAGCTGCAACCATATTCGCCCTGCGAGGATGGTACTGGAGTTTGAAGTCGTAATAGGCAAGCACTTTCATCCATCTTCATTGTTGAATATTGAGTTTGTTCAGTAAAAAGACATGTTTTAAGCCCCTTGTGATCTTAATAAATGATGAAATTTGTTCCTTAGAGGCAACATCACCATATCTTTAATGCAAACAACACATCACCTAATCCAGGTCTGTATTGCATAATTTTCCCCATGCTTTTCTTAGTTCCCTCAATGTGTTTGCAATCACATTATTTCTTTGCATCAACACGCAATCCATTTGTTTATTGAAGCGTCATAATAGATCACAAAGTCATCATTCCCCTTTGGTGAGCGAGAATAGGTCTACTACTTGTCACACCTTGAATTTTCATGAACGAAATTTTACCGTTAGACGTGTGATAAACTAGGATCTTAGTTGTTAGTTACACCAAATGACATATATATATATAATATTTTCATTAAATTTTTCCGGTAAATGAAAACCATTACCCAAAATTCAAGTTTCATAGTTAATAATGTGGAAGCGAATTTAAAAGAAATCCAAAATGATACTACGTAAATACACATGCCCAAATTCAGAATTTGTTCTAAAACCCAAACAATATTTTTAAAAGAACCATTATGCATGAAGCTCCAATGTTGTGCTCCGAGCAGTGCGATTACCTTCAAAAACTTGAGAGAAAACTACTAAAGTGTCAGCATGGAGTTGGTGAGCTCATTGATTTTTAATAGACAAACAGTTTAGAAACAGATACAATAAACAAGTATACCACTATAGATAGCTAATATACATTTCATGTCACTAAGTGTATGAAGTTTACCACCGAAGCTGACAAGAAAATTTATGAATGCCTCGGTCGTGGTTACCAACCACGACAATAGTAATTAGGTCAATTTAACACCCGTTCGACCTTCAGTTGTACTAGCACGACTAGCCCAGGTGGGCTTTGTCACACCTAATACTACTAATCATAATTAAGTCAGTTTTCACTCTGAGCCTGTCTTGATTTGTAGTAGGTATTGGTAAGTGTTCTCTTGCAGCTTTATGTGTATATTTGTCTCAATTGATCTGTCGCAAACAACGATCCATGAAAAGCCTCTTTAATATCACAGAATTAATAGTTCGAATGTAATGACTTAATTGATAACAACACTAGTTTACATGTGATCATACAATCTTAATAAATCTAAAGAGACATATTTTAAAGCATGTTCTCTTCCCCAAAAGAGAATAGTATAGAAAGTGGCAGTAAACTCAGCTTAGATTGCGCGGTTATAATTGAATGCATTTAACAGATTATAGGTTTTCAAATGTGACATCCGTCACCTTAAGGTCCGTCGAACGACATAAATAAGCATAGAAATACTTTAATTATTCTTCCTTTTCTTCATGAACTCCTGCTTTAAGGAATCATGTCTACTTTATTTTCCCTTGTGCCTGTACTTCCTCCGAGAACGTGTGTTAAGCATAAACCTTTTATAAATTTCATCACCATTACCATCAAATATATCATTTTTAATTTCAACCATTGTCATTAATAAAACCATTTTAGACTATCAAATGTCATTAAACACGCTTTTAACCTTAATATAACGAACATTTTAAGGTCGTAATCAACCGAAACAAATTTTGGGGAACTTGAGGGTTAAGTGCAGGGACTAAACTTGTAATTGTGCAAACTTGGACTGGGTATATAAACCCCCTTCCCAGCCCATTCCTCATCCACTTCATCTTCTTCACCTCTTCACTCCCTACACACACATTTTCTTCATTCGAGCACCAATTCCAACCGCTAGGTTCTTGTCTTGTTGTCTCGACTCCACCTACGGCTAGTCTACTCTATTCTAGCAGGTAGACGACCTTGTTGTCCCTTTTCCTTGCTTATTCACGGCTGTCCAAACTACGGTTTCGGGTGTTCGGGTTCAACTCGAACACATGAGGTCGTGTGGGTGCGTGTGAGGTCTTTCTGCTTGTGTTTCATGTTTATGTATTTTGGTAGAGTGTTTCTGGAAGTCCTTGTGGTGTAAAACTCGCGTTTAGAATAGCTCGGGGGCTGCTCAGCCCGACCACATTCGCGGTTCTGCAGTTCAGGTGACTGGGTCTGTCAGGCGATTGAGCCGTGCGACTGAGTGAGTCGTGCGACTGAATCTTGCGTCTAAGTCAATCGTGCGACTGAGTTGTGCGACTAGGCATGTCGTCCGACTGTGAGTTTGTGTGCGATTGAATCATGTGTGCGAATGAGTGTATGTGATTGAGTCATGCGTATGAATGATTGTGTGCGATTGAGTCAGGTGACCGACTGAATGTATGCGATTGTGTGTGTTTCGCACGACTGGAGTCCAATCGCACGAATGAAGGTTCAATCGCACGAAAGTAGCTCATCGCACGAAAGTAGCTAATTCGCACGATTGAGGGTTGATTCTGCACATGGAGGTTGGGTCATGCGAATGTGTGTTGTGTGGTACGACTGAATGCCAGCCATGCGAATGAAGACTCAATCGTATGAATGAAGCTGATTCGTACGATTGAAGGTTGATTCGTAAGGATGGAGCGTTGAGTCGAGCGTCTGGTCCTGTTGTGTGACTGATGATGTTGAGTGTGAATTTCCCCTTGAACGTCTGATGATGATAAGGCAACATCAGTAAAAGTGTCATTGCTTGACCACAAAGATTAAAGTCAACGCTATCAACATGCACATACTATTTCAATTGAAAACAACCTAACATTTTACAGTTATCGACAATCCAATTGGAACTCAAATACTTAACAAGTGCTATCTTTCTTACCACGAGAATCATTTCACGGATGTCATAAGCAATGACAACTACTCGTAGTACTTGGATCTACATAAGATCTGATACGTGTGTCCGCTTGTGTGTGTGTGCTACCCACGACCGAAACGATACAACCCGAACCGACCAACCATTACTATATGCTTTGTACAGGTCATTAATGCTTAACAATAACTGTCAATAGGTATTGACTGTTCTCTGCATACAACTTTTGGGAATCTCAATCTTTCATACTTACCACTTCACATGTGAGTTTCGTGGCCCCTTTTTGTGCTTATACTACTTTACAAACATTTACAAACATGGGGGAAAGTATGCTCGCCCGTTTTCTATGCTGTACAACATACATACAATTTACATACTTGGAATCAATGTGCTACTGTTTTGTGGGTACTTATTTGATACATGCTTGAGTCTGCTTTGTGGTTCTTCTTACAACCATTTAATTCCAGTGTG
Organism: Flaveria trinervia; assembly: GCA_025506515.1. Lineage (NCBI taxonomy): Eukaryota > Viridiplantae > Streptophyta > Magnoliopsida > Asterales > Asteraceae > Flaveria > Flaveria trinervia. The sequence continues at coordinate 32,981,221 of CM046442.1, forward strand.
GAACCGACGGTTAGGTATTGGTAGTACTACTGGTTGACACCCCCACCCTCGTGTTGGTATACTAGTTAGTACCAACAATTGCCGTACGGGCCTTGGGTGAATATATTCCGACAAGATTCTTTGTGTACGTCATTATGTTTGGTTGTAAAGCTCTTGTCATGTGATTTTGCTTACTTATAACTGTATGCACGGTATTCTGCAACAACTTTATACAGCATCAATTACTTATTTACTTTAAACCTGCGAACTCACCAACAATTTTGTTGACCATTTTGAGCATATCTTTTCAGGTGATCATGCTAGCTGAGGTTCTAGGTGTGCTGCCTTAGTGGAGACCCTAGGATGCATTTTCGGGCAAACTTGTCATTTTGAAAACAATTGATGTATCTATTTCAAACAACGTTATACTTTGTAACTTGTTCCTGGGTTGTGGGAATTGCATACAATGTTATCATCTATGTATTATGCTTATGTGTCATGTTATGCTTATGGCTATGTTGTCGTGAATACTGACTAAACACGACACTAGCCCTTGTTGTCGGGTGTTGTCATGACACGCTTGTCATCATTATTATTATTGCATCTCTATCGCTTACCATGTGTTATGACGATTCCCGTCTCGTTACGCCCCCGTGTTTCCGCTCTTAGCGGGGGTGTGACAGACTGGTATCAGAGCCATTGGTTATAGAGAATTAGGCAATACGCTTGACCTAGACTATAACCTAAGAACCTTCATGTAGATTGCATGCCAGGGTTGTGTGCACTTTGTATCTCATACGTGTTCCTCATTACT
>CM046442.1:33582113-33819613 GCA_025506515.1 Flaveria trinervia
TCTTTCAGTTTGCTCTTCCTCTTTGCTTTCACTGACTGACTCTCACCCTTTTTGGTTGCATTGGTTGCAAGGGTTTGAGTAGCAGAAAGCCTTGTGCTCACAATCTCCTCCACCAGGGGTTGTATGATTGAGGGAAGCCTCTCATCCATGGTGTTGATCACAATGTCTGTGATCATTGGGGTGATGAGAGGTAGGGATTGCTGAAAGATAGCAGCTGTTTGCTCAGAGGGATTCTCTCCCTGAGAAGCAGTGCCAGAAATAGAGGCTGGTGGCTCGGAAGTTTTGAGTGGCTGAGTGTGTGGGAGACCTTCAGGTGAAGGTGCCATCTGTGGTTTATGTTGGTGGCAGATGGACTTGCTTCTTGAGAGAATTGGTCAAGTAGTCTTTGTAGTCTACTGACTTCTTCCTCAAGAATTGTGTTCTGGGCCAGAACATCATAAAAGAAGCCCAGGTCATCATCAGCAGATGCTGAATCACCTGACCTCCTGCTTGTAGCAGGATGTACATGCACTGGGTGTAGACCAGTTTTAGCATGTGCCCCTTTTTCTTGGAACTGGGGACTTCCAGCCTCAGGACTATGTCCTTCATCAGCTGTTGCCTCTAGTGAGGTCTTAGCTATGTTACCAGCCTCATTCTGATCATGTGCTGATTCAGAAGAGGTGGCAGCCTCACTAGATGTTCTAATCTCCATATCCACACCAGAGATAGAACGTGTAAACCCCGGTGCTGTGGGTTGTCAGAAGCATGGTGATCATCGTCCTCAATAGCTGTGGTTCTCCCCTTTGTTGGTGGTTGTTGGGGAGGAGGAGAGGCATGCAGCTGAGTCAACACGTTTGCAATGATAATGGTTGGACTTTGGGGGGTGGTTGCATGGGGAGATGGGGTAAAAGCAGTGTGCACCTAGGGAGAATGGTGCTCTTCAATGGCAATCTCCTCAAATGAGGAAGATCCCATATTTGTGGGTACCCCTTCTGTTGTTGCTGCAGGCTCCTTTTGAGAGGAATCCTGAGCGGCTGTGGCTGGTGAAGTCCTTGTATCCACTAGGGGGTTATAACTAGTGGATATAGCCTGCGTTTGTGTTGTAGGGGCATCCTCAGGGGACTCATTTCCCTGAGTAGCCTTTTTTGTCTTCTTTTTAGTGGGTTTGGTGGGGACTTTGGATTTGGAGGTGGTGGCTGTGGGTTCCAGCTGCGTGGGTTTGCGCAGCTTGGCAGCCATTTTGAGTGATTGGTCAGAGTTGTGCCGGGAGTATACTTCAGGCAATACAGCCGTAGCAGGGACTCCCAGGCCAACAAGTCCCTCAGCTTGAAGCTGGTTTTCAATTATGGACATTATGAACCGAGGATATAATATCCAACGGTTAGCAAGTTGTTTTTGGGCCATATCCTTGAGCTCTAAAAATAGTATTTCAAAAAATTTAAAGGTTGTTGCTCAAGGATGGAGTACATTACCTGTTGCCACCTTGTGGACATTTGATCCCATGATGAGTCTTGGAGGCAAGGCATACATTTACATATGAAATATGAGACGTTTGGCATCCGGGAAATGTTTCTTCAGTATGGTAGATGTACTCAGGTTACCCTGGTATCCATGGTGGCAAATGATTGATCTATTGTGCCCTTTGGATAACCAGTTAGGAAAGTGGCATCATCCAGATTAAGGTTTGGCGAAGAGTGTCTGGAGTAATGACCACCTTTTGGCCATGGACAAACGATTGAAGAGACTCTGTGTCATTCTCCTCAGAGACCAGAGTGACGTTTGTCCAGAATGGTTAGGGATTCGGCATATATGGTGGGATTTACCAGAAAAGCCGTTTTGTAGGGTGATGAACCATTAAATCAATGGCGTTGTGAAACTTGGTCCAGTATGGCGATTTGGTGATGTGCGACACAGTTTGTCGTGGTTTTAGTTGCATGGTCGCCATTGATGAAGAGAGGGTAGAGAGTTTTTGAATGTTAGGTTTGAGAAGAGAAGAAAAAACTCTGAAGGTGGGATAAGGTATTTAAAGGTCGGGTTAGAAAACGACTGAAGGTTTTGGTGTGAGTCATCATTTGTTAAACTACTGATGACGTGGTATTAACTTTCAGAGGTTTGAAAAGGCTGACCGTATTGGTGTGATCAGCAGTTGTTATAAGACAACTAAGACTTGGTTTTAACCGTCAAACGTTGAAACAGCTGAAGTCTCTGATTTAGTCATCAAAGTTATAAAACTACTGAAGACAGTTTTGACTTCAGGTGATGAAACAACTGAAGACTTGGTATTAGTCATCAGTAGTTGTGAAACTACTGAAGACAGTGGTTTTGTCAGCAGTTGTTGTAAACAGCTGAAGACTTGGTGTTAGTCTTCAGTAGTTGTAACTACTGAAGACATAGTTTTGGCTTCAGTTGTTTTAATGAAACAGCAGTTGTAGAAACAACTGAAGAGTAATTACTCATCAGCTTTTTTCGTCAATTCATAGCTTTTCAGCTGTTTCACACTGTCCTCAACACTTACTCATCAGACTTTCCTTTGCTTTTTCAGTGGTTCATAGCCATATCTGCCTTTCTGACATCAGTAGTTGTAGCTGCATCAACTGTTGTGACTACATCAGCTGTTGTAGCTACATCAGCTGTTTTAAACATAAAGTACTTCAGTACTGGTGAGTATGTAGCCTTCAGTAGTTATAAAACTACTGAGGTAAAAAAAACTCATCAGTACTTATATGACAATAATGAACTAATGATCATCGGTACTTGTGAGCTGAGATCAACAGTAGTTGTCACTTATTCTAGCTGCAGCATACCAAGCCTTAACACCAGGTTGTGGAAAGTTGAACTATCCAAGGCTTAGTAAAAATGTCTGCAAGCTCATCAGCACTAGGAACAAATTTTGGATCAATCAGACCTTTTTCAAAACAATCTCTAATAAAATGGTGTCTAATTTCAATATGTTTAGTCCTAGAGTGCTGGACAGGATTCTTGACAATACAAAGAGCTGAAGAGCTGTCCATTAACAATGGGGTCTTAGTCTCTGTTATGCCATAATCCAATAATTGGTTTTGAAGCCAGAGTACCTGAGATGTACAGCTTGCAGCGGCAGTGTACTCTGCTTCAGCAGTTGATGTAGCAACTGAGGTCTGTTTCTTGCTCTGCCAAGAAATCAAGCAGTTGCCTAGGATTGACATCCACCAGAAGTTGATTTCCTGGTCAACTTACACCCTGCATAGTCACTGTCAGAAAAAGCAACTAATTACCAGAATGTCTAGTAGAATACCATAAACCTAAAAATGGAGTGCCTTGCAGATATCTAAAGATCCTCTTGACTGCAATCAAATGAGACTCCTTAGGTGCAGCCTGATTAGTAGCACAAACACATGTAGCAAACATAATATCTGGTCTAGAAGCTGTTAAATACATCAAGACCCAATCATACATCTGTAAAGTGTTTCATCAACCACTTTACCTTTCTGGTCTGTATCCAGTTGTGTGGTGCTGCACATGGGGGTAGAACAGGGCTTACAGTTTTGTAAATCAAACTTTTCCAAAAGATCTTTTGTATTTGGACTGATGAATGAAAATTCCATCAGCCTTTTGTTTGATTTGCAAACCCAGAAAGAACTGTAATTCTCCATTGGCACTCTTTCAAACTTCTGTTGCCTCAACTTTGTAAAGGCATCACACAACTGTGGATCAGAGGATGCAAAAATAATATCATCTACATAATTTGAACAAGTAGATTATGCTGCCCAACTTTCTTAATGAAAAGTCTTGTCTATGGAGCCTCTAGTGAAATTATTTTCCAGAGAAAGTTTGATAATGTCTCATACCAGGCTCTAGGAGCTTGTTTCAACCCATAAAGAGCCTTATCAAGCTTATACAACCAATTAGGATGTTTATTGTCCTCAAAGCCTGGTGGTTGACATACATAACCTCTTCTTTAATTTTCCCATACAAAAATGCACTTTTGACATCCATTTGAAAAACTTAAGGTTTTGATAAGCCATAAGCTAAAAACAATCGAATTGCTTCCAGTCTGGCTACAGAGGCAAAGTTTCATCATAATCAATACCTTCTTCTTGTGCAACCCCTGAACAACCAGTCTGGCCTTGTTCTTAACAATAAGCCCATTTTCATCAGTTTTGTTCCTAAACACCCATTTAGTGCCTATTGCACACTTACCTGGAGGTAGAGGACCAGTTCCCACACTTGCTGTTTCTTGAACTGAAGAAGCTCAAGCTGCATGGCATCAACCCATCCATTGTCCTTTAAAGCAATGTGATAATTCTTTGGCTCTTGCTGACTGATGAAGAGAGCATAGAAGCAGAAATTTGACAATTGACTTCTTGTTGATACGCCAGCAGTGATATCACCAATGATTTGAGACATAGGGTGATCTTCAGATCTTGATACCCAATGAGATCTGTGCAAGTGTTTGTAGCAGGCTCATGGCAATAATGGTGATGGTGAATCATTTCCTTGAAACCAATCAGTGGATGGTAATTCAAAGGAAGTTGAATTTGAAGAAATCTCATCAGCATTTGTTGTAGATGGTGCTACTGGAGCTACGAACCATCAGGTCTAGCTGAATCAGGTAGTTGATCACTAAACCTGAAAGGTGATACTGCTATCATCATCATCATCAGCACCAGCAGAACCACCAGGTGGTGAACTGTTGACAGGAGCAACAGCAGGAGTTTGATAAGGAACATATTGCAGTATGTCCAAATCAAATATCTCCACAGGGCTTTGTGGAATCTTGTCCTTTGGAGATTCATTAAACTTAACATGTAGAGTCTCTAAACCATCTTTTTTCTATAGTTGAAGACTCTGTATGCTTTGCAAGTTGATGAATAACCACAAAGTACCCTGCATCCACCTTAGGATCAAATTTTTGGAGTTGATCCCGTGTGTTGAGAATGAAACAAGGACACCCAAATGCTCTGAAGAATGAAATTAGAGGGGACCAAATGATGAAGAACTTCATATGGAGTCTTCATCAACCTCTGATTTACTAGAACTCTATTCTGTACATAGCAAGCTGTATTGACAGCTTCAGCCCAAAAAGTCATTGGCAGTCCAGAATCAGCCAACATGGACCTTGCAGCTTCAATAAGGGTCCTGTTCTTTCTCTCCACTACTCCATTTTGCTCAGGAGTTCTTGGGATGCTATACTGCCTCTTGATTCCCTTTGATAAGTAAAACTCATCAAGTGTGTGTTTCTGAATTCAGTACCATTGTCACTCCTCACACACTTAACTGGTATGGAATACTACTTCTCAACGTGTAACAAAAAGTTCATAATGGACTGCTAGCCTCATCCTTTGAATGCAAGAAGAAAGTCCATACAAATCTGGAGTAATCATCCACATTACCAGACAGTATTTCTTCTTAGCCATACTCATCACTCTCACAGGACCAAAGAGATCCATGTGAAAAAGCTGTAAGCAGGCAGTGGACTTAGGTTCTTCTATGGAGGGAAATGAAACTTTGTGCTGTTTTCCTTTAAACAAGCAGTGCAGTTATCTTCACACTTGAACTCCTTCATAGGCAGCCCCTTACTAAACCATGGTTTATCACTGATTTATGTTTTTGAGATTAACATGACCCAGCCTTCTATGCCATAGAATAGATTCTTGAGGGGAAGCCTTGGAAAATAGGCAAGGATGGCCTTTGAGATCTATTTTCTTGGAAAGATCTAAGGCATACACTCTTCCTGTCCTGTTGGCCTTTAGGAGAGTGTGTTCATCCAACACCTTATAATCAAACTTAGAACTTTGGATGACAGAATCCGACAGTTCTGACTGGTGAAAAGAGCAACATGGCCTTTGTCACACATTTGACTGACACTCAAGAGGTTGTACTTGAGATTTTCCACATGGTTAACATCATCAAACTTTATTTCCCCATTGGAAACAAAGCCTTTGCCGATGATGTAACCCTTTGCATCATTGCCAAATGACACAAACCCCTTCCTTCCTTGAGAGTTCATTAAGAAGTGATTTGTTTCCTGTCATATGCATGGATCCTCCACTGTCTACATACCAGATGCCTCTGAGGTATGTTGAAGAACCCTACAAAATACAACAAATTAGTTAGATTTTGAGACCCAAACCTTTTTGGTTTTGGGCCTGTTCTCATCAACAGATGGTAAACTAACATGTTTGTTGGAACAACAGCCTGAGAGAAGAACTGGTGAAGAAAAGGAATCCTTTGGCTTGGACCTCCTTTTCTGTGGTTTCAACGTAGGAACTAATTGGTTAACTCTTCCCAATAGATGTTGAACCATCATAACCAGCTGTGTCTGATTTTGATAAGGCTTTCAGCTCTTCAGACACATTGGCATTGGAGTTTGATAAGTTCCTATGTTGCACCTTCTTCTTTTGAGCAATCTCAGCTGTTACCTGTTTAACCCCTTCCTTTTTGGATTTCTTTTTGGACTTAAGGGTTACAGGATTTGATGTTGCTGGTACAAATGTGGCTTCAAACTCAGTTTTCATTTTAACCATTTTCTCTTTACTTTCCTCTTTATGTTTGAGTTTGGATCCCCTTTGTACCCAACAATCATCTGTAAGATGATTGAACAAACCACATACTTCACATGGTTTCTTCTTCATCTTATGTTGATCATCAACTAAAGAGAATGAAACTACTGAAGACTTGCTCTTCAGTACTTTGGAAGCATTATTTGCTTTCTTGACTTCCTCTTTAGTAGTCTTCAAACTCTTTCTACTGACAGTTTTCTTCTCTTCAGTGCTGACAGTAGTTGGAGTTTGAACTTCAGGTGTTAAATCTTGCTCTCCAGTCCTTTCAAGACTTCCAGAAATAGCTCCTGAGTTGATCATCTCTTTGATCATGTGAGTGTCAGCAGTGGAACCATCAACATCAGCTGATGGGTTCTGAGAGGGCTTAGTGCTGACTTCAACTTTTGATGATGCTCTATCAAAAAGTGAATCACATGATGAGGTGGATTGGTTATTGCTTTCTCCATCAGATTTCACTTCTGCTCTTGAAGCAAAATCTGTAGGAGGAGCAGTGTGATTATAACCAATACCAAACTTCACATTGGAAGCAGATTGCTTACTAAGAAGCATTTCAAAACCTTTGCATGATTGTACCCATCAATCACACTCTACCTGGGTGACTGCAAGAGTTTCTTTGAGACTTCTCTGGTCTTCCAGAATACCTTTAGCTTGGCCTTTTCATCATTTAATTGGCATTTCAGCTTATAAATCTCATCATTTTTACTATTAAGAGCAGACTCAAACTCAGCTTTTCTTTTGGAAATGGTTTTCTCAAACTCAAGTTTTTGATTTATTAATGCTACATTTGCCTCTCTAATGGAGACAAAAGCAGCAATGCATGATTCAGAACATAACTTGGCTTTAGCCTCTGAAGATACCTGAGTTACCTGTGAAGATGATGCATTTGAGCAGGAACCCTCAGTAGACTCCAGGGCCATGAGAGCCAGATTCCCAAAAGGACTGTCACCACTATGTTGACCAGCACCTGTGAACAGTTGTTCATGACAGACATGTTATCCGGTAAACTGCTCCAGTCAACAACTCTAGGGGTGAAGAAGCTGTGTTGTTGAGGTTGAGGAGGTTGATGAGATTGAGATGGTTGAGGTTCTGGTAGTGCATGAGGTTGTGGTACTATAGGAACTTGAACTTGATTTGACTGTGGCATGTAATAACAAGGGTAAGGATATGGCATTTGACCCTGAGGAACAAAATATGCAGGAGATTGTGGTTGAGAATGATGACTAGAATTGACAGGATGTTGCCCTCTGTGTTGTTGACTATTGCCAGGGAAAGTCACAAAAGGTGCAGAGGAACTAGATCCAGACGATTTGCATTCTCTAGCAAAGTGTCCAAGCTTGTGGCATTTGTGACACTTCAACTTACTCTTGTCAAAACCAACTTTGGTTTTGCCAGAGAGTCCTGGGATCTTTCTTCCAGTTCTTTTGTAGAACTTCTGAGATCTGATATTTATCAAGGCTATTTGGCTCAAAATATCCATCTCTTCTAGGTCATCATCAACAATCCCCTTGAGATCATCCACGATGAAGCATAGATTGTCATTATTACACCCAGTAAACTGACTATCAACACTCACAAACACAGAATCAGAAGTGTTTGAGGAGAAATCAATATGCTCATCATACTAGCATTCAGATGAAGCATATTCTAACTCATGACCAACCAAGGCAGTGTTGCCTGGTACAAAGTCTTCAGTGAGCTTTCCAGATGAAGACAGTTTTCGTTTCTGTTCTATCTCTCTCTCAAATGTGAGCAATTTCCCATGGAGTTGGGTGAGAGATAGTTTGTCCAAATTTGCACTAGAGCGTAGGACAATAGTATATGTGTCCCATCTCTCAGGCAGTGATCTGAGAAATCTGTTATTCATCTGGATATTGGTGTACTCAAGTTTGACCATTTTTAATTCAGAGATCAAACAAGAGAACCGCTCAAACTGTTGAGTCAGTGTCTCACCCTTTCTATGAGAGAATGTCTCGTATTGTTGGGCAAAGATTTCTCTATTATTTGCCAAGACCTCATCTGTTTTCAAGGCATTCCAGAGGTCATGGGCAGTTTCATGATGCATTAACCCAGAATAGATTTCATTGGGTAGTGCCATGGCCAGAATTCCATGGGCTTTTGCATCAATCTCAAACAAATTCTTATCCTCATCTGAGTATTGCTCCTTCCTCTTCAGAACCATTTGATTGGTTCCGGGTTATTCACCATAGGCTTGTGTGACCATGTACCACTGATGTCCAACAACCTGCGCTGTTAACAACAGGTGATGGAGCATTCGTCGTTGCCATATGTTATACTCATTCCTAACCAACATTGGAGGCTTGGTTGAGGAACCAGTATTATGAGGATCATTGGAAGGAGTAGTCATTTTCAGTCCAAATACAATTTAATTCAAGCTTTTAAACGTTTTTACATAGACCACAACAGACTCAATGAAAACCAAGAGAAAATCTCAGGATGAATGACCAGAAACACAGAAAATTCAATCTCTATAACCGTTTCTTGCAAAAAAAAATGCTAATTCAATCAAACTTGGATCTTGAATAGCAGTTTCAATGATCAATTATTAGATCGATCAATGATTAACCTGCTCTGATACCATTTGACAGGATCAGTGATCACAAGTTTGATGTATTAGAGCGTAACGCAGCGGAATAAGAACAAGAATTAGACAAATTGTAGCAAGAATTTGATACTCGTATGCATTAAGAACAAATACGGTTATAACGAGAGAATATATTTCTGTAACAAGGAATGTTTCTATAATATCGAATATTTCTGATCAAATCATTCTGCTTATTACAATAGGTTGACACTCCTTATATAGAGTGCAATCGCTGCTGTTATCACGGGAAAGTGACAACTGGCAGATCTATTACAAAAATAACTAACTCTTAACAAACTACTGAAATGTTCACAACTACTGAGAACATATCAGAGTGTTAAGTACAAAATATGAAACTACTGATAAGAAACTACTAAAACTACAACGACTGAAGAACAAGCTCTTCAGTGGTTTTACAAAACTACTGAAAAACATAAAACTACTGATGAGCACAACAACTGAAGGAGTATTCTTCAGCTGTTGTGTCAAACAACTGAACAGATAAAACATAAAACTACTGAAAGGTAAACCGTCACAACTACTGAAGAAGACCTCTTCAGCTGTTGTGACAACGCCTGATACTTTGGTCTTCAGCACTTGTGTCTTCAGACTTTGTCTTCAGCACTTGTGTCTTCAGACTTTGTCTTCAGCACTTGTCTTCAGACTTTTTCTTCAGCACTTGTCTTCAGACTTTGTCTTCAGCACTTGTCTTCAGACTTTGTCTTCAGCACTTGTCTTCAGACTTTGTCTTCAGCGCTTGTCTTCAGACTTTGTCTTCAGCACTTGTCTTCAGACTTTGTCTTCAGCACTTGTCTTCAGACTTTGTCTTCAGCACTTGTCTTCAGACTTTGTCTTCAGCACTTGTCTTCAGACTTTGTCTTCAACACTTGTCTTCAGACTTTGTCATCAGCACTTGTGTTCAGACTTTGTAATCAGTTGTTGTCTTCAGCTGTTGTGGTCTTCAGTAGTTGTTGTGACGCCTGTGGGACTTAAAGGTTTTTCTGATCCGGCTCATTGGTTGTTTTGGTCCAACACTTTGAATATTTTGATACCTACACATACCCTAGCCATCCAGAGACCTCTAGTAACCTGTTTCAACTTCATAGATCGCAGTAGATCGATTGCTAATCATTCTTAACATTTACATTCAATCTTTAATTGATTCTATGTGTGTTCTCACTGATTGGATCACCAACCAAATAGGATTCCGCACTATTTGATTTGGTACACGCGTAAATCTTTTAGTATTCATCCAGTACACGATCCTAACAACTGGTATCAGAGCTTTGGCTCTAGATTTACATGTGATTCAATCGTTTTGATATAAAAATTGTGTTTTTACACTCAAAACGCAATATTTTGTGTCAAATCGGGTTTTAGACGTCTCCATATCGTAAAGTTTAGTTTTTCTGGCATACGGCAATTAGGGTTAGCAAGAAATTCGTGGTTTTGCGTCCAAAACACCTTAAACCTACGAATTTTTGATATCCAGCAGGTTCAGTCGCACGATTAACTCAATCGCATGACTAAGTTCATACGCATCCCCATACGCACGATTGGACTCATTCGTACTTCCATTCGTACAACTGAGAAGACTATTCGCATTGTTCAACCGCATTAGTTCATTCGCCCGACTGAGCCATCCACATTAGTTCAGTCGCTCGATTGAACCATCCGCATAGTTCAATCGCCCGAATAGCCCAATCGCCCGAATAGCCCAATCGCACACCTTCATTCACACAAATAAAATAGTTTAGTTTAAAGTTAAAGTTTATAGCAATGGAGGATCAATACTCAGCATTCACAGCAGGGAGAGACTCACGTATTCAGAACTTACTGCTGCTGGAGAATGAAGTGGGGAATCATAATAAACCCCCAAAGCTAATCACGTTAGATGAATACCCATAATGGAAGCAACGTTCCGAGATCTACTTAAATGGAGTAGATCCCAATCTCTGGGAATCTATAGAGACGGGGTTCAACATGCCAGTAGGAGCTGATGGTGTCAAACTTACACTAGGTGGCATGACTGATGGACAAAAAGTCAAATTCAATGCTGAAAAGAAAGTCTATGCTTTGCTTACACAGTCAATCCCGAAGGATATTTTCCTTTAATTCTCAGAGTATACGCAAGCAAAGAAACTATAGGATGCATTAGAGAAAAGGTATGACGGAAATGCATCATTGAAGGTCATAAAGGCTAAGGCTTTAAAGAAGGAGTTTGATAACTTCTCCTCGATGGGAAAAGAAATCTTGGATGATGTTATCGATAGGTTCTACCACTTGATGAGTGAGATGCACACTCATGGTGTAACGACGTCAATGGAGGACAAAGTGTCTAACTTTGCAGATGGGTTGCCGGAGAAATGACTTCATTCTGGACTAATTGCTGGTAAAATTGGGAACTGCCATCTGGCAGATGAGGACTATAAGCAGGTTGACGAGACAGAGCTGGAAAGGATGGACATAATGTGGGCCTTAGCGAGTGCTATCCAGCGGGCTAAGAAGTTTGTCAAGAAAACCGGACAGAACTTGGTTGCAACTAAGGACACTACCTTTGTTTCGATAAGACCAAGGTGACTTGTTTCAACTGCGGCGATAAAGGTTACTTCAAACGGGAGTGTGTGAAGCCAAAGAAGACTAGAAATGGGAATCCTTTCACTTCCTTCAATCATCAGGATAAACCCACTAGCAGTCCTACTTCATCAAGCAAGGATCCTAAAGCCTTGACTGCTCATGATGATGAAGGATAGGACTGGAGCTTTCAGTTTGTCTCACGAGGAGAATCCAATATCACTAGTGTGGAGGATCTAGATGATGATTCTGCTAGTAAAGGAGATATTGTAGTCGAACTCGCGATGTCAAACACAGAAAAGACTGCCCCAGTTGTCAATTACCTGCCTGAAGAAGGGAAAACTGCAACAACGTCAGAATCACCAGCACCAGAAATACCAGACTCTGCACTGATGGTTGATTCATCAAAACCCTCTCAGGTAAGTACTACTGACCAACTTTTCAATAATCATGCTTGTTCTCATTGTAATAAATTTAGGGAAAGCATTGATTTAAAATTTTCTAGGGTACTAGATCATAATGATAACTTAGTAAAGGACTTGCAACTATGCACTGAAGCTAACAGAGTTCTAAAACAAAATGAGCATAGTTACAAAGAAAAGATAGACCTTTTGAACAAACAGCTTAGGGAAACAAAAGTAGTAGCTTTTAACCAAGATAATGACATTAGGTACTATCTTAACTCCCTAGAGGACACTAAGAAACAAAAGGCAATTTTAGAAGTAGAAGTTAATTCCTTAAAGCAAAAACTACATAGTTGGAAAAGTTCTTCACACATAGTCCAACACTTAGTGAGAGAGCGTCATAATGGGGAGGGATTGGGTAATAAAGTGGTTCCACCACCACATGAGACTTTGATGAATTCTAAAAGTAAACCAATAAATAATAATCCAATCAAGGATCATATGGTGGCTACTCCTCTTGTAAGTGATCCAGATTCGACTTGTACATCAAATGAATCTGGCACTAAACAAAAGGAGGCCACTTCAAAAGCAAAAGGTAAAATGCCTTGTGTTAATCTGGACAAAGAGTTTGAAAAAGTTAATATAAATTCTGGGTCAATCAAGCCTAATTCTGAACCCAAAAAGACCAAACATGTTAACCATCCACGTGTGTCAAGTCTAAGTCCAGGTAAACAAAATGGAAAAGATGTTAAAACTATTAAAGCAATTAAATTTGTGAAACCAGATAAAACATCTAAACAAGAATAGTCAAAACCCAAACAGAGTACGGTCACCCGTGTGTCACATACATCTCCATAAAAACAGTTAAATCATAAAGTCGAAAGCAGATCATGCTATAGCTGTGGAGAGTATGGACATATTACGTCTCATTGTCCTTATTATCAGACACCAAGGAGGAAAGTTGAACTTCTGGAACCATAACCTAGTTCTTTTAAGAGGAACTCAGTTACACCACCTAAAAGGGATAGTGAACCTAAAGTTCAACACATTAGCCAGTCATCTATTTATCACAAACAGGCCTTACACAAAGCTGGCTTATGGAAGGAAAAATCAACCTCATTGTCAGATAATGAGAACAAGAAGAAATCTGAGCTTTCCTCACCCTCAAATGGTCAATGGGTTGAGTTTATGATGTGTGATGCCTCTGGGAAACCCAAGCCAGTTAAGGCTTGGGTCCCTAACTTGAACTAATGTTTTCAATTGAATGTGCAGGGTGTTTGCTATAGTGCTGAAACCAACACGTGGATTATAGATAGCGGAGCATCCAGGCACATAATAGGGAACAGGGCTCTCTTATCAAACGTCAAAGAGATAAAAGGAGGTCATGTTTCGTTTGCTGGAAACAAAGGTTGGTACATCACAACTCAAGGGGAAGTAGGTAATCAGAAAATGAAGTTTGACAAGGTAAACTATGTTTAACAACTTCAAAAAAACTTGCTTTCTGTTTCTCAAATTTGTGATAAAGATTTTAAGGTAGTTTTTTACAACAAGAAGTGTTATGTCCTGAAAAAGGACTATGTCATCCGGAGGATCAAGTCTTAATGTATGGCTCAAGATATAAGGACCTTTATGTCTTGGATCTATCAAAGGCCTTCACAACGGATCATGAAGTTCAGTGCTTCTTGTCAAAAGCTACTAAGAAGGATTCCATCTTCTGGCATACGAGAATGGGACTTATTAATCCACGGAAGATGAACCACTTGATCCAGAATGATCTAGTGAGAGGAGTTAACGTCAAAAACTTCCAACTTCCAGATTTTTGTGTTGCGTGCAAGAAGGGCAAACAGACAAAGAAATCTCATAAGGAAAAGAAAGTTCATTCCATCGAACTTCCTCTTGAACTTCTTCACATGGGTCTGTTTGGTCCAGTCAGTACAAGAAGCATCACAGGAGACTTGTACTGCTATGTAGTTACTGATGACTACTCAAGATTCTCTTGGGTGATGATTCTGAAATCCAAATCAGAAACATTTGAGTCATTCAAGGAATTAGTAAATACTCTGGAGTCCCTATACAAGTTGAAGGTACGACAAGTGTGCTCAAACAACGGAATCGAGTTCAAGAATCAATGGATGGAGGATTACTATAAGGAAAAGGGAATTGTACATGAGTTCACTTTTACCTATACTCCTCAGATGAATGGCGTTGCTGAAAGGAAGAATCGCAGCTTGATAGAGACAGCACGAATGATGCTAGTAGACACGAAACTGCCTATCCAATTCTGGAATGAAGCAGTTGCAAAATGCGTGTTATATGCTAAATCGAGTTTTGGTAGTTAAACGTCATGGAAAGACGTGTTACGAGTTAGTACAATGACGTAAACCCAATCTAGAGTATCTCGAGCCATTTGGCGCTCCGTGCACCCTACTGAAGAAGACTCAAGAAGGAAAATTGAACGAGAAGGCTGATAAACACGGTTTTCGCAGAGGTGTCATTGATGGTACAATGTTAATCAAAGAAAAGGATGGTGATTTACTGCTAGTCCAAATTTATGTAGATGACATAATCTTCGGGTCCAAGAACAAAGATCTATGTAAAGAGTTTGAAGCAATAATGAAGGCTGAGTTTGAATTGAGTGCCATGGGAGAGATGAAATTCTTTCTTGGGTTACAGGTGGATCAGACACCAAAAGGGATTTTCCGAAATCAGACCAAGTAGTAGGAGATATTCTCAGTCGGTTTGACATGGAGAATGCTTCCGCAGCTGGGACTCCACTTGCTACAAACAATGACGTAGCACCCGATGAGAATGGTGATCTGGTTGATGCCACCATGTACCGAGGAATGATTGGATCTCTCATGTACCTCACTGCCTCATGACCTGATATCATGTACGCGACATGTTTATGTTTAAGATATCAAGCAAAGCCAAAAGTTAACCATCTGATAGGGGTCAAAAGGATCTTCCGTTATCTGAAGGGTACTCCTACACTTGGGTTGTGGTATCCTCATGACGATGATTTTGAGCTAATAGCATATAGTGACTCAGATTACGGTGGCTGCAAGATGAACTATAAGTCTACATCAGCAGGATGTCAATTATTTGGAGAAGATTAGTGACCTGGCAGTGTAAGAAGCATACCTCGGTTGCTTTGTCAACCTGTGAAGCTGAATACGTTGCTGCTGCAAGTTGCTTTTCACAAATCATATGGATTAAACAGCAAATGCGGGACTATGGTTTGAATTTCTCTTCTACTCCTATTTTTGTTGATAACTCTGCTACAATTGCAGTAACTAAAAATCCGGTCTAACATCCTAAGACCAAACACATCGGCATAAAATATCACTTTATACGTGATTGTTTTGAAAAGAACCTAATTGATGTGATTAAAATAAATACTAATTTTCAACACGTTGGCCTCTATACAAAGGCTTTTGATAAACCACGTTTTCTATATTTGTTAGAGGTCAACGGCGTTAAAAAGAAAAGTGATGTAATTCCTGAAGATGACCATGTGTAGTCCGATGTGTATTGTCCATATTTCTTTTATTTTTTATTGTCTTTATTTATTTGTTTAATTGTAAGCAGTTTGATTAAATTGGTGTTATTTCGTCGCCTATTAAAATCCTAAAAAGCGTAAATCGGTTATGGTTTTATAATTTTAGGGGGAGAATAGGTTTAGTTAGTAACAATATTAAAAAACGAGGGAGGAGGAGAGGCTAGCTCATAGAAATTAGATCCTATCTGTGATACCGATTCAAGACTTTAGAAAATGATAGTACATAGGAACAAACCACTTGGGACTTTAAAAGTTTAAATTGAATAAGATGTGAAGTTCAAAGTATAAGACTGTGTAGTCTGGGCAATATAAAAGGAAAAATGATAGTAAAACTAGCTACTACTAAGGTAACACAAAGAAAGTAGACCTAGAGGTTGCTAGCCACAGATGATATATCGGTAGATTCAACACAATAGATGATTAAACCTTGTTGGTGATCTCAAGATTAAACTAAGTTGTTCAACAAGCAGTGGGTTATCATCTTATCCCTAGTTAACACAATCAACAAAATTCCAATAAGGGGTGATGAGCAGAATAAATGCCACAAATGTGAGCGTAAGACCAAAATATGAGCAAAAGGACATGAAAAATGCAAAAGCAATCAAACTAATAACCTATGTTGTTGGTGAGATCTGTGTAAAAAGATTAAAATTGCTCAAACAAGAAGATAGGTTATGTGCCTCTCTACTATGCAGTGGCACTGACTTGAGGATAAGAATAACCTATATATTCTAGAATTCATTGTTGTTTGCTGCCTCTCTGCTGTGCGGTGGCACTGACCTGAGGCTTGGCTTCTCGTTGAAAGTTCTAAGAATAGTTTCATCTTGTAAACTACCCTGAGACCGCTCAAAATCTCCTGAGGAATGTTGATTACCATATAAGTGTGGGATCCACAAATGCTTGTTGAAATAATCAAACCTTAAACTATCACCAATCTGTGTCAAAAGTCTATGTATGGATTTAAGAGGACCAGTATACTGACAATCATAGTGGCTACAATTCTTGAGAGTCGAAATGAATGTGGGGATCTAATAGTACTAGTATGATTTCCTAAACTTGCTCACGACTCTAGATGAAAAGCAAGAATTAAGCATTAAACGGTGTTAATGACATGTCCCAAATCATTTGACTTACCTGTATGATTCCAAATTGAATTGGTCCATTTATGGTCAAAGTGAATTAAAGTTGTCCTTTCAGAAAATGAATCCATTAGATTTCTATCTTAGGATTTACACCTCACACAAAACCTCAAAAACAAGTTTTAGTTTTGTATTTCTGTTTTAAGTCTTTTATTTTGTTTAAATTTCGTCAATTCAGTTTGTTTGATATCGGACTACGCCATGGAATTCAATAGGGGTTTTAATCACCTAAAAGGGCCACGTCTGAATTGACGACATGTGTTTTCAAATGTAAAATCAGTCACGTCGAGGTGACAAATTGGTTAAAAGGATCACGTCTGAGGTGATCAAAAGCTTTCTAAATTAAAATGATAATGTCTGAGATGATCGAGTGCTTAAAAATTCTAATCAAAAGTTAAAAGGGATTAAGTGTGGAATGGTCATAAACTCAAAATCATGAGTACGATCCAATCGCACGACTGGACCATGAGTATGGACCAACCGTACGAATGGACCATACTCATGCACTAAACAACCGAATGGCACATGAGTGTGAACCATTCAACCGAATGGCATATCAGAATGAGCCAGTCGACCAAATGGAGCTGTGCGAATGAGTCAGTCGCCCGACTGAAATCCAGTCGGCCGACTGAATATGATCGACTAAACTAATCACACGACTGATGTCCAATCGCCCGAATGAACAAAGAGAATGGGTCCAATTGGCAGATTGAAACCAGATTCAGTATAAATAGGGACATAGTCGATGGCATAATCTCATCACCCCTAATCGCCTTAAAATCTCACATAGTACCATTACTCTGCCGAAATTTTCCCGGACCAATTGTATCTCAAAATTTTGACATTCTGACGAATCCTACTTGTTATACAGGTACAATGCGGTGTTGTGTAAACGAAGGCTTTTGATTCGAGCCCTAATTTGTGATTCTCGGCCTTTACAAGAACCGACACTAAAAATTGACAAATAACCTAACTAAACAATGCAAACTGTTAAAATCAAGGTTATTAGGTTATTAGTATAATGATTGCGAGTCTAAGGAACCATTACATGACGTCTAATTTCAAGATTTGGTTCAAATTTGAATTTCAGTCGACCGAACAGTGGGGCATGCGACTGGACACCAAGATGAACTCCAATCGCATGATTGAGTTGGTCGAGTGACTCAACTAGGCAAATGGATAATACGAATTAGCTCAGTCGGCCGACTGAACCAATCGCTGGCTCAGTCAACCGACTGAACACAGTCGCATGGTTCAATCTCATGACTGAACCAGACTGAATTCAACCAAGTTAATTAGAATTG
Source organism: Flaveria trinervia (assembly GCA_025506515.1). Classification (NCBI taxonomy): domain Eukaryota; kingdom Viridiplantae; phylum Streptophyta; class Magnoliopsida; order Asterales; family Asteraceae; genus Flaveria; species Flaveria trinervia. The sequence goes on from CM046442.1 coordinate 33,600,217, forward strand.
ATTTTTGATATGTGGTGATCTAATGTCTATGTGTCTTGTATTACAGATCTATGGCTGACAAGTGGTCCATAAACCCCAAGCACAACATATGTGCTCATTTTGATGCCACTACTCGGAATGGCGTCGAGTTTGCGGAGATTATCGCATTCCTTAAGAGATCTAGGATCTACAGGGCTATATCAACACCATGCACTCCCTACAGGTCTATTCAGCAGGCCTTCTGGAAGGGGGCATCGGTTGACCGTACACACGAGCCTTACAGCATCCGCAGTAGTATTTTTGGGCAGTCTATTGAGGTCACAACTGAGGATATATGACGGGTACTGGCCTTGGGTGATGATGCTGATCACCCTACCAGACTTCACCCGCTGATTGTGAGAGGGTGCTTCTTAGGGATGAAGTATGCTGGGGATATTAACGCAGGTATGCTCAACAAGAGGAGCCTGTGTCCCTAGTACAAGTACTTAGCACATGTCATTCTGAAGTGCTTGGCTTCAAGAAGGGGTGGGTTTGATGATCTTTCAGACTAGATTCAAAATGCCTACGTGGCACTGGTTCTAAACCACCCTTTCAGCTCTCGAGCATGATATTCTTTTATCTGATAGAGAATCTAGAGGCTAAGGGTAAAGAGGGTTTTTGCATGTACCCTAGGTTTCTCCAAATGATCATTGATGAGAAGCTGCCCTCTCTACCTAAGGAGAGCCAGGATGCGGTGGCGTTGGAGATTATGGATGACACCACACTGGGTCATATGAAGGTCTACCAGGGAAAGCAGGTCAAACCCCCGGTGAAAAGACTCTTCAGGCATCCAGCCCAGTTGATTACGTGGCGCCAGGTAGGCGAAAATGGCACCAGACAGTGATTCTGATGTTGAGCAACTGGTGCTCCCGGAAGATGATTCCGATGACGATGACAGCGGTGATGATGGAGATGCAGGGCCCACTCAATCGAGGGCCCCCACTACCGATATAGCATCTCCAGCATCCACCCAAGGTGGAACAGAGGCAGCAGGTTCTATCAGGAATTTTGTCTTGATGAGGAGGACGAGACAGACGAGGAGCCCTTGACTCGTACTATGGGGAGTAGGGTGGTTGCCACCGACCAAGGTATACGAGAGGTTAGAGGACGCCCTAGCGAGTCTAGGAGACTGCTACTGATCCTAGCTATACTCCCGATCAGCCCAGTAGCGTCCTAGGGGGAGCATCCACCTCGAGGGACTCGAGGAAGAAACGAATGGCTTAGCCCCAAGGGATGATGAAGAAGAGGAGGAGGATGGCGTTTATCACCACTACCACTACTACCACAACTTCCACCACTCCACCTATAGCCACCACTACCACCACTCCACCTACAACCACCACTACCACCATTCCACCCACCACCACTACCACCTCATACACCACTACCACACCCACTCCACTAGTTACCCACTTCCTATCCACCACCCTTACAACTTATCCACATCCATCCACATCTATACCATCCCCAATCTTCTCTACATCCACTACCACCACCACTCATGGAGTTGGGACCTCATCTCGGTTCCCACCTGTTTTTGGATCCTCTTACCCATCTGCCGGGTTGGAGGAGCAGCTGGCTAACCTTAACCGATTAGTGCTGAAGCTACTGGCTACGGATGAATAGAGAGCCTCTTAGCTTAATCAGCTGATGGAGCTCAATATCTCCCAAGCCTAGAGGATCAAGGCTCAGAGCGAACAGATTGAGGAGCTACAGGAGACACATGCCTCATCCATTCAGAGGATTGAGGCTCAGAGCCAAGAGATCACAAAGCTGAGAGAGATGCATACATCCTCAGTACAGAGGATACAAGATTTAGAGGCCCAGAACAAGAAGCTTATGCTGAGACTGAAGGGATCTAAAGATAAGCCTCTAAAGATCCAAGAGGGTGATGGAGATGATGATGACAGTGATGATGATGAGGATGCTGATGATGAAATCATGGTGATGATGCAGAGGGAGGTGCTGATGCGGGTGGTGATGATGATGATGATGATGATGATGAAGGAGAAGGAGATACTTCTGCTGCGGGTGCCACATCAGCAAGTGAAAGGAGGACAAAGAGAGCTCAAGACAAAGGTACCTCTACTTCAGCCCCATCAGTAGAGGAGCACATGATTCAAGACAAGAGTAATGCATAGTTGTTTATGTTATTTAAAATCATGTGTATTGAATCTTGTATCAAATTAATAAAATTAATGTTTATATTTATTATTGATGTTTACTGCTTTGATTGTTGACTAATGGTTGATATATTACATGTTTTAAATCAACTAGATCCAAATTTTCAAGGAGATGAATATGATGTTGCTCCCCTCCAACAGATCAAAACTCAACTTATAATGATTCTTGATCTACAGGGGATAATTAGGAGATCGATGAATTACACTCTTGAAAAAGGAGAGATAATTCACGATCTCACTGACGAGCAACTTGCCGAAATGTTCCGACTAAATCCTGACGAGATTGTGAAAGATGCTCCTACAGTCCAAGGGGAAAGTGACGATGAGCTCCATGATGTACATGAGATCGAGATTTTAGATGTCACGGAACAACATTATCTAGAGCACACTGACAATGAGGGTAATGTCATTCCCAATCTGGGCGGCAATCTTGTCAGTGATACTTTTGATACTCTGGATAAAATGGAACAAGAGTCGGAAAAGAATAAAGAGCAGGCCCAAGCCTCGAACGCCGAAGTCAATATCAGAAAGGTTGAATGGGCTGCATGCTTTGAAGAAATAAGAGCCCAACCTAGTGCTCCAACATCAACTGTCTACACCAAGTTGTACAAAGTGAAGAAACATCACAAGGTGTCGGGCAAACTCATAGCATGGGCACATTTCGAATACCTCAACGTTTATGCAGTTAAACGTGAGAAGGGATTGAGTACTAGGGGCGATAGCCCCTAACAGCGGGGTCCTAGGAGTGCTAGCCCCTAACAGTGGGGTCCTAGGGCAGCAGCCCCTAGTGGGGTCCAAGGGGCAATGCCCCTGGCTGGGGTCGCACTGCCAGATCACCGTGACAAATTTATATTTTAACACTTTTACATAGCCCATTGTGCTATAGAAAAATCAATCTTCCGGTTAAAACCACTTAAAATCTTAGTCATTTAAAGCGTTTATTTAGTATGCATTTCCAACCTCAAACTAGTTTTAAATGTTTAAAATAGGGGATCTAGAACTCACCTGTACTGTAGTAGCTTCTTAATCAAGCTTGCAAAGCAAGGGTTGTACTACACAACATAGATAACTAAACACTCAAAGGAGTTAATTTCTGTGAAATTTTGCTACTAATTTCACTGCAAGATTAGCAAATTTGCTGCTAGTTTCGTTGGCATCTTCACTGATTGTTTCGCTGGCATCTTCGCTGCCAGTTTCGCTGGCATCTTCGCTGCCAGTTTCGCTGCCAGTTTCACCCCAAATTTCGTTGGGTAACCATGTCTGCGAAACTGCTTGCGAAACTATAGTTTCGCAGGAAGACCCATAGTTTTCGCTGGACAAATACATAATTTTGCTGAATGAACACCCAGTTTCGCACAACGGTTGAAAATTACGAACCACCCCTTTTTTGTCCCAAAACTTCAATCTTTTACATCCAAAACGTTGGTTTATCACCCAACAAGCTATATCTAAACTTCTTACATGTTTTCTTACACAAAAACATTTGTTTTAGGCAAATCTTTGCCACTTTCAAAAACACAAGCCCTAAAATCCGGGTTACATCAAAATGAAAGATTAAATGATGTTTCTTACGTGGATTCTTGGTGTTTTCTTGTTGTTTGGATGCCCTCGAACACCGATCTTCAATCCTGTGATCAATCTAGCCTTGAATCTTTACCTCTTCTCCACTTTCTCTCTCTACTCTCTCTCTCTTGAAATTGGGTGTTGAGTTGCAAATGAGAGCTGCTCAAGCTGATCCGTTTATATATACCAGGCGTTCTCGGGACCTTAAACTCGCCAAACACATATCCTGCGAGGTCTACTCGTTCCATACTCCATTACCTGTTTATTTTCTTTAAATAATCTCGGCTAAGCCCATTATTATTAATTGGCTCGTTTCGAATTTATTCTGAGTGTTACATGAGATGAAAGTTGAAACTTTCGAAGTTTCACTTCAGTTGATGCATGATCAGCCATGCATTTAGTTAAGTAAGTGGTCAGATGCTCAACTTGTGCTTTTAAACTGCAATTTTCTGAAACTAATTATCTAAATCCTTTTGTAAATAGTTATTTTTGATTTGATATAATTTATGTTCTCTTACATGAGATTCATTTAAAATCATAGTTTCTTTTACTTTGTCAGCCAGTTGTTAAGAATGGACTCTATATCATTTAACTTCCTTCATACATACCGATGAGCACAGTCTATAACTTACCTCTCTAGTCTTGGGTGGAACTTTTTTCTCCATGTGGGCCATTAAAGCTTGATTCTCTTCCAAGACTTCCTTCTCATACATGCTCCAGTCACGGGTTCCATCTTGAAGTATGATCAGCCTAGTTTCTTTAGAATTATTAGGTCCTACTGATGCATTTATGGCTGGTGGGGATGAGTTGGTTAATTGTGGTTGTCTGAAAGATATTTGAGATGTTGATGGTTGATGAGATTGATGCTGATAAGACTGATGATGTTGATGTTGCCTCAAGTCAAGATTTGATTATTAATTACATTCTCTAGAGAAGTGTCCATAGACATTGCATTTGAAACATCTTACCTTTGACTTATAAACACCAATCTTTGATGTTTATTTGCTATAGCCAAATTATTATTTCTTCTCAGGTACTGCTTGGCTCAATAAGCATTATTTCATTTGCCATTGAAGATCCATCTCCTCTACTACATCTGGATGCAGTTCTTCCAAGTCTTGCTTGCAGATGTTGGCAGTTGTAAAGTGCTTCCCAGGTTAGCTTGAAAACTTGAACTGAAAGTTGCAAAGGCTGGCTTTTTTCATTAGAGTCTAGAATCATAGTGATGGGCTCTTCTTGTTATGAAGACTTTGCTGATGATGTAGATGCATCTCTTTTATGATCAGTTCTTCCCTTTTCCTTTCCTGATTTACTTTGAGAATATTTCTTTGAAGGCTTTGCTGCATAAAATCACACTTCTTCTTCATTATCACTCAAAGTACAAGAGTTGGCATTATCATTGTTAGAAACAAAGGCACTTCCAGCACTTTTTGATTCTTTGAAGTGAAAGGGTGTGACATGTGTTCTTATGCTCTTGTTTCTTGATTTTTCATCCATTTCAAGAGCCTTAACTTTAGCTACCAATGTATCTAAACCAGTTGCTTTGAGGTCTATGGTGTTCCTGAACATGGACATAATTTGCTTCCAACTTTCAGGCAAAGAATAGAGCATCTTTTTGTTTAATTCCTCATTTGTATACTTTAACTCCAAGATGTTCATCTTGGTTACAAGTTGCGTAAACCTATGGAGTTGTTAAAGAATTGATTCACCCTCAATATGATGAAAAGTTTCATATTGTGAGCGAAGTTTGTCCTTCCTAATGCTTCTAATTTCATCAGTCTCTTCACAGTGTATGAAGTATCTTCCACAAGAAATTTGCTATTTTATACTTTCACACCTCAATATGGGTTGATTGTTGTCATTATAATCTAGCCAAGAGTGGGTGGAATATACGAACCTTCAGTTATTGATACCCATAAGTTAGAATCGTTGTAATTCACATGATTCTTGAACTTGATTTTCCAGGATTTAAATCCGCTTTTGTTTCCAACTTTGGAGGTTGATATGACGATACACCAAAGTTACTCATTTTTAGTTCACGCCTTAGAATTTAACTAAACAGAGTTTCTTTAAGTAATGAACTATTAGTGACAAAACTTAATGAATTAGTAATTTATGTGATTGTGGTCAAAAATCAGTCAATACTTTTTAATGATAACTAAATATCAAATGAAGGATTTTGTTAATCTATTTGTTCAATTAATTTGAACAATTGATGAATATCAATCAATAACCCAGATCTATGATTCATTAATGTGAATATTGATCTAAGTTAGCGAGCAATAAAACAGTACTAGATGAAAGACAAATCACTGTTTAAAAATTTTGATTCACACCAAAAATATTTGCTCAAAAAACTATAGATCTAATAAGAAAAACTCATAAATCTAATAAGATAAGCAAACAATTAACAATTCTAACACCGATAGATCAATCGATCTAAATCAATGAACACTTGGCTCAGAGACCACCTGTGAATCTACGGATCGTATTCAGGGATTATCAGTGTTAGAATGGAATTGAGTTAATGATTGTGGAATGATCATTAATTGTTGTTTGCTTGTTTTAATTAAATATCAAGCTGAAAGAATATTAATTATGAATAACAAAATGATACCAACACAACAAAATAAATGAACAAGATTTTATTCAAAAGTATGTCATAAATACTTGTTAATGATTATAGATGAATAAACTATGAATGCTATGAACAATGAATACTTCAAACGTTTTGATGTATGTGATGTATTGATGTGGCGTCTACTAGGGTTTGTGTTTTATTGTATAGATCAATGTGATGTTTATGTTTGTCGTCTAGTCGCCCTTGCTGCGTGCGTCTGATGTGAAACCTAGGACTCATATTTATAGACACGCATGTTTCTCATATGGAAACAATGAATCTGTTGGAGTCTGTGATTGACTTGTTAACTTGAAACACTTGTATGATGTAAGTCCAAGTGTTTGGTCTTCCACAACTATTTTTGTGTTTTGCAGCTACTTGTTTTTTCCGAAGGAATCTTGTTCTTTCGAAGCTAATTTGTTCTTCCGAAGGTATCTTGTTCGTTAGTGAATACCCATATTCATCCATATAAGATCTTTTGGCTGATTGTCTTATAAGAAGATATCTACAAAAGAACAAAACTATTCATCCGTAGATGTTTCTTACACTTAGTCAGTTTCAACAATTCACCAAGTATAATGTTTGTACTTGCAATCATACACAAATCAACGCACATATGGGTTAACCTATATACCTAATGCATGCATCAAAATAATGAATTACAAATATTCATTGCATGTATTGATTAAAGTTCTAAGCCTATACAAAATGATCTAAACCTATTATTCCTAGATCTAATAGAATAATCATGGGGAGAAGGATGAGAGAATATGACCAAGGTCTTTTTCTTCATCACCATCACTTTGTTTTTGGTTGTTGGATTTCCCTTGCACCATGACAGCTTCTACTGACGTGTTAAGGGGCTAGGTTGCCATGGTTAAGGTCTTAATGATGTAGTAATTTGCTAAAGAGGTAGGAGTACTCATCTTTCCTTGAGTAGGGGTAGAGAAGAGAGACTAATGGTAATCACTGAAGCCCATGTCATTATCATCATAGAACTCTAGGTTATGTATTGGTTGGTTAAGATCTAGAGGCTGGGGATGGTAAGTTTCCCCTAAAGGTTGTTCACTAGAGTGTTCAGACACTGAGTGAAGGCTTAACGCTATTGGGGTTGTGAGCTAATCAAGCTGAGCATTAGAAACTTCAACTCTGATCATTGGTGAGATGGGAGTGGTTTGCTTCTCAGGGGAAGTGGAGCTCTAGTGTCTACTTCCTCTTGCATGGGTAGTGATATGAGGGCCTGCAGAAACTGAGTAGCTTATATAGGGTTCATTTGTATTTTATTTTGTAGGTGATGGTTATTTATGGTTGTGTGGGTAGTGAGAAGTTGAAGGTGTGGGTTCACCACTAGCTAGTGCTACTAGGTGTCACCTTGAGCAATAAGCTCTAACATTTTTCGGACAAGGGTTTTTCTACCCTTAAGAAGCCCACAGTAGGTTTTCTCATACCCACAATAAGGTTTTTTCTACCCTTAAGATGTCGACTTTCATATGACCTGTTTTAGAACATAAATGTTCCCCTTAACCTTCATCCCAATTCACAATTAAAAATATGCTAGACATATCTAGGGAGCTTGTAATATTCTAAGGGGTCCAAGTTGGAAAGTAAATTAGAATATGTTGGTCCATTAGATCGATTTGCAGTACAAATGAGATTATCCAAAAAGTAGAAAAACAAAGATGATGAAGATAGAGAACAACCACAAATGAATCAAAATAAGGCAATGACGATCAACATAATCAATAATAACAAAGCACAATGATATATCTGTGAATAAACTGCTTACAATACTCACTTGGAACAAGGATAAACGATTAGGGTTTTTGCAAGCTTGATCCACAATGAAAATGATCAAAACTATATATAGCAGTATTAGTTTCGCAGACAGTTTCATTGCCAGCGAAACTGCTCTGCCGAAACTATAGTTTCACCAGGCAGAAACAATAGTTTCACCGGGAGAACTAAACAGCTGACTGTCATAGTTTCGCTGGACTACAAAACACAATAAAACTAAATACATACAAAAGTGTTAGGATGGTGTATTAAACTAAATACTAACTAATATATGTGTATACCAAGTCATATAGTGTGGAATCCTATTTGATTAGCGATCCAATCAGTGAGAACACATGTAGAAACAATTGTAGATTGAATCTAAATGTTGACAACGATTGGTAATGAACCTAGTGCGATCTATGAACTTGGACTGGCTTTCTTGGGCGTTCTGGATGGCTAGGGTACGTGTATGAGTCGAATTCTTCAAAGTGTTTTGTTTTTCCACGAATTACATGGTATTTATAGGTTAGGGTTACTCATTCGTGCGACTAAACCATTTGCATGTTTCAGTCGTGCGACTGAGTCATGCGGTTGATCCATTCCCACGACTGAGTCAATCTCATGTTACAATTGTGCGACTGATCCAGTCTCCTGGTTCAGTCGTGCATCAGGTTCATTAGCATGAAGTTGTTCATGTGTATGGTCCATTAGCATGGACCATTCGCATGAGAACTTCATATGATTAAGTTTGAATATGTTTCACAATCATTATTTGACTTAGATCTATTCAAACAACCATAAACCTATATAGTTAGTTCAATAAACGTTAATACACAATAACCAATGAAATATTAAACATTATAAGCATAAACCACACATTGTATTTCATTCAACCATCCACTTACATATATGTAAGACATCAAAGACTTTTACATTAAGCTCATAAACTAGGTACATATGTATCTACAAACTCCCCCTTGGACCTAGTTTAATCTATTATCTAACATTCTTCATTAGCTCTTCATATTTCTTATACTTCTCCTCTCTTGTGACTCTTGTATATATTTCAAAAGCAAAGAAAAGCCGTATCACATTATGGAATTGGAGAGCTTGTATAATATCATGCGAGTCATAGAACAGTGGCCACTTGTATAAGGTGTAAACATTATCAGCCGATAAGTTAGTGAGCCACATCTGGTCAAACACCCTGATAGTTTCCATATTTCCATTTCTGTTTAGAACTATGACCGCTTCACTCATTCACCAGTCATAGTACCACCACTTAAAGTGTGGAGTGAAGTCCTGAGGCATTTAACTTAGAGGGATTCTCGACATTGTGCGTGGAGGACTCCACTTCAGCACAATCTTTGGCTTCCCGGTTATGGTATCAACTTCAGATCTTCTTATATACCTCGTTGGTTGTTGAGGTTTGAAGTTGACCCATTGGGTGTGGTATTCTCTCTTCAAAGCAGCTTTAAACCAGCCAGTCATCTTTGAGGATCAGCATATAACAACTTCAACTTGGCCAGCTGGTTAAGCTCAAAACCGGGTAGAGTCTTTAGATCGTGTGGGAATCTTAAGTACTCTATACCCTTGTCTCTCTTCACGGCATATACATTCAGATCCTCAAAATGAGCCCATGCGATGATCTTGCCTGACACCTTAAGTGTTTCTTGACATTGTATAGCTTGGTGTAGATATTTGGCTTTTGTGCAGTGCGCATGGCTCGGATCCCAGCAAAACATGCCGCCCATTCAGCCTTTTTGATATTGACATCGGCGTCTGAGGCTTGGGCTTGATCATTCCCCGACCTCCTCCATCTTATCTAGTGTCAAAAGTATCACTAACAAGGGAGTCACCCAGATCGGCGACTACATTTTCCTCATTGTTAGCATACTCTGGATAATGTTGTGCAGTGACGTCTTCAATTTCGATTTCATCGACATTGTTAAGCTCATCATCACTGTCCATGTCCACAGTAGGAGCATCCTTCACAATCTCATCGGGATTCAGTCGGAACATCTCAGCATGTTGCTCATCAGTAAGGTCGTGAATTATTTCTCCTTCTTCAAGAGTGTAACTCACAGACCTCCTAACGATCCCTTGCAGATCAAGTATCATTGTGAGTTATGACTTGATCTGCTGAAGGGGAGAAACATCATACTCATCTTGCTGAGATGCGTGATCTGCATGATTTAAACATATAAAATATCATGCATCAGTAAATAATCAAGACATTAAACATTAAATACATATACATTAACATTCAAGCACATAAGTTTAATACGATATTCAAATTACACATGATTTAAATTAGACAAACCTCTATGCATTACTTTTATCTTGGATCATGTGTTCTTCTGCTGTCGGGGTTGATGTTGAGGGACTGAGATCTTGAGTCTTTTTAGTCCGCCTCTCATTAGCTTCCTGTGCACCTGACGCAGATGACTCTCCTCCTCCTTCAGAGTCTCCTCCATCCTCATCATCATCTTCATCATCACCATCATCATCATCATCATCATCATCACCATCACCATCATTATCACTATCATCACCATCATCTCCGCCTCCCTCTCTGATCTTTAGAGGCTCATCCTTTGTGCCCTTAAGTTTTAGCAGGATGGTCCCCTTAGCATCCTCCAACTCCTCAATCTTTTTTGTAGATAGGACGTTTTTCTCCTTGAGTTGGGAAATCTATAGACTCTAAGCAACCATTCGTTGTGCCTGCTGCTCAATCTGTTCTGCCTGCTGAGATATCTGCTAGGATTGTGCAGCAGTAAGCTCCACTAACTGAGGGATCGAGCAGGCTTCTCATCATCTGTTGCTAATAGCTTCAGCACCATACGGTTTAGTGTTAAGAGCTGTTCCTCTACCCCACTAGGAGGTAGAGATGAACCTGTGTTAAATGTAGGGTGGGATGATGGTCCGACTTGATGGCTAGTGGTGGTGGTGGTGGCAGAGGTGAATATTAGGGCTGGTATAGATGTGGGTGGTGGTGGGTGAGCTGTAATGGTAGTGGATGGGATGTGGGTAAGTGGTGGAGTGGGTGTGGTAGTGGTGTGTGAGGTGGTAGTGGTGGTGGTAGGTGGTGTGGTTGAGGTAGTGGTTGTGGTGGTAGATGAGGTCAGGGTAAACTTTAGTCTTTTCACTTTCTTGCCATAGGGGTGAGCCATCCTCTTCTTCCTTGTGCCTCTAGGCACTAAGGCTCCCCCTTGGCTGCTGGACGGGTCCGGGGCATATAAGGGATCTGAATCAGTAGCAACATCCCCGGACTCCCCTGGGCGTCCCCAACCGCCTGTAATCCTCTCTTTGTGGAAACCACCCTGCTGCCCACAGTCCTTGTCAAAGTCTCCTCATCACTCTCTTCCTCCGCATTCGGAGGACAGAAATCCTGGAGAAAGGTGGTAGTGGTGGCATCAGTATGAGTAAGGGGTGGAGATGTAGTATGTGTAGGGCTGGCCCTAGAAACAGCAGGGCCAAAATCTCCACCCGTGTCTCCATCATCATCATCGGAGTCATCAGATGGAAGAGCAATCTGCTCAACATCTGAACGACTCTCCTCGTGGCGCCACATTCACCTTGTAGGCGCCACGTACTACTCTTAGGCCAGATGCCCGATCAGTCTCTTTACAGGGCGTTTTACCTGCTTTCTCCAATAGACCTTCATGTGTGCCAGTGTCGTGTCATCCATCACCTCCAGTGACACCACATCCTGGCTCTCCTTAGGCAGAGACGGCAGCTTCTCATTAATAATCATCTGGAGAAACCTCGGGTACATGCAAAAACCCTCTTTGCCTTTAGGCTCTAGATTCTCAATCAGGTATGAGAATATCATGCTCGAGAAGCTGAAGGGGTGGTTCAGCACCAGTGCCACGTAGGCATTCCGAATCTGGTCTGAAAGATCATCAAAGCCACCCCTCCTTGAAGCTAAGCATTTAAGTATCACATGTGCTAAGTACTTGTACTGAGGACACAGGTTGCTCTTGTTGAGCACACCTGCATTTATGTCCCCAGAGTACTTAATCCTAAGGAAACACCCTCTCACTGTCAGAGGGTGTAGTCTGGTCGGGTGATCTGCATTATCACCCAAATCTAGTACTCGACTTATATCAGTAGCTGTCACCTCTATATCCATCCCAAAAATAGTACTCCAGATGCTGTAGGGCTCATGTGAATGATCAACCAATGCCCCCTCACAGAAGGCCTATTATATAGACCTATAGGGAATGCACGATGTAGATATAGCTCTGTGGATCCATGACCTCTTCAGAGAAGCGATGATGCCAGCAAACTTGGCAGAGTTTCGAGTTGTGGCGTCCAGATGTGCACAAATATTGTGCTTGGGGTTTATGGTCCATCTATTAGCCATCAATCTGTAACTATAGGAGCATACGAGTTATATCATCACCCAACAGAAACCATTTCTAATTAACCTATTTGAAATTAGTCTGGTTCAATTGTGCGATTGAACCATACGACTGGGTTCAGTCGTTTGACAAAACATGCGACTAGATACCATCAGGTGACTATTCATGCGATAGAGTTCAATCGGGTGACTAAGCCTGCGATTGGCTTAGTCGGCCGACTAAGCTCATTTGTATCATTCATTTGGCCGACTGAGTCATTCGACTAGTTTAGTCGGGCGATTGAAGTTCGTCCGGGTGTCCAGTCGCATGACCCACTGTTTGTTCGACTGAAAATCGAATTTTGACCAAATATTAAAATTAGACATTGTGTTTTGGCTCATTAGACTCGCCTTCACTTAACATAGCACCTAACAACTTTGATTTCAACATTTTACTTAGTTTAGTTAGGTTATTTGTCCAACTTAAGTTACGGTTCTTGTTAGGGCCGAATTTCTTGATTTTGGAGTCAAATCATCGGAAATTTGGATAGATTACACCACATAATACCTGTATAAACACCATAGATCGTCAGAATATCGAAATAGGGTGTCAAATTCGGTCAGAGGAAATTTTTCCAGAGTAACGGTAGGCTGTGCGATTTTAGGGCGAATAAGGGGTGATGAGTTTATGCCATCGACTATGGCCCTATTTACACTGAATCTGATTTCAATCGAGCGACTCGACCCATTCGCTCTTTTCATTCGGGCGATTGGATCTCAGTCGTGTGATTGGTTCAGTCGATTACATCCAGTCGGCCAACTGGGTTTCAGTCGGGCAACTGACTCATTCTCACAACTCCATTCGGGCGACTGGCTCAATCTTGTAAGCCATTCATGTGAATGGTTCATACTCATGCTTCATTCGGTTGTCTAGTGCATAAGTATGATCCAATCGGACGACTGGTCCATACTCATGGTCCAGTCATGTGAATGGATCATACTTATGGTTTTGACTTTATGACCATTTGGCAGTTAACCCCATTTAACCGTTGATTAAACATTACGAGCATTTGTTCATCTCAGACATGATCTTCTTAACTTTGAAAACTTTTGATCACCTCAGTCGTGATCCTTTTAAACAAAACATGTTTTGTCAGCTCAGACGTGACCCATTTAATATTGGAAGCACGTTTGGTCACCTCAGAGGTGACCCTTTTATGTGATTAAATCCCGGATGGAATTCCACGACATAGTCCGACATATAACCTAAATTGAGAAATTTAAACAAAAGAAACTACTAGAAATAAGGATAGAACTTAAGACATATTTTTCTGATTTTGTGTAAGGTGATTAACATCTAACAAATTTATTTCTTGAATAGGCAGCTTCAAGTTATTTTGACCATAAGAGGAACGACTCATTATGGAATCATACAGGTAGTCAAATCATCCAGGACGTGTTACGAAAAACATTTGATGCTAGATTCTTGTTTCATCGAGAGTCATTAGCAAATTAAGGAAATCATACTAGTACTATAAGACACACACATTGATTTGGACTTTCAAGAATTGCAGCCATGATGATTGTCAGTATAGCTGTCCACTTAAATCCATACACAGACTTTTGACACAGATTGGTGATTGATTAAGGTTTAATTATTTCAACAAGCATTTGTGGATCCCACGCTTATATGGTAACCAACATTCCTCAGAAGATTTTTAAGCGGTGTACGGGTATTTTTAAAAGAAGAAACTATTCTTAGAGCTTTCAAAGAGAAGCCAAGCCTCAGGTCAGTACACCGCACAACAGAGAGGCGGCAAACAACAATGAATTCTAGAATATATAGGTTATGCTTATCCTCAGGTCAGTGCCACCGCATAGTAGAGAGGCACATAACCTATCCACTTGTTTGGGCAATTTATTTTTGTTGCACAGATCGCACCAACAACATAGGTTATCAGTTTGATTGCTTTTTGCATTTTCATCATGTGCTTTGCTCATATTTTGGTCATCCGCACACATTTATGGCATTTATTTTGCTCGTCACCCCTTATTGAAACTCTGTAGATTGTGTTAACCAGGGATAAGATGATAACCCACATCTTGTTGAACCGCTTAGTTTTATCTTGAGATCGCCAAAGAGGTCTACTTATCTATTGTGTTGAATCTACCGACATATCATCTAATGGTCTAGCAACCTCTAAGTCTACTTTCTCCGTGTTACCTTAGTAGTAGCTAGTTTTACTATCGTTTTTCCTTTTATTTTTGCTTAAACTTCTCAGACTTATACTTTGAATTTCGCATCTAATTCAATTTAAATCTTCTAAAGTCCTAAATGCTTTGTTCCTGTGTACTATCATTTTTCATAGTCTTTGCATCGATATCTCAGATACGATCTCATTTCTATTAGCTTATGTGTCCTCCTCCCTCGTTTTCTTTAATAATACTGACTTAACCTATTCTCCCCCTAAAATTCTAAAAACCGTAAACGATTTGCGTTATTAGGATTTTAATAGGCGAAGATTTGAAATCAATAAAATAAATTAAATAAGATAAAGTAGAACAAAAGAAAATAAAAGAAAACTAAAGACAATAGACTTGACGCATCGGACTAGACCTGTTCATCGTCTGGAATTACATCACATTTCTTTTTAACGCCGTTGACCTCTAACAAATATAGAAAATGTGGTTTCTCAAATGTTTTTGTATTGAGGTCAGCGCATTGAAAATCTGTATTTATTTTAACAATATCGATTAGATTCTTTTCAAAACAATCACGTATAAAGTGATATTTTTATGCCAATGTGTTTGGTCTTAGGATGTTGGACAGGATTTTTAGTAACGGCTATTGCAGCAGAATTATCAACAAATATAGTGGTGTTAGAAAATTTCAAACCATAGTCCCGCATCTGCTGTTGAATCTAGATGATTTGAGAACAACAACTTGCCCAACAACATATTCAGCCTCACAAGTTGACAACGCAACTGATGTCTGCTTCTTACACTGCCACGTAACTAATCTTCTCCCAAAGAATTGACAACCTACTGAGGTGGATTTGTAGTTCATCTTGCAGCCGCCATAATCAAGTAACTATACGCGGTTAGCTCGAAGTCAACGTCATGAGGATACCACAATCCAAGTGCCGGTGTACCCTTCAGATAACGAAATATCCTTTTGACCCCAATAAGATGGTTAACCTTTGGTTTTGCCTAATATCTTGAACAAAGACATGTTGCATACATAATATCAGGTCTTGAGGCAGTGAGGTACATGAGGGATTCAATCATTCCTCCTTACATGGTGGCATCAACCAGATCACTATTGTCGTCGGGTGCCACATCATGATTTGTAGCAAGTGGAGTCCCAGCTACGGAAGCATTCTCCATGTCAAACCGACTGAGAATATCCTCTACAGACTTGGTCTGATGTAGAAATATTCCCTTTGGTGTTTGATCCACCTGTAACCCGAGAAAGAACTTCATCTCTCCCATGGCACTCATTTCAAATTCTGCCTTCATCACTGCTTCAAATTCTTTACATAATTCTTCATTCTTGGAACCAAAGATTATGTCATCAACGTAAATCTGAACCAGCAGCAGATCACTATCTTTCTTTTTGATGAACAGTATGCAGTCAATTACACCTCTGCGAAATCGATGTTTCACAAGGTGAGTTGAGAGTTTTTCATACCATGCTCTCAGTGCTTGGTGAAGCCTGCAGAGAGCCTTATCTAGTTTATAAACTCTGTCCCAATGATATGGATCCTCAAATCCTTCGGGTAGACTGACATACACTATTTCCCGGATTTCACCATGAAGAAATGCACTCTTTACATCCAATTGATAGACTTTAATCTTCATGTAAGAGGCATAGGCTAGGAAGATACGGATGGCTTCCATTCTCACCACAAGTGCAAATACTTCATTGTAATCAATTCCCTCGACTTGTCAAAATACTTGAACTACAAGTCTAGCCTTGTTCCTGATGATGACACCTTGGTCATCTTTCTTACATTTCAAGACCCACTTGGTGCCAATTACTATAGCACCTTTAGGTCTATCTATGAGTGTCCATACACCTAACTTCTTAAGCTGAAGAAGTTCTTCTTGCATGGCACTCACATCATTTAGGGCTTCACTAACGTATTTTGGCTCGAACTGAGACACAAAACAATGATAAGCACCATCGTGAAGGTACCCTTTCTCCATTACCGAGGCATAATCAACTGAATACAGCTGATTTCTTGTCTGAACTCCTGATCTTACATCCCCAATCACATTGTCCAAAGGATGATAGACATTTAGGTGTGCTCCAGGAGTGGTGGGAATAGCTACCTCAGAATCAAGATTATGAAAATTTGGTTCAGTATCTGAGGCAGTAGGAGTGTGAGGTTCCGAAGACTCAAAGGCATCAATGTCAGATGCTTATGGACTTGCAGTAGGAGGAACCTCTTGCTCCTGAGTGTCTTGATCATTCTCCATGGCTTCATCGTCAGAGGAAGAGTCACTTACCTTGAGTGCTCCCCCTGAGTTGATTGGTGATTCACCTTGTGAGCCAGAAGATGTAGATTCCTGTGATGGTGTGTTTAGAACATCATACATCATTTTGGCTGCAACTCATCATCAGGTGTGGAGAGAGGGATGTTGAAGGACTTGAAGAATCCATCATAGTCGAAAAAGAAAGCGGGTCCTTTTCCAGCAGGAGGGGTGGTGTATCTCTGAACATCGACGTTACACCACACCTCTACTTGACCCGTTGAGTTGTTGTAAACTCTCTTATTCGGTATGTTGTATCCTAGAAAGATGCCCTCTTCAGCCTTCTCGCTAAACTTCACATCCTGAGTTTTCTTCAGCAACGTGCATGGTGCTCCAAACAGTTCAAGATACTCCAGATTTGGTTTACATCGTTGAAGTAACACGTAACACGTCTTGCCATGATGTTTTACAACCAGAACTCGATTTAACGTGTAACACGCATTGGCTACCACCTCATTGCAAAATTGGATAGGCAGTTTCGAGTCTGCTAGCATTGTGCGTGCTGTCTCTATTAAGCTGTGGTTCTTTCTCTCAGCAACCCTGTTCATCTGAGGAGTGTAAGCGGAAGTGAACTGATGCACAATTCCCTTTTCTTTGTAGAAAGTCTCCATCCATTGGTTACTGAACTCAGTTCCATTGTCTGAGCGTACTTGGCTTACCTTCAGCTTGTAGAGAGACTCCAGTGTAGTTACCAATTCATTGAATGACTCAAATGTTTCTGATTTTTATTTCAAAAACATCACCCAAGAAAATCTTAAGTAGTCATCTGTAACTAAATAGCAGTACAAGTCGCCTGCGATGCTTCTTGTACTGACTGGACCAAACAGATCCATGTGGAGAAGCTCAAAAGCTAGTTCTATAGAATTAACTTTCTTTGCCTTATGAGACTTCTTTGTTTGTTTGCCTTTCTTGCAGGCGACACCAAAATCCGGGAGTTGGAAGTTCTTGACATTGACTCCTCGCACTAGATCATTCTGGATCAAGTGGTTCATCTTCCTTGGATTTATGTGCCCTATTCTCCTATGCCAGGAGATAGAATCTTTCTCAGTAGCTTTTGACAAGAAGCACTAAACTTGATGATTAGTTGTGGAGGCCTTTGATAGATCCAATACATAAAGGTCATTATATCTTGAGGCTGACATTAATACTTGTTCCTCCGGAATCACATAGTCCTTTTTCAGGACATAGCACTTCTTATGGTCGAAAACTACCTTAAATCCTTTGTCACATATTTGGGAAACAGAAAGTAGATTATTCTGAAGTTGTTGAACATAGTTTACCCTGTCAAACTTAACTTTCTGGTTTGCTACTTCCTCTTGAGCTGTGATGTATCCTCCTTTGTTTCCAGCAAAAGAAACATGACCTCCTTTGATTTGTTTGACATTTGATAGGAGTGCCCAGTTTCCTGTCATGTGCCTTGATGCTCCGCTATCTACAATCCAAGTGTTTGTTTCAGCACTATAGCGACCACCCTACACATTTAATTCAAAACATTAGTTAAGGTGAGGGACCCAAGCCATAACCGGCTTGGGTGACCCAGAGGCATCACACATCATAAATTCTACCCATTGTCCATTAGAGGGTGAGGGAAGATCATTTGTCTTATTGTTCTCATTTCCAGACATAGACTTTTCTTTCATAAGCCAGCTTTGTGTAAGGCCTGTTTGTGATAAATAAACGACTGGCTAATAGGTTGAATTAGGTTCACTCACTCCTTTCGGTGGAGTCATAGTGCTTCTTTTGGAAGAGCTTGCTTTAGTGTCATAAAGTTCAATCCTTTTCTTTCATGTCTGATAATAGGGACAATAAGACGCAATGTGCCCATACTTTCCACAGTTGTAGCATGATCTGCTTTCAACTTGATGATTTACCTGTTTCTGTGAAGAAGTATGTGACACACGAGTGACTTTACTCTGTTTGGGTTTTGACACTTCTTGTTTAGATGTTTTCTCTTGTTTAGCAAAATTAATTGTTTGGACATTGTTAACATCTTTTCCTTTTTGTTTATTTGGACTTAGACATGAAGGACGTGATTGCTTAATTTTTTTGGTATTTCTTGGCTCAGAAATAGACTTTGTTCAATCAGATTTTATTTTAACCTTTTCAAATTGTTCGTCCAGATTAACACAAGGCATTTTACCTTTTGATTTTGAAGTGGCATGCTTCTATTTAGTGACAGATTCATTTGATTTACATTCGAAATCTAGATCACTTACAAGAGGAGTGGACACCACGTGATCCTTGATTAGGTTATTATTTATTGGTTTACTTTTTTCATTCATCAAGGTCTCATGTGGTGGTGGAACCACTTTATATCCCAAACCCTCCCCATTGTTGCGCTCTCTCACTAAGTGTTGGACAATATGAGAAGAACTTGTCCAACTATGCAGTTTCTGTTTTAATGAGTTTACTTCTACTTCCAAAACTGCCTTTTGTTTCTTAGTGTCTTCTAGGGAGTTTAGATAGAACTTAATGTCATTAGCTTGGTTAAAGGCTACAACTTCAGTTTCCCTAAGCCGTTTATTCAAGAGTTCTATCTTTTCTTTATAGTTGTGCTCATTTTGTTTTATAGTTGCCTTTTGTTACGCTCTTTTGTTTTATAAGTCCTTTACTAGGTTATCATTATGATCTAATAACGTTGCTAATTTCATATCAATGCTTTCCCTAAATTTATTACAATCAAAACAAGCATGATTATTGAAAAGTTGAGTAATGGTACTTACCTGAGAGGGTGAGGTTGAATCAGCCATCAAAGCAGTGTCTGAATTCTCTAGTTATGGTGATTCTGGACTTGTTGTACTTGTCCCTTCTTCAGGTAGGTGATCAACTACTATTGCAGATTCTTCAACATTTGATATCGCGAGCTCCACTACAATATCACCTTCACTTGCTGAGCCATCATCTAGATTCTCGACACTAGCAATGTTGGATTCTCTCGGAGACACAAACTGAAAGCTCTAATCTTGTCCTTCGTCATCATGAGCTGTTAAGGCTTTAGGATCCTTGCTTCACGAAGTAGCACTGCTTGGGGGCTTATCCTGACGAGTGAAAGATGAGAATGGATTCCCATTTCCCGTCTTCTTGGGCTTCACACATTCATGTTTGAAGTGCCCCTTTCCCCCACAATTGAAGCAAATAACTTTTGTCTTGTCAAAGCCAAAATTTGTGTCCTTAGTGGCGATCAGATTTTGTCCGGTCTTCTTGACAAACTTCTTAGCTCTCCGACAGCACTTGCTAAGGCCCACATGATGTCCATTCTTTCTAACTCTGTCTCGTCTACTTGCTCGTAGTCCTCGTCTGCCAGATGACAGTTCCCAATTTTTCCAGCAACTAGTCCGTCATAGAGTGAACCACAGCTGCTAGGAGATCCATGTGCTCTTTTGTACCTCTACTGTCACATTCTCCAGATTCTCGGTCTTCATTTTTGTAGCATTTGCTTCAGGTTCTATGTATTGGGTTCCAGAAAACCCTGACGTGTCAGATCCTAAAGTAGTAGCTTGTGATGGACCAGCTGAACTTGACAGAAACGCTATTTGAAGTGGTGCTCCAAATGTTTTGGCTTGTGGGGTTGAGTTGTATAGTGCCGAATTCTGATCATATGATGACTTTTGGGCCCTGTACTTCATTCTCAACTCTTCCTCTTGCAGTTTCAGAATGAAGTCATTGATGTCTAACATCGCTAGCATATCATTCTGTCTAAGGTTGGAAACAAACGAACTCCACTTCTTGGGCAAACCATCTGCAAAGTTTGAAACTTTGTCTTCCATAGACGTAGTAACTCCATGAGTGTGTAGCTCACTCATCAGATGGTAGAAACGATCAATGACATTGTCCAAGCTCTCCTTTCCCATTAACGAGAAGTGGTCAAACTCCTTCTTCAACTATTTGGCCTTCAGAGCTTTCAATGATGCATTTCTCTCATACCTCTTTTCCAATGCATCTCATAGCTTTTTAGCTTGCTGGTTCTCAAAAAATTGATGGAATATGTCCTTAGGAATTGACTGAAGCAGCAACGCATATACTTTTTTTCTGCATTGTACTTTAATTTTTGTCCGTCAGTCATACCGCTTAAGGTGAGTTTGGCTCCATCTGCACCTACAGGCATGCTATATCCTGTCTCTATCGACTCCCACAGATTAGGATCTACTCCATTTAAGTAAATCTCAAACATTTGCTTCCATTATGGATAATCATCTAACGTTATTAGCTTAGGGGGTTTGTTATGATTTCCCACTTCATTTTCTAAAAGACATAGATTTTGAATCCTAGAGTCCCTTCCGGTGGTGAACGCTGAATATTGATCCTCCGTTATTATCAACTTTAAACTTTGGAACAAACTGTTTAACTTGTGCAAATGAAGGTATGCGATTGAACACTTTGTGCGAATGGACAGGTATGGATGAACAATGCGAATGGGCATTTCAGTCGTATGAATGGATGTACGAATGAGTCCAATTGTGCGTATGGGGGATGCGTATGAATTCAGTCGTGCGATTTAGTCAATCATGCGACTGAAGCTGCTGAAACTTTAAAATTCGTAGGTTTAAGGTATTTTGACACAAAAACACGAATTTTTCAAGAACCCTAATTGTCGTATGCCGGAAAAACGTTAACTTTACGATCTAAAGACGTCCAAAACAAAGTTTGACACAAAAGATTGCGTTTTATTGCGTGAAAAACATAATTTTTATATCAAAATTGATTGAATCACACGTAAATCTCTGTTTCATCCTTCTTTCAGTCTCCCCCATATCAGTCTTCTTGTTTGACCTCCTTTGTTTTCAGCCCTGACCTCCTCAGCCATTTTATGCACCTTCTCTTCAAAGTCATAGTCCTTCTCTTTCGTATATCTTTTCCTCTTCTTAGCCTCTTCTGCCCGTTTCACCCTTGTCTCCTCTGCCCTTTTGTTTCCGGATTCATCAACTCTTGATATAATTCCACCTTTCTGGTGCATACATATTCTCCTAGAGATGTGTAATCTTTCCACTGAATTCATGACGGATGGCATAACAGTCTACAAAGATACGAGTGTTCATTTGCACCAATCTTTTGACCTCCCTGTGCCTTGGCAAGTTAGGAATAAGATCATCTAAAATCATCTATAAGAGTCGAGGGTAGAGTAGCCATTTATCCTTTTTCAAGGCCATCACATTCTTTGCCTTCTCTCCTCTGTAGCATAACACCATGGCTTTTGCCCAGTCTAGATTAAGCCCGTTTGATCCACCTTTACGGTAATCTAAACACATAATAAAGACGTGAGCTATGTATCTCCATTCCTTGGAGTCAAAGGACTTCTTGATCTCCTTTCTTTTGCCAAAGGCTGGTCCCTCGTATCTCATCAGCCTAAACGCCCCAAATACCTCCAAAGTAGTCAAAGTAACCTCCTCTCCTGTATCTTCGTCTAATCTTATTATCCTCGAGACTATCTCTGCTGTAATGATCACCTCATTCTCCATGACTTTGGAAATAATCCTTTGTGTGTTTCCTCTTGTATCACACTCAGTTGATCTCTAGAAATCTCTGATGTGAAGATCATAAATGGTAGCCGAATGAGATATAGCATAGATAATAGGAGATCTCTATAGCCAGCGAATGCAGTCTCTAAAGCCAGCTGCTTTAGGATGTGTATCGTCTAAGATGGCAGTGATGTTGTTTCTCTCATCAAACTTTAGATTCCCCATTAAGTCTGAAAACTAAGTGAAATGCATTAGAATAATTTATTAAATGATAATATTAAGTAAGAATAAGAAAAGGATAGAAATTACACAAAAATTATATTAATTTTGCTGGCTGAAACTATAGTTTCGCAGAAAGGATTTTAGTTTCGGCATGCCAATGCATAGTTTCGCCAGCAAAAGAACATTAGTTTCGGCAAGGCAGTGAAGTAATTCGATGGGCCAAAAGTATAGTTTCGGCACAGTGAAACTGTTAAGTTCGCTCGGACAGCATAGCATCGCAGTTTCACTGAAAAACCATGAACTTTCGTTCAGTTTTGCTGGACTATCGGTACTTTAGCAATAAGAATTACGAAGGTACCAAAGAGTCTTAATCAAATAGATTCACAATGTCACAGATAAACATGGATTAAGTTATAGTCCTGAGTTCGAAACTCACTTGCGAACAAGATACAAAGGTTAATCAATAAACAAAAGCACCGCAAATCAAAGTCGCACATGGAGGCCACTATAGAAAACCATAAGACGCCTAAACCTTCGATCGCGCAAAAATGAGAAAGTAAATTCGCAAAATGAGTTATATAGCAAATAGTTTCGCAGCGAGCAAACTAGAGTTTCGCCAGGCGAAGCTACAGTTGCGTCAGGCGAAGTTACAATTTCGTTGAATTCCTTCTTTTCATGTCTAACTCAAAAGATTTAAGCTTATTAATGAAATCCATTAGCTTGTAATCAGTGAAACCTCTTTCTTTCTTTAGCATTCTCACCTGAAGGCTCCACTGAGGTGGGAGAGAATCTAGGATTCTGCTAACTTCCTCACTATTGGAAAGCTTTTCATCGTATTTCTTCGATGTGCTTGATACTGTCAGAAAACGAGTAGTGAGATCTATGAGACTCTCATTCTTGTATCCCACAAAGGAGTTGAATTCCTTCTTTGCTTGAACACTCTTTGTCTTTCACCAACTCGTCATTACCATCATAGAACTCACATAAAGCATCAAAAAGAGACTTAGCATTCTTATGCTCCGTGAATCGATTATCGATATCAGGTTTCTGGTATCGATCAATCAGCTTCAAATCCTTTTCATTGAATGTTGATGGGTCCTTGTTTTGAGATACAACATCACCAATAGTAACAGTTGGTATATAAGGACCGGAAATGATAGATTCCCATTGATTGTGGTTAGTATAGAAGAAGAAGGCTTTGATACATCTCTTCCAATCCTCGAAATGATCCCCGTTTATGAGTTTTGGAGGTCTGTTGGGAGCAACACTTTCAAGATCAGCCAGGGTGAGGGAGGTCAACTTTGACAGTATAGTTTCGCTAGAGATGAATTAGTTTCGGCAGAAGAAGAGGTAGTTTCACTGAAGAAAGGTAAATTCGCAGAAAATTTCACTGTGAAAACTAGTTTCATTGAGTTGCCATAGTTTCGCAGGCAATTTCGGCAGTAGTTTCGCTAGCCAAATGCCTAAAACAGCTTAGTTTCGCCAACAAATTCACACGAAACAAGCTTGAACTTTTGTTCAATAATACTTTCGGTAGCAATTTTGCTTTTAAATTAGCCACAAGCACTGTTGAACTTTCGTTCAATGAAACTAGTTTCACAGGATAGTAGAAAACAAATTCAATGAGGATAACCACTATAGATTCACTAGAAGAACTTGTAATTTCGCAAAATGAACTTATAATTTCGCTAAACGAAGCTGAAAAGCTTATTCAACATGAAATCAATGTGAAATCATCAAAAACTCAATGGATTTGAGACTTGATGATTAACAGAGTTTCCCCAACAAACAACCAACAAAAATCAATCAAATTCCATATCAAATACACATGAATTTGATCTGAAATTAATGAAAACTTGATATTGAATAAAAACAACCAAAAACTCAACAAATCATGAGCACTAACGCTCTGATACCATATTATTGGTCCATTAGATCGATTTGTAGTACAAATGAGATGTTGGATTGTTCAATATCAAATACAAACAATAAAAATACAAAGATGATGAAGATTGAGAACAACCACAAATGAATCACAATAAGGTAATGACGATCAACATAATTAATAATAACAAAGCACAATGATATATCTGTGAATAAACTGCTTACAATTCTCACTTGCAACAAGGATAAACGATTAGGGGTTTTGCCATGTTGATCCATAATGAAAATGATCAAAAATATATAGCAGTCATAGTTTTGCCCGACAGAAACAACAGTTTCGCTGGGAGAACTAAACAGCTGACTGCGAGCGAAACTATAGTTTCGCTCACAGTTTTGTTGGACTACGAAACACAATAAAACTAAATACATACAAAAGTAAACTAACATAAGACCTATTACAAAGAATATAAAAAATCTAATCTGAAGTAAGTCTAACCTATACATAATCTTCAGTATATACAAATTGTGAATACCTGAACATAACTCCCTGAACCATCCCATGGACTATATAGGAAAAGTCTTCAGGAATTTGGTCCTATCCTCCATGCTTGTTGGATAAACAATGGATGACAACATAGATGAGGCACTTCTACTAAAAGCAGTTGATGCAGTTACACATGATTGTTTCTTGCATTGCCATGAGGCTATCCTTCCACCAAGGAATTGACTTCCCCTAGATGTAGATTTTGTAGTCATGTTGCAACCACCATAGTCGCTATCTGTATAGGCATAAAATTATAGTTAGAATTATTTGGATACCAAAGGCCTAGTTTAGGAGAACTTTTGAGATATCTAAGAATCTTCTTGACAACAACCTAGTGTGACATCTTAGGGTTGGCTTGATATACTTACACATATGCATGTAGCAAACATGATATCAGGCCTCCTAACTATTATGTATATAAGAGACCCATCATAGCTCTATAAAGGTGTTCATCTACACACTCCCCCTCGAGATCAGGTCTAAGGGAATGGTTTATAGTTATGAGTGCCTTTGCAACCATACATTCAGTCATGTTGAATCTTGTATGTATGTCTTGCAAATAGTTTGACTGACTTATGAAGATGCCATTGTCAACCTGCTTCACTTGAATTCCTAGAAAGAAATTGAGTTCCTCATGGCACTCATTTCAAATCTATTCATTATTGGTTTCTCAAAGTCATTGCAAAGCTTTGGATTAGTTGACCTAAATATAATGTCATCTACATAAACTTAAACTAGTATCAAGTAATTCTTTGTTCCTTTGTGTTGGATCAAGAAAGGCTGGTGCAACCAAAAGAAAACATTTAGGGTATTTTGGTACACCTAATAAAGATCTTCCAAAGCTAAGTAAAGAACTTCCGAAGGAAAACAGAGCTCTTTCGAAGGCAAAAGCAGAACTTCCGAAGATCATGTCTAAAGAATCTTCTGAAGGAAATGTAACACCTAGATTTTTGGTAAAAGAAAGAATAAAAGTGAAGAAAAGAAAGAAATGATATTTAACCCAAGTTGAGGGGTTAAATATGTAAAAGGTAGAAAATTAATTATTATTGTGTACAAAAGTAGCATGGACGCCCATGCCATGCCACTTTTCACCTTTTTGAGTTCGGATTTAGAGAGAGAGAGAGCAGAAGAGTTTGGATTTTTGAAGAACATGGAGGCCCCGATCCCGGGACGCTCACAGTTGGGCAATCATCGTACATAAAACATAAAATATACATTTACATCCATGAAAAACATCGCAGCGGAATAATTTAAAACCATTTCATATACTAATGACTGCTTTTGCAAAATAATACATCATTGTTATCGGTTACAAAACATTATCGTTTGCATTACATCACAAAAACGTCATAATTTGCACAAATGTATGTCATCCCAAAAATGCCGACTAGCTGTCCCGTGCCATCCTCATCAACAATCACCTGCCAACTGGAAAATACATAAATGTCAGCATTGCTGAGTGAGTTATAGTTCTATAAAATAAAATACTTTTACTTCCGTTTAAACCTTCCATTACATTCTTACGCGATCAAGCATCATACATACACATAGATAATAACATTATTATCTTTCATAATCACTCGTTAACTTTTGTTCATGCATCATCATACGTCATTGTTATCATTCATTACCTTTCTCACTGGTCATTACGTACATTCATCGTTACTTCTTTACATTCCATACCAATACCATGAACTTTACCCCACCGTCATGCATAAAGCAGGTACTGGGCCGAGATCTATCATAGACCCCCATACATTATGCATGGTCGCCTGCCACAGTACCTGGGTAATTTAGGTGTACCATTGCAATTTGTTATACCCCACTGCCATGCATAAAGCAGGTACTGAGCCGAAGTCTATAATAAACTCCCATACACTGCGCCGGTGGCCTGACCACAGTATCGGGGTAAGCAACAATGGTTCCAAACAAATGGTCAATCATAAAGACTGACCCTGGTGTGCATCCTTCTGGGGCAGTTAACCCACACACCGTTGTACTAATACCCTTCATTGGGTGTGAATCTCCATACAAGGCTTGCAAGACTTTCTTTACTTTCCTTTTATTAATGCATGCATTCTTTCTTACGTTACGTTCCACTTATCATTATCATTAGCTTCCGCTTTACGTTACATAATACTTCGCATTCATTTCATACTCATAACACGTAAATCATGGAATAATACATAATAGGAATGTAAGATCAACATAACCCATTCACACATAGCATCATAAACCCCATCACATATCATCACAAACCTCATGCATCATCCATTCACAAACACATACACATGCACAACAAGCACAAGTCATCATAAAACATAACTGATCCTTCGCGGGACAGCGGGGGTTCAGGGGTGGCATCGCCCCTAGCTGGGGTCGCGCTGCCAAGTCAGCGTGAAAATTTATTATTTTAACACTTTTATATAGCGCATATTCTAATAGAAAATTTGATCTTCCCGTTTAAACCTCTTAAAATTTTGGTCATCTAAAATGTATATTTAGTATACATTTCTCGCCCCAAACTAGTTCAAAACCATTAAGATAGGGGATCTAGAACTCACCTGGACTCGATAAGTAGCTTCTAAATCAAGCTTTCAAAGCAAGAGTTGCACTACACATCCTGCAGATAAGTTAACACTCAAAGGAGTTAATTTCTGCCTAATTTCGCTGCTAATTTCGCTGCAAGATCAGTAGTTTCGCTGCTAGTTTCACTAGCGGTTTCGCTGCCACTTTCGCTGGTGGTTTGGCTGGCATTTTCGCTGGCATTTTTACTTCCAGTTTCGCCCAACTTTCGTTGGATAATCATGTCTATGAAACTACCTGCAAAACTATAGTTTAGCAAGAAGACCCCTGGTTTCGCTGGACGATTACATCATTTCACTGGATGAACACCCAGTTTCGCAGAACAGGCTGAAAATTACGAACCACCCCATTTTTGACCCAAAACATCAATCTTTTACATCCAAAACCTTGGTTTATCACCCAATAAGCTTTATCTAAGCTTCTTACATATTTTCTTACACAAAAACATGAGTTTAGGCGAATCTTTGCCACTTTCAAAAACACAAGCCCTAGAATCCGGGTTTACATCAAAATGAAAGATTAAATGATATTTCTTACTAAATTCTTGGTGTTTTATTATTGTTTGGATGCCCACGAACACCGATCTTCAATCACGTGATCAACCAAGCCTTAAATCTTCACCTCTTCTCCACTTTATCTCTCTATTTCTCTCTCTAGAAATTGGATGTTGAGTTGCAAATGAGAGCTGCTCAAGCTGATCCGTTTATATATATCGGGTGTTCCTGGGACCTTAAACTCTCCAAACACATATCCCGTGAGGTCTACTCGGTCCATACTCCATTACCCACTTATTTTCTTTAAGTAATCTCGGCTAAGCCCATTATTATTAATTGGCTCGTTTTGACTTCATTCGGGTGTTACAGAACAAGAAAAGGAAGTCAGATTCTAAGGTATGAATTCTTGGTTTTGTGATGTTCTTAACTGGCCTATGCCTCAGTTGTGTGTTTATATGTGTTCGGTTATGTGTTTTGGTGGGTTTTAGGTGGTAGAACTCAATTATATTCAGGTTTTGAAGAAGTTCATCCGAAAGTTGTCAAGGTGAGTCCTAAAACCTCCTTTTTACTGATTTCACATGATTTTGGGGCTGGAAATGCATGTATGAACATTTTATTTAAATGAATGCCATGATTGACCAGCCGTGAGCATCCTAAAATTATATGTATGTTTTTGTGCCATGATTGACCAGCTGTGAGCGTCCCGAGAACGGGGCCATACAGGAAACAACAACTTCCGAGGACAAAGACTTCCTTCTTCTGAAGTTCAACACTTAGAAGAATTCAAGACAAACGACTTGCGAATCATGAAGAACTGAAGTAAGCCTCAAGCCTCAGAAGAAGTAGCTTCTTCTGAAATATAAGTGGCTTCGGAAAGAAATTATTCATATGAATCTAATTAGCCCTTGGAAGAACGTACTATGAACCCATGGACATAAGTATGGTCCTTTTGACACTCCGCTACAAATCTCTGAGATACTACATGGAGCATTCCCACGCCCATATAGTTGACCATACTATATTCCACCGTTCATCCTTTATCAGTTAGTACAGTTGCCAAATTTAGTTGGTGACAAAAGGTAAGTCATGGAAATGTCATGACTACTATATCTTAGATAATACTTTATCTAAGATACCTTGTCTTTAGCATTATAGTATTTGCTTTAGTCATAGGTTTCCAGTTGGCATCAAAGTATATTTAGATAAGGTGATAGTATATATAGTTTCTCATTGTAACTCATGTAATATGCTTGTAAGAGTCTTGTAATACCTTGAGTTGAGAAGTAATATATACAAGTACCTTAAAAATTATTTCCTTGTGTTCTTTTTTACTTAGTATATTATTATCAAATCTTAGATACCAAGATGGCAAGATATGGCAATCTATCATCAATGGTCCTTAAAGACCAAAGGTTGAAACACCAGGAGGAAATGGTGCCATGATAAGAAAGTTGTAGAAAACTACTCTGATGAAGACCATAAAAGCTAGACATTGATAGCAACGTTATGACTGTTCATATAACTGTTATACCCAATGTCATCATGGTGTGTTTTGAGCATTACAAGTCAATAAAAGAACTATTTGATGCTTGTCCTAGATGTACTCTAGCTCAAATGACCCCAAGAAAGATTCACTGAAGCAACAATTTGAGAACTTCACTTACATTGCTGGAGAGACCCTTAGCCGATAATACTTCAGGTATATGGATCTTATTTCCTCCCTTCAGTCTGTGAGAATTACCCTTAATTTGAGAGATCTCTTAATAAAAAACATGCGTGCACTCCTAAATGAGTGGACAATCTATTGTGTCTCTATCAAGAGGACTAAAACTTGAACTCTAAACTATATGTCATCCTTGATCGATACCATGTAAAGATGGAAAACAAGAGAGGCCACCAGATCAGCAAACCCTCAAGCCTTCTTGCTAGCAATGCTTTAATGGTTGCTGAAAGCTCGAGACCCCCACAACCTCAGCAGTACTTGACATACTCCTAGCAACCATCCTGTTCTTCTAGGCCATACATCACATTCCCTGAGACTCCATGGACTCAACATGCTCAGGAATGTTCTTTCCGGGACAGTTGTGCCTTTGTCTCAGGAAATGGACATTCTAGTAACCTTTAGTATTACTTTGATGATCTAGAATGTTTTAGCCTAGATGAGGTGGAATATATACCTTCAGTATTACTTTGATGATCTAGAATGTTTCAGCCTAGATGAGGTGGAATATATGGACATCGTCCAATAGATGGCTCTATTAACTTATAGAGCAAACAAGTTCGTCAAAAGAACTGGAAGGCAGTTTCCCTGGAACCCAACTAACAGCTAGTTTGGGTTTGACAAAACAAAGGCCAAATGTTACAACTGTAACCAACTTGGTCACTTTGCTAGGGAATGTAAGGCTCCCAAGAAGAACCAAGCTAGGCAGCCCAAAAAACTACCAAGAAAATGGTTGAGTCCAAGCTAAAGATAGATCCAAAACAAAAACGTGTATTCATTTTAGCAGGATTTGAAGTGGTTGGTAACTCCAATTCTAGAAAAGTGTGTAGTACCATAACACCTATCCAGCAAAAGGATCAGAAAAAGAATGGAAAGACTGTTGATGAAGACAAGAAAATTAAGAAACAGCAGTCCTCAAGTTCTTAAAATTAACATTGCATGCATAATGTTTGGTTTGCATAACCATATGACAAAAGATTGTTACTACAATCCTGCTAGCACACATTATGCAAACAATGTTAAGAAAGGAGTCATGGAGGGATTCACATTTGGACCTTATGACATGGTTCAAGTGATGAAAAGGGAAAGCTTGTTACTAAAGCAAGGTTATTTTCGGAAGAAATTCCTTCTTTTAAAGGGAAAACAACTTTGGAAGATAAAGCCAATAAAACTCGGAATAATAAGAAAGTTCCCTTCAAATCTTTTGAGAAGAAGACTGCTTCTTAAGAAAAGGTGGTGAAAGCATCTTCCAAAAATAAAGAAGCTTTGGAAGAATGCCATGCTGCTCAAGCTTCAACAAGCTTATCTACAATGATCAACCAAGGGATAAATTTTGCTTTAACAAGCTCTTCTTTACAAACACCCATTGAACCCCATGCATAAATTTTGGTTTAATAAAATCCTCATCATTGGAAAAAACCAAGACCAACAAGGCTTGGTTTCAATAAAACTAACCTTTTAACCTTATGTGCAGGGACATCCATATGACAAGAACAACAATGTATGGATCATAGACAGTGGATGCTCCAGGCACAAGACAAAGAACATATCTTTCCTTCAATAATTTCCATATTTTGATGGAGGTCTTATTCAATTTGGAGGTGAGGCTAGAGGATACATTTCTGGCAGAGGAAATGTATCCAACGACAATTAAAAGTTGACAAAGTTCATTTTGTCAAACAGCTTGCACACAATCTAGTAAGTGTGTCTTAGTTTTGTGATCAAAATCACCAAATGCTTTTCACAAAACATGAGTGCATTATCCTCAAACAAGGGATGACAACTCCTCCAGAATTGGTGCTTCTTAGATCTCCTAAGAAAGGGGATATGAACCAGCTAGATATGAACAATGATTCCCCACTGAGTGAAGTATCATGCTTTCTTTCCAAAGTTGATGATCATATGACAACACTATGGCATAAACGAATATTCATGTCAATTTTAAAACCATTAATAAATTGGTTAAAAATAACTTGGTACATGGTTTTGCCTAAAATGAAATTTTTTTTGCAATATAATTGTTTGCATGTTTGAAAAGAAAGCAACATAGAGTGTCTCATAAATCCAAAGATGTTAACTCTATCCTACTACCATTATACATATGACTTATTGCACATTGACTATTCGGTCCCACAAGTATAATGAGCATTGGAAGGAAATCATATTGCCTTGTGATCGTTGATGATTTTACTATATTCATATAGGTATTTTGTTAAGAACAAGGATGAAACGTTGAACTTTAAATCTTTTATTCTAAAATTGAAAATCAATTGAACACAGTTAACTAATTAGAAGTGATAATTAAGAATCAAGTTCTTGACTCTTCTGTAACTCAAGAGGGATTGCCAGACAATATAGTGCTCCTACAACTCCTCAACAAATCGGTGTTGTTGAGAGGAACAACATGACACTTATTGAGGCTGCTCGAACTCCGTTAGCTGATTCCAAACTACCTCTGTTGGACCAAAAGAACCATGAGCCAAGATCAGAAAATCTCTAAGTCCCACACGGTATCGCAACAACTGCTGAAAGCCTCATCAGTAGTTTGACAAGTACTGAAGACTTCAACAGCTGAAGATCAAGTGCTGAAGACCTTAACAGCTGAAGAACCAAAGTGCTGAAGTACAACAGCTGAAGAACACAAGTGCTGAAGCTGAAAGACCAAAGTACTAAGTACAACAGCTGAAGAGTTCACAAGTACTGAAGATCAACAACTGATGTACAAAGTCTGAAGACAAAGACTGAAGACATCAGCTGATGATATCTACTGAAGTCATCAGCTGATGAAACGCCTGAAGGTCAAAGTCTGAAGATCAAGTACTGAAGCCTCAGTAGTTTGTCACAACTGCTGAAGAGTACTTCTTCAGTAGTTGTGATATCAGTAGTTTTATGTTTTATGTTTCAGTAGTTTTGTAAAACGACTGAAGAGCTTGTTCTTCAGTCGTTGTAGTTTCAGTAGTTTTATATTTTACTTAACTTGCTGATATGTTCTCAGTAGTTGTGAACATTTCAGTAGTTTGTTAAGATTTAGTTATTTCTGTATTGGATCTGCCAGTTGTCACTTTCCGTGATAACAGCAGTGACTGTTGCACTCTATATAAGGAGTGACAACCCATTGTAATCATTGAGCGATATGAGCAATTGAATGGAATGTTTGATTGATTTGATTAGAAATATTCTCCATCTATAAACATTCCTAGAAATCAGAAATTCATATTCTCTCCTATAACCGTATGCTATCTTAACGCTTACATATATTGTTTGCTTGCTACAATTTGTCTAATTCGTTTGTGTATTCCGCTGCTTATATTCTGATACATCAAACTTGTGATCACTGATCCTGTCAAATGGTATCAGAGCAGGTTAATCATTGATCGATCTAATAATTGATCATTGAAACTGCTATTCAGATCCAAGTTTGATTGAATTAGCTTTGTTTTTGCAAGAAACGGTTATAGAGATTGAATTTTCTGTATTTCTGCTCATTCATCCTGAGATCTTATTCTTGGTTCTCATTGAGTTTGTTGTGGTTTGTCTAAAACTTTTTAAAACTTGAACTAAACTGTTTTTGAACTGAAAATGACCACTCCCTCCAATGATCCTCACAATACTGGTTCCTCAACCAAGCCTCCTATGCTGGTTAGGAATGAGTATAACATATGGCAAAGACGTATGCTCCATCACCTGTCTGTTAACAGCGCAGGGTGTTGGACATCAGTGGTACATGGTCCACACAAGCCTATGGTGAATAACCCGAAAACCAATCAAATGGTTCCGAAGAGGAGGGAGCAATATCAGATGAGGATAAAAAGTTGCTTGAGATTGATGCAAAAGCCCATGGAATTCTGGCCATGGCTTTGCCCAATGAAATCTATTCTGGGCTAATGCATCATGAAACTGCCCATGACCTCTGGATTGCTTTGAAAGAACAATTTGGAGGAACAAATGAGGTCTTGGCAAATAATAGAGAAATTCTTGCCCAACAATATGAGACATTCTCTCATAGAAAGGGTGAGACACTGACTCAACAATATGAGCGGTTTTCTTGTTTGATCTCTGAACTAAAAATGGTCAAACTTGAATACACCAATATTCAGATGAATAACAGATTTCTCAGATCACTGCCTGAGAGATGGGACACATATACTATTGTCCTACGCTCCAGTGCAAGTTTGGACAAACTATCTCTCACCCAACTCCATGGGAAACTGCTCACTTTTGAGAGAGAGATAGAACAGAAGAGAAAACTGTCTTCATCTGGAAAGCTCACTGAAGACTTTATTCAAGGCAACACTGCCTTGGTGGGTCATGAGTCAGAATATGCTGCATCTGAATGCCAGTATGATGAGCATATTAATTTCTCTTCGAGCACTTCTAATTCTGCATTTGTAAGTGTTGATGGTCAGTTTACTGGTGGTAATAATGACAATTATGCTTCATTATGGATGATCTCAAGGGGATTGCTGATGATGACTTAGAAGAGATGGATATTTGAGCCAAATGGCCTTGATAAATATCAGATCTCAGAAGTTCTACAAAAGAACTGGAAGAAAATTCCCAGGACTCTCTGGCAAAACCAAAGTTGGTTTTGACAAGAGCAAGTTGAGGTGTCACAAATGCCAACGGCTTGGACACTTTGCAAGAGAGTGTAGATCAACTGGATCAAACTCTACTGCACCCTTTGTGACTTTTCCTGGCAACAGTCAACAAAACAGAGGGCAACATCCTGTCACATCTAGTCATCATCCTCAACAACAATCTCCGGCATATTTTGTTCCTCAGGGTCAAATGCCTTATCAGTACCCTTGTTATTACATGCCACAGTCAAGTCAAGTTCAAGTTCCTATGACACCACAACCTCATGCATTACCAGAACCTCAGCCTTCCCCATCTCATCAACAACCTTCATCTCAACAACACAGCTTCTTCACCCCAGGAGTTGTTGACTGGAGCAGTTTACCAGATGACTTGTCTGGTCATGATCAACTGTTCTCAGGTGCTGGTCAACATGGTGGTGACAGTCCTTTTGGGAATCTAGCTCTTATGGCTTTGGAGTCTGCTGATACTTCATCTTCCAATGCCTCTACACCTCAGGTATCACAGGTATCCTCTGAGGCAAAAGCCAATTATGTTCTGAACAATGCATAGCAGCATTTGCTTCCATTAGAAGCAAATGTAGCTTTAATTAATAAGAACATTGAGCTAGAACAAGAAATTTCCAAAAACAAAGCTGAGTTTGAGTTTGTGCTCAAAGATAAAAATGATGAGGTTTATAAACTGAATTGCAAAATAATTGATGATAAGGCTAGAGAAGATGTACTTTTAGAGAAGTACAAAGATCTCAAAGAAACCCTTGCAGTTACCCAGGTCGAGTGTGATAGATGGGTACAATCATGCAAAGGTTTTGAAATGCTTCTTAGTAAGCAATCTGCTTCAAATGTGAAGTTTGGAATTGGTTACAATCACACTGCTCCACCTACAGATTTTACCCCAAGAGCAGAGGTAGAATCTGATGGTGAGAGTGATAACCAATCCATCAAGTCATGTGATCTACCTTCTGATACAGCACAATCAGAAGTAGCAGTCAGTATCAAGTCCTCTTTGAACCTATCAGCTGATGTTGATGGTCCAAATGCTGACATTCACATGATCAATAAGTTGATCAACTCAGGAGTCAATCCTGAAGGTCCTGAAAGGACTGGAGAGCAGGATTCAACTCCTGAAGTTCAAACTTCAACTGCTGTCAGTACTGAAGAGAAGAAAACTGGCAGTAGAAAGAGTTTGAAGACTACTAAAGATGCTGTCAAGAAAGCAACCAATGCTTCCAAAGCTTGAAAACAAGTCTTCTGTTGCTTCACCATCTTTAGTTGATGATCAACCTAAGATGAAGAAGAAACCATGTGAAGTATGTGTTTGTTCAATCATCTTACAGATGATTGTTGGTACAAAAGAGGTTCCAAACTCAAACAAAAGGAAGAAATTAGAGAAAATGGTAAAAATGAAAAATGAGTTTGAGACCACATTTGTATCAGCAACATCAAATCCTGTAACCCTTAAGTCCTTAAAGCAATTCAAAAAGGAAGGAGTTAAACAGGTGACAGCTGAGGGTGCTCAAAAAGAAGGTGCAACATAGGACCTTATCTAACTCCACTAGCAATGTGTCTGATGAGCTGAAAGCTTTATCACAAAATCAGACACAGCTGGTGATGATGGTACAACATCTGTTGGGTAGAGTTAACCAACTAGATTCTCCTATGTTGAAACCACAGAAAAGGAGGTCTAAGCCAAAGGACTCCTCTTCTCTGCACCATCTTCTTCCTCTCAGGCTGTTGTTACAAATAAACATGCTAGTTTACCATCTATTGATGAGACCAGCCCAAAACCAAAAAGGTTTGGGTCTCTAAAACTAACTGATTGTTTATTATTGCAGGGTTCTTCAACATGCCAAAATAGCATCTGGTATGTAGACAGTGGGGGATCCATGCACATGACTGGGAACATCTCTCTTCTTCATGACTACTCTCAAGGAAAGAAGGGATTTGTCTCTTTTGGCAATGATGCTAGGGTTACTCATCGGTAAGGGCTTTGTCTCCAATGGAGAAATCAAATTTGATGATGTTAATCATGTGGAAAATCTCAAGTACAACCTCTTGAGTGTCAGTCAAATGTGTGATAAAGGCCATGTTGCCCTTTTCACAAGTCAAAACTGTAGGATTCTGTCATCCAAAGTTTTGCCCTTGA
The DNA here is from genome assembly GCA_025506515.1 of Flaveria trinervia. Classification (NCBI taxonomy): domain Eukaryota; kingdom Viridiplantae; phylum Streptophyta; class Magnoliopsida; order Asterales; family Asteraceae; genus Flaveria; species Flaveria trinervia. The sequence goes on from CM046442.1 coordinate 33,636,905, forward strand.
TTGACAAGGTGTTGGATGATCACACTCTCCTGAAAGCCAACAGGACAGGAAGAGTGTATGCCTTAGATCTCTCTAAGAAGATAGATCTCAAAGGTAATCCTTGCCTATTTTCCAAAGCCTCTTTTCAAGAATCTAAACTATGGCACAGGAGGCTTGGTCATGTTAATCTCAAAAACATGAATCAGCTTAGCCACAATAGTTTAGTCAGAGGCTTACCAATAAAGGAGTTCCACTGTGATGAAACTTGCACTGCTTGTTTAAAAGGAAAACAGCACAAGGTCTCATTTCCTCCTATTGAAGTGTCCAAGTCCACTGCCTGCTTGCAATTACTGCATATGGATCTATTTGGTCCTGTGAGAGTAATGAGCATGGCAAAGAAGAAATACTGTCTGGTAATTGTGGATGATTACTCCAGATTTGTATGGACTTTCTTTCTACATTCAAAGGATGAGGCTGCTCAGAAGATTATCCACTTTGTGCTGTACATTGAGAAGCAGTATTCCCTTCCAGTCAAGTGTATCAGGAGTGATAATGGAACTGAGTTCAGAAATCATACACTTGATGACTTCTATCTCTCAAAGGGAATCAAAAGGCAGTTCAGCATTCCAAGGACTCCGAACAAAATGGAGTAGTGGAGAGAAAGAACAGGACCCTCATTGAAGCTGCAAGGTCCATGCTGGCTGACTCAGGTTTGCCATTGACCTTTTGGGCCGAAGCTGTCAACACAGCTTGTTATGTGCAAAATAGAGTTTTAGTAAATCAGAGGTTGATGAAGACTCCATATGAAGTTCTCCATCATTTGGCTCCACTGATTTCATTTTTCAAAGCATTTGGTGTCCCTGTTTTATTCTCAACACAAAGGATCAACTCCACAATTTGATCCTAAGGTGGATGCAGGATACTTTGTTGGTTATTCATCTACTTGCAAAGCATACAGAGTCTTCAACTGCAGAACAAAGATGGTTGAAGAAACTCTACATGTTAAGTTTAATGAATCTCCAAAGGACAAGATTCCACAAAGTCCTGTGGAGTTATTTGATCTGGACATACTGCAATATGTTCCTTATCAAACTCCTGCTGTTGCTCCTGTCAACAGTTCACCACCTGGTGGTACTGCTGATGATGATGATGATTGCAGTACTCACCTCTTCAGGTTTAGTGATCAGCTGCCTGAGTCAACTAGACCTGATGTTCCTGTAGCGCCAGTAGCACCATCCACAACAAATGCTGATGAGATTTCTTCGAATTCAACTTCCTTTGAATTACCATCCACTGATTGGTTTCAAGGAAATGATTCACCATCACCATCTGTTGCTGCTGAACCGGCTACAAACACTTGCACAGATCTCATTGTGTATCAAGATCTGAAGAATCACCCCATGTCTCAAATCATTGGTGATATACTGCTGGTGTATCAACAAGAAGTCAATTGTCAAATTTCTGCTTCTATGCTCTCTTCATCAGTCAGCAAGAGCCAAAGAATTATCACATTGCTTTAAAGGACAATGGATGGGTTGATGCCATGCAGCTTGAGCTTCTTCAGTTCAAGAAACAGCAAGTGTGGGAACTGGTTCCTCTACCTCCAGGTAAGTGTGCAATAGGCACTAAATGGGTGTTTAGGAACAAAACTGATGAAAATGGGCTTATTGTTAAGAACAAGCCAGACTGGTTGTTCAGGGGTTTGCACAAGAAGAGGTATTGATTATGATGAAACCTTTGCCCCTGTAGCCAGACTGGAAGCAATTCGATTGTTTTTAGCTTATGCTGCTTATCAAAAACTTAAAGTCTTTCAAATGGATGTCAAAAGTGCATTTTTGTATGGAAAAGTTAAAGAAGAGGTTTATGTATGTCAACCTCCAGGCTTTGAGGACAACAAACATCCTAATTGGGTGTATAAGCTTGATAAAGCTCTTTATGGGTTAAAACAAGCTCCCAGAGCCTGGTATGAGACATTATCAAACTTTCTTCTGGAAAACAATTTCACTAGAGGCTCCATAGACAAGACTTTATTATTAAGAAAGCTGGGCAGCATAATCTACTTGTTCAAATTTATGTAGATGATATCATTTTTGCATCCTCTGATCCAAAGTTGTGTGATGCCTTTACAAAGTTGATGCAACAGAAGTTTGAAATGAGTGCCATGGGAGAATTACAGTTCTTTCTGGGGTTGCAAATCAAACAAAAGGCTGATGGAATTTTTATTCATCAATCCAATATACAAAAGATCTTTTGCAAAAGTTTGATTTACAAAACTGTAAGCCCTGTTCTACTCCCATGAGCAGCACCACACAACTGGACTCAGATCAGAAAGGTAAAGTGGTTGATGAAACACTTTACAGATGTATGATTGGGTCCTTGATGTATTTAACAGCTTCTAGACCAGATATTATGTTGCTACATGTGTTTGTGCTAGATTTCAGGCTGCACCTAAAGAGTCTCATCTGATTGCAGTCAAGAGATCTTTAGATATCTGCAAGGCACTCCATCTCTAGGTTTATGGTATTCTACCACCATTCTGGTAAATTAGTTGCTTTTTCTGACAGTGACTATGCAGGGTGTAAGTTGACCAGGAAATCAACTTCTGGTGGATGCCATTCCTAGGCAACTGCTTGATTTCTTGGCAGAGCAAGAAACAGACCTCAGTTGCTACATCCACTGCGGAAGCAGAGTACATTGCTGCTGCAAGCTGTACATCTCAGGTACTCTGGCTTCAAAACCAACTTTTGGATTATGGCATTACAGAGACTAAGACTCCATTGTTAATGGATAGTGCTTCAGCTCTTTGCATTGTCAAAAATCCAGTCCAGCACTCTAGGACCAAACATATAGAGATCAGACATCATTTTATAGAGATTGTTTTGAAAAAGGTCTGATTGATCCTAAGTTTGTGCCCAGTGCTGATGAGCTTGCAGACATTTTTACTAAGCCTTTGGATAGTTCAACTTTCCAAAACCTGGTGTTAAGGCTTGGTATGCTGCAGCTAGAATAGGTGACAACTACTGATGATCTCAGTAATTCATATTGATGATCATGAGTGCCTGTCACATATAAGTACTGATGAGCTCTTTTACCTCAGTAGTTTTTATAACTACTGAAGGCTAAAAGTTCTCACAAGTACTGAAGTACTTCATCTGTCTAAACTACTGAAGTAGTTACAACTACTGATGTAGTCATAACTACTGAAATCAGTAAAAACAGATAAGTACTGATGTCCTATGAAACAACTGAAATCAGCCATAAAGACTGATGAATGTGTTGAGGACAGTTTGAAACAGCTGAAAAGCTAAGAATTGACGAAAACAGCTGAAGAGAACTTTCTCCTCAGTCGTTTGTACACTGCTGTTTCATTTTAAACAACTGAAGCAAAACCACGTCTTCAGTAGTTTTTATAACTACTGATGACTAATACCAAGTCTTCAGTGTTTACAACAGCTGATGACAAAACCACTGTCTTCAGTAGTTTCATAACTACTGATGACAAACACCATGTCCTCAGTTGTTTCAATCACCTGAAGTCAAAACCACGGTCTTCAGTAGTTTTCTAAACTACTGATGCCTAACACCGCGACTTCAGCTGTTTCAACGTCTGAAAGGATAATACCATGTCAACGGTCGTTTAAAACTACTGATGACTAACACCACATCCTTCAGTCGTTTCCTCACCCGTACCCTATATACCCCTTAACCTGAGCTCTCCACTTCATCTTCTTCAAACCTAACGTTCCTCTCCAACAAATTTCCATGGCGTCTTTGCAAATTAAACCGCGACACAACTGTGTTGCCTACCTCACAAAATCGCCGATCTGGACTAAGTTCGATGCTGCTATCGATCTTATGGTTCAGTCCCCATACAACAAGGCATTCCTTCTGAACCCCGTTTACATGCCGAATCCTTGAACCAATTTTGGATGAACGTAATGTTACTACTGAGGAGAGCAACACACGATCCCTCCGGTCTGTCGTCAACAACAAAGAAGTAGTGATTACTCCTGCAACAATCCGAAAATTCTTCAACTGAGTGATGCTACTCTCCTGCTGGATATCCGAAGGGCACCATAGATCTATCATTTGCTCAGCATGGATATCAAGGTGATCTCAGTGCCACCACCATCATGAAGAAACACTTTAATGACGCTGAGCGCCTGATCTTTCACATGGTCAATGTATGTTTGGCCCCTAAGACATCGTCTTGGGATCAAATGTCCACCAAATGGCAGCAGGTATTGTATTCTATCCTTGAGCAACAACCACTGAACTTTTCAGAATTAATATTTTCAGAGCTCAAAGATATGGCTCAAAAATTACCTGCCACCGTTGGATACTCTATCCACGGTTCATAATGGCCATTATAATAGACCAGCTTAATGCTGAGGGACTTGTTGGCTTGGGAGTCCCTGCTACGGCTGTTTTGCCGAAGTATACTCCCGGCACAACTCCGACCGACACTCACTGGCTGCCAAGCTGCGAAAACCCACGCAGCTGGAACCCACAGCCACCACCTCCAAATCCAATGTCCCCACCAAACCCACCACAAAGAAACCCAAAAGGCTACTCAGGGAATTGAGTCCCCTGAGGATGCTCCTGCACAACAAACGCAGGATATATCCACTAGTCCAAACCCCCTAGTGGATACCATGACTCCTCCAGCCACAGCCGCTCAGGCTTCCTCTCAACAGGAGCCTGCAGCAACCCAAGGGGCACCTACTTATCTGGGATCTTCCTCACTTGAGGAGATTGCCATTGAAGAGCACCATCCACCCCAGGTGCACACTGCTTCTACCCCTGTACCCCACACAACCGCCCCTCACAGCCCAACTTTAATAGTTGCTCAAGTGCTGACTCAATTGCACTCCTCACCCCCTCCCCAGAAACCACTTCTTACTGGGAATGCCTCTACAATTGAGGGGGAGGAACACAGTGTATCTGAGAACCCACAGCACAGGGGTTTACCAATTCTATCTCCTGGTGTAGAGAAGGAGATTAGAATATCTAGTGAGGCTGCCACCTTCTCTGACTCAGCACATGACCAGAGTGAGGCTGGTAACATTGCTAAGACCTCCCTAGAGGCAACAGCTGATGATGGACATTGTCCTGAGGCTGGAAGTCCCCAGTACCAAGCACAAGGGGCACATGCACCAACTGGTCTACACCCAATGCATGTTCATCCTGCTCTAAGCAGGAGGTCAGGTGATTCAGTATCAACTGATGATGACCTGAGCTTCTTCTTCGATGTAGTTGCTCAAAACACCATTCTAGAGGATGAGGTTAGCAGACTCAAAGAGCTGCTGGCCAAGATGTCTCAGGATGCAAGTCCATCTGCCACCATCATACACCCACAGATGGCACCTTCCCTTGAAGGTTTTCCAAACACAGAGCCACCCCAAAATCAACCACCCGCCACTGCTTCAGGCCCTACTTCTCAGGAACAGAACCCTCCTGAGAAACTAGGTGCTATACTCCAAATTCCCTCCCTCTCATCACCCCCATAATCACTGATATAGTGATCAAAGCCCTTGATGAGAGGCTTTCCTCAACATTACAGCCACTGGTTGATGCTGCTGTCCACAAAACTCTTTCTGCGGTACCAACCCCTTCCTCCAATGCAACCAAAAAGGGGGAGAGTACTGCGTGAAAGATAAAAAGAGGAAGAGATCTGAGGAGAGGAGAGAACAAGAAAAGCAACCTCTGCTCACGTACAAGAGAAGAGAAGTGCTGATGATCACACTGCTGAAGAAAAATCCTTGGAGGAGCTGGTCAAAGAAGCTGACACCACACACAGCCGCTCCATGGATAAAATAATTGACAACTATTCAGGCAGGGGTTTGACACAGCCACACTGGATAGTGAGATCAGAAGGTTAGAGGTACAAGAGATACAAACCCGATGGGCAGGGTACGATGCTCTTGAGAAAGAGAGGTTGGAAATAATGATCCGCTTCATTGCAAAATACTTGGGAAGATCATTAATGGAGATCCGCGCATGGTCCAGGGACAGCATTCTGGCTATAGCCACCAGAATCTGTCTGTCTGAGCAATTCAACAAAGGGCATTGTGGAAGCCCTTGATGAGGCTGGGGCTGGCAAAAGGTTAGAGATGGCTAAACTTACAAAAGCAAAATTAACTACAAGGATGCTAGATCAACCTTCCCTTCCACTCACTCAAACAGATCCTATCCCTCAAATCTCCCAACCAACCTCTAAGCCAAAATCCAAACATTCTCTCTCTTCAAAACCAATCCCTTCACCAACCCAACCATCATCCAGTGATGTACCCCGTAGAAGGAGAAGGGTGCTGAGGATGGAAGAAGAAGTAGAAGAAGAGGATGAAGATGATAGTCTGCCACTCTCTGCTGTTCTGAAGCTACCAAACCCAGAGTCAATCCATGATCACACCGACTCTCAAAGGGAAATGGTCAGAGTCAAAATAGAAGAAGAAGAACAGCAGAAACAGCACGATGAGCAACTGTTGAAGATGGTTGACAAGGAATTTCCTCAGTCATCATCTATTCAAGCCATGAAAGGGCATGCTCAAAGGCTGTACACTCTCAGACACACCTTTCAGTATCAGAGGGAGAGAGTGAGAGTATGGCCAGACCCCAGGGTGAGTTCTAGAATCCATAAAAGAACTATCCCACACAGATACAACGGCCAAGTACGAAAAACAATAGAATCTACCATCATGTTGGCCGTTGTAGTCTCACCTTGGGAAATCATTGATGAATTCAAGAAAGCTCACCAAGCAAAGAAGACACCTCAAGCCTTACTAGAAAACAAGATGATTAAGAAGGGGTGTTATACAAAAAGCTTGAAGACATCCAAAAGAATGAGCTCCAGTTACTCCTTGAAGGCAACCATCCGGATGAATTTGTATACAGGGAGGTAACTACGGTGGAGCTGAAAAATGGCAGGACCATGAAGTACTTATCAGAGTACTATGGTCCAGAGTTCTTCTTCGAAGGAGGAGCTGAAGAACTCTCTCAAGAGGAACAAATTGTTCTCCTTGAGGCCTATGTCGTGAGTCATACAGACTCATTATGGGGAAGTGAATCTCATGAATGGGATAACAACTCTGTGTCCAGTTCCCCAAAACAGAGTTCCCATTCATACTCTGCCAAACAAATATTGAGGTTCTTCCCAGGCCGGAGCGTACATGGGTCATCTTCTCTACTGATCAAGAAGGAAAAAGACCAACATTTTTGCCATCAATAAGTGGGAGTTTAAAAGTTAGAGGTTTTGGCTGCATTGGTTCAGGGGGAGTTTGTTGGACCAAAAGAACCAATGAGCCAAGATCAGAAAATCTCTAAGTCCCACACGGTATCGCAACAACTGCTGAAAGCCTCATCAGTAGTTTGACAAGTACTGAAGACTTCAACAGCTGAAGATCAAGTGCTGAAGACCTTAACAGCTGAAGAACCAAAGTGCTGAAGTACAACAGCTGAAGAACACAAGTGCTGAAGCTGAAAGACCAAAGTACTGAAGTACAACAGCTGAAGAGTTCACAAGTACTGAAGATCAACAACTGATGTACAAAGTCTGAAGACAAAGACTGAAGACATCAGCTGATGATATCTACTGAAGTCATCAGCTGATGAAACGCCTGAAGGTCAAAGTCTGAAGATCAAGTACTGAAGCCTCAGTAGTTTGTCACAACTGCTGAAGAGTACTTCTTCAGTAGTTGTGATATCAGTAGTTTTATGTTTTATGTTTCAGTAGTTTTGTAAAACGACTGAAGAGCTTGTTCTTCAGTCGTTGTAGTTTCAGTAGTTTTATATTTTGTACTTAACTTGCTGATATGTTCTCAGTAGTTGTGAACATTTCAGTAGTTTGTTAAGATTTAGTTATTTCTGTATTGGATCTGCCAGTTGTCACTTTCGTGATACAGCAGTGACTGTTACACTCTATATAAGGAGTGACAACCATTGTAATCATTGAGCGATATGAGCAATTGAATGGAATGTTTGATTGATTTGATTAGAATATTCTCCATCTATAAACATTCCTAGAAATCAGAAATTCATATTCTCTCCCTATAACCGTATGCTATCTTAACGCTTACATATTGTTTGCTTGCTACAATTTGTCTAATTCGTTTGTGTATTCCGCTGCTTTATATTCTGATACATCAAACTTGTGATCACTGATCCTGTCAACCTCTAACATTCTGGGCACATGCAGTCAGCACCTCATGCTATGTGCAAAACATAGTTCTCGTAGCTAAGCCGCATAGAAAAACTCCTTAAGAGCTATGGAACAAGAAGCATCTTTCATTGGCTTTCTAAGATCCTTTGGCAGCAGGTGTACCATACTTAATACAAAGGACAATTTGGCAAAGTTCGCTGAAACTTTATTGCTTATAGAGTGTACAACATTAAAAGTAAGCAATATGAGGAATCATCCAACATTGTATTCAACAAGCACACTCCTTGTGTTAGGGGGAATGGCCCTTCTTTGATTTAGAATTATTCCAAACTATTCTAAACCTTCTTGTGAGAATATTTCAGCTGGAACACGTAGTCAAAGTGATTCTGATGATGACCAACTGTTCGAGTAACCAAGATCAATTCCAAGTTCTCTAAGAGTAGCTAAATATCAAGCTCCCATTATTGTCAGATCTGATAGAATAACTATCTCAAGAGATAATGGAGATTCAACAAGTTATCAACCTAGTGAGCCTTAACACTCATCTGGTGACATTGCATAACACCAAGCTGATGAAAGTAGCATTTTAAAAGAACAGGTAATTGTTAATGTTGCTTCACAGCCAACTATTGTTTATGATGTTTCACATTCATTTAATCAGTCATTAAATAAGTTTGAAACAACAGTAGGTCCAAGCGTTCAAGTTCGAGAGCAACATATGTCCAATTTGGATTTATTTTTACAATTGAATGTAATCCTAAGGCTTAGAATTCACAAATCTCATCCAGTTGAGAACATCATTAGAGATGTCTCTAAAGGTGTGCGAACAAGGAGACAAACTCACAATGGAAATGTCTTCCTGTACTCATGGTTTTTATCTCAGATGAAACCCAAGAAAGTAGTGGAAGCCTTGAAAGATAGTAGCTGGGTTGAATAAATCCAAGAGGAATTGCTTCAATTCAAAAGACAAAAGGTTTGGAACCTATGTCCGCTACTATCCGGTCAAGTACCAATAGGCAACAAATGGATTTTCAGGGACAAGAGATATGATAGAGGCTTGATCATCAAGAATAAGGCAAGACTAGTAGTTCAAGGATACACTCAAGTGGAAGTAATTGATTACACTAATGTCTTTGCACCAGCGGCAAGACTTGAGGCAGTCAGGATCTTTCTTGCTTATGCTTTATCCAAGAATTTTACTGTTTACCAACTTGATGTCAAGTATGCCTTTCTATATGAGGATATAGATAGGGAAGTTTACGTATGCCAACCTCCAGGATTTGAAGACCCACAACACCCGGACTATGTGTGCAAATTGGATAAAGCTCTCTATGGGTTGCACCAAGCACCTATGCTGTGGTATAAGACTTTTTCTTAATTTATCTTAAAGAATGGTTATACCAGATGTACTATTGACAAGACTTTATACATAAAAAAAGCCTGAGAAATACATTTTGCTCGTACAAGTCTACATTGATGAGCTCATATTTTGTTCTTTAAATGACCAAATGTGCAGAGACTTTGAAAGCATCATTAAGAAGAAATTTGAGATGAGTTCCATGAAAAAAATGAACTTTTTCCTTGGAATTCAGGTAAAGCAGATAAAGGAAGGGTTCTTTATCAATCAATCTAAATATGTATCTAACATCTTAGAGAGATTTGATATGAATGATTGTAAGCCAACAAAGACTCATATACCCAGAAACCACAATCTTTGTCCTGACTCTAAGGGGGAGGATACTTATCAACATCATTATAAGGCAATCATTCGGTCTCTGATGTATCTCACAACAAGTAGACTGGATATCATGTTTGAAACATGCATTTGTGCAAGATATAAGGCAGCTCCAAAGGTGTCTCACCTAGTTGTTGCCAAGAGAATCCTTAGATACCTCAATGGAGCACTTAAATTGGGTCTTTGGTATCCAAGGAACAAAAATTTCAATCTCTATAGATATTTCGATAGTGACTATGGTGGGTGCAATATCATCAAGAAATTCACATTAAGAGGATGTCAATTTCTTGGTGTAATCTCAACATCAACTACTGAAGTTGAATACATTGTTGCTTCTAGTTGTGTGCTCAGCTGTTCTGGGTTCAAAACCAAATGATAGACTACGGATTGAACTTCATGTAGTTGTTGTGCTAAGCTGTTATGGGTTCAAAACCAAATGATAGACTACGGATTGAACTTCATGGATACTCCTATCCGCATTGACAACAACAGTGCTATCTCCATTACTGAAAATTCAATCAAGCACTCCAAGACAAAGCACATTGACAACAGGTATCATTTCATTAGAGATATTCATAAGAAAATTTTGATTAAGCTAATCAAAGTTGACTCAAATAACAATATGTTGATTTATTCACCAAAGCCTTTGATGAACAAAGATTCAAATATCTTATCACAACTATGGGATGAAAAACATTGATTAATCTATCTCAATTGAAAACCTTTTTAAAACGTGTCTTGCCTTTGTCATTAAAATCTGAGCCCTAGACCTGGCAAAACAAACCAATAGGTTTCATTTTGGCTATTTATGTGTAATAATAAAAAGAAAATGGTTCGCATGGGCCCAAAAAAAGTGTTCACAGGTCAGGTTGGGCCCATAAAATCATAACCTAAATCGGTTACGGCTAAGATGGGCGATGCAAAAAATTGTTCACGGGCTAGGCCACCCTCAAAACCACCAGAGTATCATTTTCAAACCTCATCGGTCATCACCCTCATCACCACCCACTGCAACACCGCTTGCTAAAAAAGTTGCACCAACAACCGTCATATTCTTTAGCTAATCTGGTAGTGTGGTTCCGAGCACCACTGATGTCAAAATCTCCGGCGTAGATCCAACTCTCAAGCTTTGCTAACCTCTGATTTCCAACAAATTTTTGGCGTATTTTGGTTTCGAAGCAAGTTAATTTGAGCTTGATCGGGAAAGTTAATATGGTTTTTAAGAAATTGTGTTTGGGTCAAGGCAAGTTATTTTGTGTTTGTTTTGAGTATTTGTTCTGATTTTCCTCAAATCTTCTTTGTTCATGAAACCATCAGGTACTGACTTTCATGGCATATTTGGTTTCCTGTTAATATTTGTGTGATATATGAATAGGTAGCAATAGTGGAATTAGTTATGGTTTAATAAGTTATTTGTAGTTTATATAATTATATGGTGTTTGTTGAAAATTAAAATATTTGCAATTTTTGTATCCGACCCGTCCTGACCTGACCCATCGTAACCCGAACCCATCTTGACCCGAACTCTTCCTGACCCGTTTCTAACAAGAACCCTTTCTCACCCGAACCCACTCTGACTCAAACTCGTCTTGACCCAGTACACTACCTAACCCAACCCGCCCATTTTGGCAGGTATACTAAGCCCTGTTACAAAAGGTCTTTCCTCAAAATTTTTGTAAGTATAAAATATTTTGAAGAGGAATTAACCCTTGGAAGATGTTACATATATCTTCCAAAACAAAATTCCTCCAAGGTAAATCTTTCTTTCAGAAGAAATTTTAGTATCGGAAGAAGCATTTTATAGTATATCAAATCTACTTCCGAAGCTTAAAACTTTTTCACTCGGAAAGCCCCTCTTACCTTCGAAAGTATAATATTTACCTTCAGATGTAAGATTGGCTTCGAAGAAGATTACCTTCGGAAATGTTTTATACTTAGAAGAAAGTCTTACTATGTAATGGAAATCTTTTGTGCCCCACAACTGTAAAAGGTAACGATTTTTTTAATGATGTCGGAATATTTTAAATGGTTTATCCTTACCGTCCCTGTCACATCATACCCTAAAACCATCATTTCACCTTATCCATCTGCCATTTTTTACCCATTTAAATACTTCCGAGTCACCCATTTTAATATTTTTACCTCTTATACTACCCTAAAGATTTCTTTGTCTCAAATTTACCCTTCCTCAAGCTCATTTCTCTATTTCTTGCTCACAAGGGCACTAAACCCTCAACGTAATCAAGTCGCACTCCTGGACTCGTCCAAGGATTCTGACTTCTCTAAAATCATCTTCTTCCTAACTCAATCAACCTACTTCACAACCCTAACTATCAACCCCACCGTGTACTCAAACAACATGACTCAATTTTGGGGGAATGCACAAATTATAACCCTAAATGGAGTTAGGGTTCTGAGGTGGAGCATCTGTGGTCAACAGTTGATCATATCTGAATAGCTCATTAGGGATCATCTTGAGCTCCTCGATGAAAGTTCTCCAACAGAGTTCCCCAAGGCACAGATTGACGTCATATATACCCAAATTGGATATGGCGGTGATGTGAGCAGGTCAATGGTATAAAAATTCAACTTCTCTTATCATTGGAAGTTCCTTCTCCATATAGTCCTTCGCTACTTGTCAAATAAATCTGGGGGATGGGATCAAATCCCACATGAATTAAGATGCCTATTCATGGGTTGGTAAAAGGAATTCGCTTTAAATACTCAAGATTTGTGCTCACCAATTTGAGGAAACCTTCAAAGGGAGACATTTTACATGTATCTCCGGTTCATCCAGCACTTCATCAACTGTGAGTTGGACCAGAGCAAACTTGTCTGTGCAATTGTTCTACCAGTCCTTCACATGAGGCCAACCATCTTCAAAATTCTAAAGAGGATGTCCACCAACTTCACCAAAAGACACACTCCATTTCTTCTAGGTATGATTGAGCGCATAGCTCTTAGTGACATCCTTGTTAACGCCATATGTGATGAACCCACACCAGCAGAACCCTCATAATGCCAAATCTACTTTCTCACCCCATTACAATCACTTACCAAACACGTCCCAAACGAACCCTTGTTCAATCAACTCTAATTGAACAAGTCCCTTAGGTTCAATCCGAAAAGAGTAGAGTGGAAACATGGGCTCCGACTTAGTCAGAGGTCCCACCTTCCTTCACTATTGACCTCAATATGGGTATTAAGTTTCCTCATTCTCAATCTCATGAGCCCAAAACCCAAGTTGAAACCCCTTAGGATGAGTCCCTAAATTTTCTTGAGCAGCCAAAAAAGGATAGTCTTCTCATAGGCTCAATACTAATAGACATTGACCAAAGTCCTGGTAAATAGGCTTAATCTTAATATCCTTTACTGACCTACTCATAGGAACTGATGAAGAGATTATGTCTCTTCAAGTCAATGAAGCTAATCCACAACACCCTCTCAAGGATCAACTAAGCCTAGAGAGACCTCTTATCTCTAGCCCTCATCAGAAATCCCAAACTAAGGTGAGTTTCATTGATATGGAGGGGACTCATGTGGATTTAGCTGCCACTACTAAAGGAGCCTCATTGGATCCTCATGATAGTGGTAACATTCCTGAGACAAATCTACAGTAACCATGCTCTTTGATGACTCTGAAAGAGACATCATTAGGCAGGGGAAATCAGGGTGTCAAGAAACCACATTTGGTGGAGAGGATGAACATACAAGTTATGTTACATCATCCCCCCATGATTCTTTAAAAGATGATGAGAGAAGTCTGCAACTCACTATTCAAGACCTACTTTCTAAAGTCTCAAAACTTGAATCAAAGGTTAAAACTATAGAGGATAGGTTTGTCACTCAGCAACTTGAGATTGAAAGTCTCAAGGCCAAACCAGCTGAGAAACTGATTGAGAGGTCTATTAGGCATGTACCAATTCAGGTCTCATTGACCTCTTCCTCTAGCTTATCAAGATCTTAGGATGATGCTACCAAAAAAGGGGGAGTGTTCAAGGGAAAACACAAAAGGAACCATAGAGTCTAGCTTTAAAACCTAACTTCAAGATACCCCGTTGAACAAGCAACAGTTTTTTCCCGAGCCTTCTCCAATTGTTCTTCAAATATATCTAAGGATGCTCCAAGATCTAAATAGGTTCTTTTCCAAGTTTCTAATGGGATCTTCCATTGAACAACCAAGCCCAGATGTTGTTGTGGTGTACTTTGGAGCTGAAGAGCTTTAGAGACTGAATGCACCATCTACCACTGTCCAAGAAGTTGTTCAACCTAAGTTCCATATTAAACCAAATATTGATTTCAAAGGGGAAATAGGGACTGATGGCCCAGCAACTGAAACGGTTGGGACAAGAATTGTATTCCCATAGACTTTCGAAGCTAAAGTCAAAGTCTCAAAAGAACCATTTCAATCTTCCAAAGCTAAGATGGAAGCTACAGATGGTTATTCTACTAATCCAATGATCTGGTCATCATAGATGCAATTCTGGAACTAGCATTTGAGGTGAATATTAAGGATTTTCTCATCCGATGCTCACTCAAATAACATCACTAACACATGCTCAAATTGCTACCTCCTAACCTGAGACCTCTACTCAAGAATCTCCAAAGTCTATAACTTCCGAAGACACCAAAGGGAAAAGGAAGATGTTTGTGGAAGAGCTCCTAAAGGAATAAATGTTAGAGAGCTGAAAAGGAGAGGTAGACTCCTAACTGGGAAGTTACTAGCTGCAAGTAGTAAGGCAACTGTAGCCAACCAAGAGGCTATCAACAACATAAGCAGAGTAGAGATCATTGACAGGCTTGTCTATCTTGGAGCTGTTAATCAAGATGTGCTCCTAGTACCATTAAAGGAGCTGATTGAGTTAGAAAAGGCAACCCTATTGTGGATTGAGCAAGAAGAAGAAGCAGTAAGGTTGGCCTTAGAGGAAGAAAGAGAGAGAAAAAAGAAGAACCTAGCCAACAAGTAAGGGAGCATAAGGATAACTTTCCTAAGCTCCAGGGGATTCTCTCTTGTGGAACTAATATGATCTTGTGGCCTTTCAGAAAGAGCAATATCAAACTAAGAAAGAGAGAAAGAAGGCTGCAAAGGAGAAACTGAAGGAGAAAAAGAAGAAAGAGGAAGAAGTCGGACGTGTTGCTGTCAAGAATCTTGAAGACAAAGCCTGCATGAAAGACTATCTAAAGGCTCAGGGCTTCTCTGGCAGGCAGGTGGGTCCTATGTCTGAAAACACCTTGCAGTGACATGTCAGTAACATCAAGGCTGACATTCGCTCAGGGAAAAGGAAAGCGATGTATAGAAGGGGACACGGGATGACCTTCAGAATTACACCTCAATCCCAACTCAACCTCAACCAGTTCCTTTTCCCTTTCTTATCTAAACTAAACAAACCTCTAAACCGTACACACTTAAACCTACACCATCTTCCATGCCCTCTTCCTCACCACAACCACCTCAACTACCTATCCTCCAACCCAAAACACTTCCTAGAACCCAAGCACCACTACCTACCCAACAACCACCCAAACCATCCCCTCATCCTTCCAAACATCTCTCCTTAAAGGAGTTTAAGGAGATTAAGATGAAGCTCATTAAATGTACAACCTTGAGTGACATCTCTTGTGAGGAGGGGTCAGTCAAGCTAACCTATGTTGATGGCCCCTCATGTTCGCTAACTAGAGAACAATTCCTTGATCTGCCTAGTGGAACATTGGACCAAGTTGTTAAACTCCTTGGCCTCAACTTGTATTCACTAAATGAAGAAGATAAGAAGAAGACTAGTGACTCTATTGGATTTAAAGAAAGGGGTTACAGTACCAAGTCAGCTCCTTGTGCCAAGAATGAAGATAATCTAGTGGATGTTTGAAGACTCTTCTCACAATTTTGTTGTTAAGAGAGATAGTGGTGAGATAAACAGCTCAATGCCTGATCTTTACTACACATAAGTAGGTTCGATATTACTGAGTTAGCAGAGAATCCATTATCCAACCCCTCAAACTTTGATATCACTGCTCATATCAGAAATCATCTAAGCAGTCTTCATATGGCCAAGCTAACTACTAGGACCAAGATTGAAGAAGAGTTGAAGCTAGAGAGAAGGATGAAAAGGAAGGATCAGCAACCAAAGGCAAAGCCTTTCTTCAAATGGTTGAAGGTCTTGAACTTGAGTCCATACCTAGATGGGAGTATGAGTACAACTCCCGTCAACTAACTCTATTCAAATGGCCACAACAAAGATGCATATCATTCAAAGTGACAGACTGGATCTCCTATCCACGAACGATTTGTACAAACTTCTCAGCAACCATATTAGGGAAGAACAAAGAAACAGATAAGCATCTTGTTTCCCTGGTGTTGAAAGTTTTAAGAAGTAGAAAGAAATAAGGTTTTGGTAGCATCAACCTAGGGAGATTTAGTGGGATCAAGAAACGCTGGTGCAACCAAAACCAAACACTTAGAGTATTTTGGTACAACTAATAAAGATCTTTCAAAGCTAAGTAAGAACTTAAGATCATGTCTGAAGAATCTTCCGAAGGAAAACTACAACTTTTGAAGACAAAGTCTTCCTTCTTCCTAAGTTCAACACTTAGAAGAATTCAAGACAAATGACTTCCGAAGTATGAAGAACTAAAGTAAGCCTCAAGCATCGGAAGAAGTATCTTCTTCAGAAGTATAAGTGGATTCGGAAAGAAATTATTCTTCTGAAGCCAGTTAACCTTCGGAAGAACCTACTTCGGTGGACAAAAGTATGGTCCTTCTAACATTCCGCTGCAAATCTCTGAGATACTGCATGGAGCTTTGCCATGCCCATGTAGTTGACCATTCTTTATTCAACTTTTCATCTTTTATTAGCTAGTAACTTTAGTTGGTGACAAAAGGTAAGTCGTGGACATGTCAATGACTACCAAATCTTAGATAATACTCTATCTAAGATACCTTTTCTTTAGCATTGTAGTATTTGCTTTATTCACAAGTTTCGAGCTAGTATCAAAGTATCTTCGGCTGTAGTTGATAGTATATATAGTTTCTCATTGTAACTCATGTAATATGTTTGTAATAGTCTTGTAATACTTTGAGTTGAGAAGTAATATATAAAAGTACCTTGAAAATTATTTCCTTGTGTTCTTTGTTACTTAGTATACTATTATCAACTCTTGGAAAGGATTCTGCATCATCTAACTGAGTGTAATTAAGTGAGTTTGAGAGAGAACAAGTGCTTAGTAATAAAAAGTGATTCTGCATTTTGATAAAGAGTGTTCTATCTATAGTACCTTTTTTGCAGACATGAGGACAAAGATACTGATATAGTGTCTCATACCACTTCCTTAGAGCTTGGTGTAGCCCATAAAGAGCTTTATCAAGCTTGCAGACATAATGAGGATTATCTAAGTCTGTAAAGCGAGGTGATCGTTTTACATAAACCTCTTCATTTATCACCCCATATACAAAAGCACACTTGACATCAAGTTTGTAGACTTTGAAATCCTTTGATGTTGCACAACCTAAGAATATTCTAACAAAATTTAGCTCTTGCCACTAGAGCAAAAACATCTATGTAATTTATCCCCTTTTTATGTGTGTACCATTGAACAAGTATTCTTTCCTTCTTCTTCATTGCAAGTCCTCTATCATCTTCGTTGTTTCTAAATACCATTGGGTTCCTATGGTAGTCTTCCTTTAAGGAAGAGATCATATGTTCCAAACCTTTTGCCTTTTGAATTGAAGTAACTCTTCCTGTATTGCTTCAGTCCAACTTCCAGCCTTCAACGCCTCATCAAACTTCTTTGGCTCTATCCAGGATAAGAAACAAGAGTATACACAAACATCTTTTTGTCATGGGTTTGTCCCTTTGTTCTTACCTCTGTGTTAATATTTTCAATGGTGTTTGTGGTGGGTATGACATTTGAATCCTGAGTTGAAGGATCATAGCAAGTTGATTGGACATGTCTAAATTTGTCATGTTTAGATTTTGGCAATGATGTGTCACCCACCATATCAACACACTTATCAAGAGAAGCTTGATCCATAAGTGTGTGACATCATTGATGTTTTTGTCCATGTAGTGGTTATTAGCATCAAGAAATTCTTGATCACTATCATCACCACCATTTTCTCTTACATTTGAAGCTCTTTCATTTGAGTTTTATGCCTTTGAGCTGGAATTTATATGCACCTTAGATGTATAATCTATATTGTCATGGTTCTTCTAATAGGAACTCCATCTGCATGGACCCCTAGAGCTGAAGTAGTATTCATGCCTGGTCTTCATAGCTTAAATCTTGCGTCAAGATCTCCTGTTGATAAGTTACCTATAGATCCTGAAACATTCTCACAAGATTTGTTAAAATAGTTGGTAACTAAATCAATATGAAATAGCCAATCACGACTAGAACCTTTCACAGTAGGACTGTGCTCATTGAAGGTCATATTGGCTGACTCTTCAACTACTCTAGTTCTGAGATTGTATACTTTATAAGCCTTGGCTTGGGAAGAGTATCCAATGACGTGTCTATCATCTAATTTCTCATCAAGTTTGTCTATTTGATCTCTAATATTAAAGATGGTGCAAGGACATCCAAATGATCTGAGAAAACTAATGAAATGTCTTTTTTTATGCCGTAGATCATAAGGAGTCTTACCATGAGTCTTAACTACTTAAACTTTGTTTTGCACATAGCAAGCAGTGTGGACTGCCTCTGCCTAGAATGTGATGGGTAGTTTAGAGTCAGACAACATGGTTCTTGTAGGTTTAATAAGTGTCTTGTTTCTCCTCTCAGCAACACCATTTTGCTGAGGAATCCTTGGAGCACTATATGATCTTGTAATATCTTTTTCATGTGAGTTCCTTGATCACTTATGGTCTTGACCTTGCGATCACATTAATTTCCAATTTTCAAAATGAAGTTTTTCAAGATCCCATGTGTCTCATCCTTAGTTCTAAGAAGAAGACTTAGTGAATCTTGTGAAACCATCTGTGATCACCAAGCAATGTGAGATCCTTCCTAGACTCATTACACTGGTGGATCCAAAGAGATCCATGTGTAATAAGTGTAAGGGAGTAGTGATGGAGTTTTTTTCCTTTGGCTTGTGAGACACCTTGTGTTGCTTCCCATTAAGGCATGCAACACAATGATCATCACTTGTAAACTATTTTGTAGAGATTATATGAAGAGGCTGATGCAACCCAAACACCCAAAGTCTCTCCTACATGCATGCACATGAGTACTGAAGAAGAATGATTCGGAAGTTTCATACAAGCAACAGAAATATTATAAGTGTGAAATCTTCCGAAGCCAAGACCAGTATCTTCTGAAGCCAAAGATGAATTCTTCCGAAGCTTCAGAGACAAAGTCTTCCGAAGCCAGCACTTGAAGACAGATTTCTTCCAAAGACTTATAGTATACATTCTTTGTCTGATGTACTTTGCATAAACTTGGATACCTTTCCGCTTCAACTCTGTAAAGTCACCAACTTTCATAAGTTGGTGAAAAGATCCATACTTTTAGTAACTATACATTAAGGTCTTGAGTGTGTAAACTTTCTACTTCAAGTACTTTATCATTTTTGTAATAGATTAGGATGTGAGCTATGGCATGTCATAGTCACTAGTCAAAAGGCAATCTGCCTTTTGACTCTATAATTGATTTTGTTTTGTGTCTAGTCAATTGTATTCAGCTGGCCTTTAGAGTATGGTCGGCTGTAGGATGTAGTATATGTATCTAAAGTACTTGTAACTTTTTTTATGCTTTGTAACATTTGTAATAGAACTTGAGAAGGCAATACTATGCATTCTTGAAAACCATCTCCTTCTGTATTTTGTTATCTTGTTCTGTCTCATATTTACTTGTGTTCTTAGGATCATTACTAGAGGTTAACTAGTTTCACTTCTGATTAGGTTGACTGTTCTAAACAACTCTCCCCTTTGTGTTGTTGTGTTGTATTTGCATACCCTTCAAAGGCCATGCATTTGGTATTAGAGCTTTCCAGGCTTTTGATATAAGATTTCAACATCTTAAGATCCCTCACACACACAAACACATAACTTATCAAATGGCAGCCATTTCCAAATCTGATATGGATATTGGAACCATGACAAAGTCCCCACTGATCACTCTTGATGACTTTGACACCTGGTGCCAAAGAATGGAAGGTTTCATCAGGTCTCTAGACTTAAGAATGTGGGAGTCTGGTGAGAATAGACCTTACATACCAATCACCTCTTCTACTACTAGTGGTTGTATGATCCCTAAGGTTGTGGCTGACTACTCAGATGAAGATAGAAAGAGAGTAGAGATTGACCAAAAGGCCATGACGGCCCTTCAGACTGCTCTTCCGAACTCTATGTACTAAGGTTTCAAGAAATGCAAAACAACTAAGCAGTTGTGGGATGCATTGAAACTGATGTATGAGGGTTCCTCTGAAGCTAAGATAAACAAGAAGGATCTCCTGAAGCAATAGTTTGAAAATTTCACCTTCAAAGCTGGTGAAACCATGACTCAACAATACTTCAGGTATGTTGAGATTGTGGATACCCTAGTGGATGGAGGAGTTGCTCTTGAAAACAGAGACATTGTAAGGAAGTTCATGTTCTCACTTACTAGGCAATGGACACACTACTGTGTGGTTATCAAGAGAACTAAGAATGTGAAAACTCTCACTCTAACAGAGTTGTATGGGATTCTTAGTGGCTACCAGACGGAGATGAACATCCACGGTTCATCTAGCAAATCTAACAATCAAATGGGTTCAGCCCTTCATGTGGTTGAAAAGGATAGCATAGAACCCCAACACCATCTTATATGCTACCCTGACAACTCACCAAAGGTCCTTTCATCACCTTCCCCGAGACACCAAGGGAGAACTACACTCAAGGAAGCCCATTCCAAGAGACAAGTTCTTCTCAAGCCTTTGTTTCCTCTAATGAAAGTTTTGGAAGCTTTCTTTTCACCCTTGAAGACCTGGACTGTGTCCATCCAAATAATCTGGAGTACATGGAGATAGTCCAACAATTGGCTCTTCTCACTCACAAAGCCAAGAAGTTCTACAAGGGGACAGGAAGAAAGTTTCCTAGTAGTATAGCCAGTGGAAATTTTGGACTAGACAAAAGCAAAGTCAAGTGTTACAACTATAACTTGATGGGCCATATTGCCAGGGAGTGTAAGGCACCAAGAACAGTCTAGAGCAAACTATGATCGGGTTAGTGAGATTGAGATTCTCACTAAGGATCGAATATAATGACTGAGTTAATGATTGAATGGCGGAATCATACAATCAAGAAATTTTCAATGTAGAAGAAATTCTCATAAGTGCTTTTGTATATATTAATAAAGCTGATTGATTACAAAAACTGCTAGGGTTTAGCAAGAAAAATAATAATGCACCTAGAGAATACAAATATTCTGATTGTCAAAATTTTGTCACCTCATGTACGAGGTTTTCTATTCTATTTATAGGCAGACAAGATGCCTTTTACAAAATGACTAAACTACCCCTAAACTATTACATCAGAACTAGTCTAAGTCTTGATCTGCATCTCTGCTTGTTCATCCGCATTGGCAAATGCAGATGAGTTGACTTGATCAAAATTTCTTCACTTGATCATCTGCATTAGTATTTTGGTCATCCGCATTGGTTAATGCAAATGAAAAAATACTTTTACGCATTTGTCTGGTCATCCACATTGGCAAATGCAAATGAACAAAGTCTTGTTCGCATCACTATTTGGTCTTCCGTATTTGTTAATGCGGAAGAACAAATACTTTTCCGTATTTGTTTTGTCTTCCACATTAACAAATGTAGAAGACCATACTTGGTTTTTCTTGAGCAGGATCTTCATCCGCATTTCTTCTTGGACTTGTGGGAATCCAGCAAAGTAACCATCAACTCACCCATTGAATTGGCATGCATAATCCTTCCAAGATCCAACAATACTCCCCCTAAGGATTATGTAGCCTATGTTCTTCAATGTTTGGTCGGTGATTGAGGTTGTGATGATTCTGTTCGTTTTTGAGGTGGTGTAAAAGGTGTTGCATGAGCAGGATTCAAAATTGCCTTGATCATGTTAACAAAATCTTGAGCATCTTACATTTTATCCCTGCTTAGTACATGAATCTTCATTCTGCACATATTGTGAATGGCTTCAAGTAGTGGTTTCTTAAGTGAGATTGGTTCCCAAATAGACACTGTAGATAACCCATCCCCATGAATCAAAAGAAATCCATCTACATCAACTTCTAGTTTGACAATGTTGCCTAACTGTAGAGGTATCTTCTTCTTCCTTTTCTCCCTCTTTGTACTGATCTGATTATAAGCCATCTTTAATATTTTGATACACTTTAGAAAGAAATGTAGATCTTCTTGACCTAATTTGTTTGATATCTCTCTGAAATGACTGGTGTATATGTAGTGAATATATGATTGATCCAGTAGTCTCACTTCATAGCCACTAAATAGTCTGATTTCAGCCCCTTCTTTACCTCCCCACCTCCTCTCAATCACCAATTCATAGGTCTTCTCATCGTAATAAATATTTGAGATTGTGTTGAGGAATGTGTACCAGCCACCATTTTTCTTTTTAATGATTCAGTAGGTTTCACTCTCAGTTTGGAAACACTTCTTCTTTAGCTGGTTTTGTTTGTTTCATCTCCAGATGGTTCTTGAAATTTTGTCTTTTCTCATACATATTGCTTTTAATGAATTGAAGTTATTGGTTCTCTTGAACATTTTAAGTATACCTTCAAATTCATATCCTCTAAACATGGCATTATGGTTGATCAGCTCCAGATTAGCCAGTTCTTTCAGGTCATGAATCTCAAGTGCATTTACCAGAGCAGAATACTCTATAGAAAAGGCACTAGATTAGCCAGTTCTTTCAAGTCATGAATCTCAAGTGCATTTACCAGAGCATAATACTCTATAAAAATTGCACTAGACCTAAGATTCTTTTAACATTGAACATGTTCCATGAACTATCATACTTCCAAGAATAATTTTCTAGTCTATTTTGCCTTTTGGAGTAGATACACCTCTGATCATCTCAGTATGGTCAACCTTTCCTGAAGTTTCAGTTAGGAGGGTTCAGCAAACCACTCTGGATATTTGTGCAGAACAGGTGCCAGATAGTCTTGATCTTTATGTGTAACTTGCATGTCTTGTGCAAAGACTCTTGATCTTGACTTTTGATTGAGTACTTCTTCTTCTAACCTCTTCAAATTTTGTTTCCTTTCATTGATTAGTCTGAGTGTGGTAGCTCTCAGTGAGTTGGTTTTCATGTTTCACAATTTTCTTTTAGTGAATCCTTGACTGGTGAGGTAATCCTTCATTTCCCTATCAGTCATTGCATAGGGATCAGGATGTAGGGGTTCATGAGTTTGAGATTGCTTCTTCATGACTGACAGCTTTGGCTTTTGAGCTTTGGGTGCTATTGACTTCTCATGCTCTGTTTCAACGATGGGATCCAGTAGTTTATTGACCTTTTCTTCTTCTGCTTTCAGCCTCCATAGGTCATACTGAATACTTCATTTGCATCATACCTATGATTGATCAAAAACATTGCCTTTATCATAAGGTCATCAGTTTGAGCCTTTAACATAATTTCATCAATAGATTTTTCTTTAAGCACAGGACTGTCCACATCTACAGCCTTCTTACCATCATAACCTCCTTCTATTTCCCCTTCTTCCAGATCAATAAATGCAGCTTGTTTCTTTAATTGAGCCTCAGCCTTCTCATGCTCATCTAGGAATTCAGTTATGGCTGCCAAACTTCTTGGATCATGTTTTTTACTCTTCTTCACATGTTCTTCTTCAACTATTGGTCTCTTCCCTCTTGCCTTTTCAGATAAGTATTTCCTCTATGGAGGACCAGAAGAGGATTCAGCCTTTTTCATCTCCTCAGGCACTTTTTCAGCCTCAGTTTCTACTTGTTCCTGATTATCAGCTCCTTTTTTTTCCTTTTCCTTTTCTTGTTCACAAAACTCTCTGATCATTTCTTTTTGTTCCTCTGATAATGACACAACAGGTACCATTTTCATGCTCAACTCTTTCTCCAAGGGAACTGGAGATTGAGGATGACCATAATGGGTTCAGTGTTGGTCCTCTGGTCAGCAAAAAAATCCCAAAATCCTCATCTAATATGAATTCTTCAGAAGTAAAGCTATCTAGAGCACTAATTAGTTCTTCAAATTCAGCTCTCTTAGTTTGAGTAGCGTTTGATTGTCTAGAATAAACCACAATTTCTAGACTTAATTCTTCATTCTTTGTTTTTCTTGCATATTCTTCTTTTTCAACATTCTCAGTAGAGGTATGTTTCTCATTAGTCATTACTCTTTCTTCATCCTTTTTTACTCTCTTCAGCCTCAGCACTTCTTTGAATTTCAATTAACATCTCAAGCTTAGAGATTCTTTTATTTTGGCTTTCAATTTGACTTTGGAGATTAGAGATGATCTCTGCTTGTTCATCAATCATTTCCTCTTGCTTTTCCATAGCTATAGTTTGAATGGCAAGAGTATTAACATGGCAACTTACTTCTTCCCTATAATGATTGAGAGCAGCTTTTAAGTTTTCAATCTCTTTCTCTTTCTCCTTCTTTTTAGCTTCATATCTTTCTTTTAGCTCTTTTAACTCATGCTCCTTTTCATCAAATTCTAGAATCCTATCATCAATGATTCTAGCTCTCCTATTCAGTATTCTTTCCATCCTTTCAACTTTTTGTAATAGCTCAGAGATTAATTCATCCTTTTCATCAGGTCTATTTACATTGGATTTAGCAAAACTCTCTGAGGGAGCAGTCTCAGAAGTGACTCTTTTTACAGGCATTTGAACATGTTGATCCTCCTTATCCAAAGATGATTTGGATGCTTTAGATGAGCTGGTTGAGTCTCCAAACCCAGTTGATTATCATCGGCAGACAATGGTTGAGGTGGTGATTTTGGTGAGTGATGAGGTGGAGATGGTTGTGGTGATTGTTGTGGTGATGGTTGTGGTGATGGTTGTGGTAGTGGTACAAATGGAGATACATAGTCATGAATTCCAGGTTTAGTATGAGAATCACCCCGTGCACCATCCTGGGGTGATACTGACCTTTGTCTATCAACACCATCAGCTTGCTCATCAACAACTTGTTCTTCAGTGTGATCATGAGCATCTTGTTCTTCTGGATTGATCTGTTGAAGCATCCAAGGAAGAATAGGTGAGTGAGCTCCATTGTAGAAGTTTCTAGGATCCCTCTTCTTAATGTACTTGTATGATTTTGCATCATAATAAGGAATATCTAGAACTGGTCCCTTAGTACCTAGATTTGGGAATGATACATTTATCAAGCACTGAATGAATTTGGATACATCAAGAACTTGTATCTTCTTCCCTCTTGTATGTTTGGAACCAGACCATTAAACATAAGCAGACATGTTGAATGGTCTGTTTGTGTAGAGAACACAATTGCTGATGAAGTAAACCCTATTTTTCTTTTGGATGGCAGTGCTAAAAGATGTGGATTAGAAATCTCCAACGTAAATCAACTAATCCCTTTACAATCTCCTTAGCTTCAAATCCCCCTTCATATCCAATTTCTAGAAAGAAAGTAGTGATGCCATCCTCATCAAACTCTACTGGTGCAACAACATCATCACCAAATTGCAAACATCTTCTCATAGAATCTTCAGTAATAATTAAAGTATGCTCATTATCAATTCTTCCAGATAAAGTTCTAACACCATCTGGTTCAATCAGTTCAACTGAATTCCAAACATACCTTATGAGGTTCTCATAGATAACAGGTCTAACAGTGTAGCATGAGCTACCCTTGTTGTGAGATGAATCTGATAATGTCACTGAGTCCCTCTGAAAGGATCGAGATCTAGTTTGATCAATTAGATTGATATTTGCAGCGGAATAGCACACGAATTAGACTAAATTATAGCAAGAGTAATATGAATATTCAATCAAACAGTAACGGTTATAGAGAGAGAAAGTTTTCTGCAAAAAGAATGTTTTCATTCACGCACAAGCTTCCCGTTCAAGAAAATTAGGTCAACATTCCTTTTATAAGGAATGTGACATTAGCTGACGTCACTTGATAGTGACATCTAACTGATTTATACAAACAACTGAAAGTAAGCTAAACTACTGAAGATGTCCACAACAACTGAGGACACCTACACTAAAAGCTAAGTATAAGCTAACATTACAACTACTGAAGTTATAACATCTGAAGTCTAAGAACTTCAGATGTTTTACATAATATAAAACTACTGATTACAAACTACTGAAATGTAAACCATCACAACTACTCAAGAGAACTACTTCAGCTGTTGTGACAACTTCTGAGAACTTGGTCTTTAGACTTTGTCTTCAGCAGTTGTCTTCAGACTTTGTCTTCAGTTGTTGTCTTCAGACTTTGTCTTCAGACTTTATCTTCAGACTTTGTCTTCAGCTGTTGTAGACCACTTAAGTTGTTTTGATGTCTGTGGGACTTAAAGGTTTTTCTGATCTAGCTCATTGGTTCTTTTGGTCTAACAAACTCCTCCTGAACCAATGCAGCCAAAACCTTTAAGGTTATTGAAATCCCACTTATTGGCAGAAACATTATCTAGATCAGCTCAGAAATCTTCAAATTAAGCTCAGGCCAGGGAAGAGGTTTCAGAAGGTTTGATTGGCAAAGGATGAATGGGAACTCTGTCTTGGGGAATTAGACACAGAGCTATTACCCTATCCATGAGACCTACTTCCCAATGATAAGTCTGTAAGACTCTCTGACATAGGCCTCAAGGAAAACAACTTGTTCTTCCATTGTGAGTTCTTTAACTTCACTTTCAAAGAAGAACTCAGGCCCATAGTACTCTGATAAGTACTTAACATGCTTTCCATTCTTCAGCTCCACAGTCGTTATTCTCTCTATGCAAACTCATCAGGATGAGTGCCTTCGAGCAACAACTGGAACTCATTTCTTCTTATTTCTTCAAGCTTCTTGTAGATCAACCCCTTCTTTACCATTTTGTTTTCTAGTAAAGATTATGGAGTCATCTTAGACTTGTAAGCTCTCTTGAAGTCATCAAGGATTTCCTAGGGTAACACTACAATGGCCAGCATTATCACAGCATCTATAATCTTCTTTACTTGGCCATTGTATCTACTTAGAATCTTCTTTTTATAAATTCGGTCACTTACTCTGGGATCAGACCAAATTCTCACTCTCTCTTTCTGATATTGAAATGTAAATCTGAGAGCATACAACCTCTGAGCATGTTTCTTCATAGCTTGTATGGATGAAGACTTAGGAAACTCTTTATCAATCATCCTTAATAGCTGCTCATCATGTTGTTTGTGCTGTTCTTCTTCTTCAAGTTTGACTTTTACCATTTGCCTTTGGAAGTCAGGTGTGATTGTTGTTGGTTGACTCCTGGGTCAGGCATCTTTATTTTAAGAACAGCAGAGATTGGCAGACTATCATGCTCATCATCTTCTTCTTCTTCTTCCATCCTCAACACCCTTCTCTTCCTCTTGGGTGCATCATTGGTAGTGGGTTGAGTAGGTTTCTTGGGTAAAGGAGTTGGTTTTGAGGGTTGTGAGGGTGGTTGTTTTGGTAGGAGATTGTGCAGGCTGCTTTAGCATCTTGGTTGTGAGTGAAGCTTTGGATAACTTTGACATATTAGACCTTTTCCTAGCACCAGCTTCATCAAGGGCTTCTATGATCAATCCTTTGTTGAATACTTCAGAAGAACAGATTCTGGTGGTTATCTCTAGAATACTGTCTCTGGACCATGACTTCACTTCAATGATTGATCTTCCCAGATCTTTTGATATAAATCTTGCCATAGCTTCCAGCCTTTCCCTTTCTTTCTCACTCCAACTTGCCCATCTTTGTTCAATCTCTTGAATCTCTAGCCTTCTGATTCAGAGTCAAGTTTGGCAGTGTCAATTTTGTCTGAAAAGTTTATCAATAATCTTATCCATAGATCTGCTATGTTGCTCATCAGCTTCTTTGATCAGGTGTTCTATCTTTTTCTCACCTTCAGTCTGTTCAGAGCTTTTCTTTCTCTTGTAGGTGATCATTTCTTTTTCTTTTTTCTCTTTTTCTTCTTCTTCTTCAACTCTCTTTCTTTTGTCTACTTTCACTGACTTAGACTCCCCCTTTTTGGTTGCATTGGGTTCAGGGGTGTGAATGTCAGAAAGTCTCTGAGAAACAGCAACATCAACTAAGGATTGAAGATTTGAGGAAAGCCTCTCATCAATGGCTTGATGCATAATGTTTGTGATTATGGAAGTGATTCGAGGTAAGGATGATTGAAAGGCAGCAACCATTATCTTAGAGGGGTTCTGTCCCTGACAAATGGTGCTTGAATCAAAGGCTGGTGGCAAATTTGTTGGGAGTGGCTTAGTGTTTGGGATAGTTTCAGGAGAAACTGCCATCTGTGGGTGAATGTGGGCAGATGGACTTGATTCTTGTGACATTTTGGCAAGTAGTTCTTGTAGTCTGCATACTTCAGTCTCAAGAATGGTGTTGTGGGCTAGAAAATCAAAGAAAAAACCCAAGACATCATCAGTCTTTGCTGAATCATCTACCTCCTGATGAAATCAAGATGAACATGTGCTGAGTGTAGATCAGTATTCACATGTGCCCCTATTTCTTGGAACTGGGGACTTCCTGCCTCAAGATGATGTCCTACATTGGCAGTTGCCTCTGGTGAGGACTTAGAAATGATACCATCTTCATCCTCATCATGTGCTGAAACAGGAGAAGAGGCAGCCTCACCAAATGTTCTAATCTCCTCCTTTACACAGGGAGATTGAAATCTGTAATCCCTGTGTTATGGGTTATCAACCACATTATAATCCTCTCCCTCAACTTTTGAGGTTTTCCTAGTGGTAATAGGTTTCTGGGGAGGGGTAGAGGAATGTAGTTGAGTCAGCACTTGTGTAATAACCACAGTTGGGCTTGTAGGGGTGGCTTCAGTGGGAGATAGGTGTGAAGAGGATTGCACCTGGGGTGAATGGTGCTCTTCAATGGCAATCTTCTCAAGTGAGAGAGATTCCAGTAATGTGGTTTCCCCATTTTTGGTTGCATCAGGTCCTGTTGAGAGGATACTTGAGCGGTTTCAGCTGGTAGAGTCTTGGAAACTACAGGGGGATTACTACCCATACTTTCATCCTGCCTTTGTGTTGCAAGGGCATCAATAGGGGACTCAACTCCCTGAGTAGCCTTTCTGGTTTGTTTGGAATGTGGTTTGGAGGGGACTTTGGATCTGGAGGATGAGGCTGTGGGTTCCTTCCGCTTGGGTTTTAGCAGTTTGGCAACCTCTTTGAGGTGTGCGTCAGAGTTGTGCCTAGAGTATACCTCTGGCATAACTACCACAGCAGGGACTCCAAGGCCAAAAGGGCCATTAGATTTTAACTGATTCATGATTATGGCCATAAGAAACCTTGGATATAATAGCCATCTGTTAGCCACAGGTTTCATTGCCAGACCTTTTAATTCTAAAAATATAATTTCAAAAAAATTTAAGCTTTGGCATTCAAGGATAGAGTACAATACCTGTTGCCACCTGGATGACATTTGATCCCATGAAGAGGTTTTGGGGGCAAGGCAAACAATGATCATGTGGAAGATTAGGCGTTCAGCATCATGGAAGTGCTTCTTCAGAATGGTTGTAGCACTTAGGTCGCCCGCATATCCATGGTTGATGAATGATCGATCAATGGTTCCCTTCGGGTATTTGGTGACAAAGGTGACATCATTCAGATCTAGCGTTTGGCGAATGATAGCAGGTGTGACTACCACCTTCTTCTGGTTTACAAATGACTGGAGAGTGATCGCGACATCATTCTCACCAGTATGGATAGTAACATTTGTCCAGAATTGGCGAAGGGTATCGGGATAGATGGTTGGATTCAAAAGAAAAGCAGTTCGATACGGGGAATCAACCATTAGATCAATGGCATCATCAAACTTAGTCCAAAAGGCCGATTTTGTGAAGTAGGCAACACAGTTGTGTCGTGGTTTGATTTGCATGGTCGCTATTAATGGAAGATGAACGTTCAGAAATCGATTTATGAAAAGTTTGAAGTTAGGGTTAGGTATTTATAGGTTATGAAACGGCTGAAAGAAAACAAGTGAAAGTTTTGGTGTTAGTCATCAGTTGTTAGAAAATGACCAAAAGACATGGTTTTAACTTTCAGATGTTGTAAACAACTGAAGACTTGGTGTTTGTCATCAGTAGTTGGAAACTACTGAAGACTTGGTTTTGGCTTCAGTTGTTTTGAAATAAAACAGCAGTTGTTTGAAACAATTGAAGAATAAAATTACTCATCAGTTGTTGTCATCAATTCACATTCCTTAGTTGTTTCATTTGACCTTAACACTTACTCAGCAGATTATCTGATTTTCAGATGTTTCATTGGTCATTAGTACTTATCTGTTAAAACAGACATCAGTGGTTGTAACCACATCAGTGCTTTGCAACAAATAAAGTACTTTAGTACTTTTAAGTAATTTAGTCTTCAGTAGTTATGAAAACTGCTGAAGATAAAATAACTTTAGTACTTATTTTTGATAGTTGTATACTGATGCTCATCAGTACTTGTGAGCTGAGATCATCAGTAGTTGTCAAATCACTCAAGTTGCAGCATACCAAGCCTTAGCACTAGATTTTGGAAAGTTGCACTGTCCAAAGGCTTACTAAATATATCTGCAAGCTCATCAGCACTAGGAACAAACTTTGGATCAATCAGAATTTTTTCATAACAATCCCTGATAAAATGATGTCTGGTCTCAATATGTTTGGTCCTAGAATGCTGGACAGGACTCTTAACAATACAAAGTGCTGAAGCACTATCCATCAGTAAAGGAGTCTTAGTCTTTGTAATGTCATAATCCAGTAATTGATTCTGAAGCCAGAGTACCTGAGATGTACAACTTGCAGCAGCAATGTACTCTGCTTCAGCAGTGGATGTAGTAACAGAAGTTTGTTTCTTACTCTGCCAAGAAACTAAACAGTTGCCTAAAAATTGGCATCCACCAAAGGTTGATTTTCTGGTTAATTTATACCCTGCATAGTCACTATTAGAGAAAGCAACTAATTTGCAAGAGTGCCCAGTGGAATACCAAAGTCCTAGAGATTGAGTTCCTTGCAAATATCTAAAGATCCTTTTGACTGCAATCATATGGGATACTTTTGGTGCAGCCTGAAATCTAGCATAGACACAAGTTGCAAACATAATGTCTGGTCTAGAAGCTGTAAGGTACATCAAGGAACCAATCATACATCTGTAAAGAGTTTCATCAACTGCTTTACCTTTCTGATCAGCATCCAGTTGTGTGGTGCTGCACATGGGAGTAGAACAGGGCTTACAGTTTTGTAAATCAAACTTTTTCAATAAATCCTTTGTATATTTTGACAGATGAATGAAAGTTCCATCAGCCATTTGTTTGATTTGCAACCCCAGAAAGAACTGTAATTCTCCCATGGCACTCATTTCAAACTTTTGTTGCATCAACTCAGTAAAGGCATCACACAACTGTGGATCAGAGGATGCAAAAATGATATCATCTAAATTTGAACAAGGAGTTTATGCATGCCTACTTTCCTAATGAACAAAGTTTTATCTATGGAGCCTCTAGTGAAATTATTTTGAAGAAGAAAGTTAGACAGTGTTTCGTACCAGGCTCTGGGAGCTTGTTTTAGCCCATAAAGAGCCTTATCAAGCTTATACACCCAATCTAGATGTTTATGATCTTCAAAACCTGGTGGTTGACACACATAAACTTCTTCTTTTATTTTACCATATAAGAATGCACTTTTGACATCCATTTGAAAAACTTTAAGATTATGGAAAGCAGCCTAAGCTAAGAACAATCTGATTGCCTCCAGTCTGGCTACAGGGGCAAAGGTTTCATCATAATCAATACCTTCTTCTTGTGAAAACCCCTGTACAACCAGTCTAGCCTTGTTCTTGACAATTTGGCCTTTTTCATCAGTTTTATTCCTAAACACCCATTTAGTGCCTATTGCACACTTACCTTGGGGTAGAGGAACCAGTTCTCACACTTGCTGCTTTTGAAACTGAAGAAGCTCAAGTTGCATAGTTTCAACCCATCCATTGTCTCTTAATGCAATATGATAGTTCTTTGGCTCTTGCTGACTGATGAAGAGAGCATAAAAGCAAAAATTGGACAATTGACTTCTAGTTGAAATACCAGCATTGATGTCACCAATGATCTGAGACACGGGGTGATTCTTCAGTTCTTGATACTCAATAAGATCTGTGTAAGTGTTTGTAGGTGATTCAGCAGCAACAGATGGTGATCCAGACTCTTGAAACCTAGAGTGAGATGACAATTCAAACGAAGTAGAGGATCTAGATATCTCATCAGCATTTGTTGTGGATGGAGCTGCTGAAGCTACAGGAACATCAAGTTTAGTAGACCCAGGCAGTTGATCACTAAAACTTGCATTTATACCAACAGATGGATAACTAGTGGCAGGAGATGATGGATTCACAGAACCTGCAACAGCTGGAGACTGATAAGGAACATATTGCACTATGTCCAAATCAAATAACTCCACAAGGTTTTGCGGGATTTTCTCCTTTGGAGATTCATTGAACTTTACATGCAAGGTTTCTTCAACTATCTTTGTTCTGCAATTAAAAACTTTGTTTGCCTTGCAAGTAGATGAATACCCAAAAAAGTACCCTGCATCCACCTTTGATTCAAATTTCTGAAGTGGATCCTTTATGTTAAGAATATAACAAGGACACCCAAATGCTCTAAAGAATGAAATCAAAGGAGCCAACTGATGTAACACTTCATAAGGAGTCTTCATTAACCTCTGATTTACTAACACTCTATTTTGCACATAGCAAGCTGTGTTAACAGCTTCAGCCCAAAAGGTTAGTGGCAAACCAGAATCAGCCAACATTGACCTTGCAGCTTCAATAAGAGTCCTTTTCTTTCTCTCCACCACTCCATTTTGTTCAGGAGTTCTTGGAATGCTAAACTACCTCTTGATTCCCTTAAAGAGATAGAATTCATCAAGTGTGTGATTTCTAAATTCTGTGCCATTATCACTCCTCACACACTTGACAGAAAGAGAATACTGCTTTTCCACATGCAACACAAAGTAGATGATGATTTGACCAGCCTCATCTTTTGAATGTAAGAAGAAAGTCCATACAAATCTGGAATAATCATCAACAATTACGAGACAGTATTTTTTCTTTGCCAAGCTCATCACTCTTACTGGACCAAAAAGATCCATATGTAGTAATTACAAGCAGGCAGTTGACTTTGGTTCTTTTATTAGAGGAAATGATACTTTATGTTGCTTTCCTTTTAAACAAGCAGAGCAGTTGTCATCATATTTGAACTCCTTTAAGGCAGACCTCTCACTAAACCATGATGGATCTGGTTCATGTTTTTAAGATTCACATGACCAAGCCTTCTATCCCATAGTTCAGATTCCTGAGGAGAGGCCTTGGAGAACAAACATGGATGGCCTTTTAGATCAATTTTCTTTGATAAATCTAAGGCATATACTCTTCCAATCCTGTTGGCCTTTAGGAGAGTATATTCATCCAATATCTTGTCAATCATTCTCAAAACATTGGAAGACAGAATCCGATAGTTCTGGCTGGTGAAAAGTGCAACATGCCCTTTATCACACATTTGACTGACACATAACAAGTTGTACTTGAGATTCTCCACATGGTTAACATCATCAAATCTTATCTCACCATTTGACACAAAGCCTTTGCCGATGATGTAAACCTTAGCATCATTACCAAAAGATACAAATCCCTTCTTTTCTTGAGAGTAGTCATGAAGAAGAGAACTTCTCCCTACCATATGCATAGATCCTCCACTGTCCACATACCAGATGCTTCTATGGCATGCTGAAGAACCCTGCATTTGTCACAACAAACTAGTTAGCTTTTGAGACCCAAACCATTTTGGTTTTGGGTCTGTTCTCATCAACAGAGTTTATACTAACTAATTTGTCATGATTAACAGCCTTTGAAGGTGGAGATGGTGCTAAAAAGGATTCCTTTAATTTTGGCTTAGTTTTCCTTTTTAGTGGTTTAATCACAGGTACATCTATTTGATTAACTCTCCCCAATAGATGTTGAACCATCATAACAAGTTGTGTCTGATTGGTTGTTAAAGCCTTCAGTTTAGCAGACACATCAGTACTTGTATTTGATTGGTCCCTGTGACTCACCATGTCCTCCTTTTTGAAAGACGCAGACTTAGTCTGGTGTTTTGATACTCCTTGAGGAATATTTTCAGCTGTTTTATGATAAACCCCTTCCTCTTTTTAGATTTTTGTGAAAGCTTTGGGTTATCAGTTTGAGATGTTTGTGGCACAAACTTGGTTTCAAATTCATCTTTCATTTTATTAATTTTCTTTTTAATGATTTTATTTTTGTTAAATTTGGAACCCTTTCTATACCAACATTCATTAGTGAGATGATTGAATAAACCACATATTTCACATGGTTTTTTCTTCATCTTCTGTTGTTCAACTGCTGAAGAAGATGAAACTACTAAAGGTGTGTTCTTTAGTACTTTCTTTCCCTTAGTATTTATGTGAAGTACTCAAGGATTTGTAACAACTGAAGACTTGTTCTTCAGAAGTTTTCTATCAGTAATTTGGATTTCCTGATAGACTTTTCAGCAGTTGTCAAACCATGTTTGTTTTCATTTGGTTTGAAATGTTCTTCAGGTGTTGTTACATGCTCTTCAGTAATTTGAATACCTTGTGAGACAACACCTGAAGTGCTCAGCTTTTCTTTGATCATGTGTTCATCAGCAGTAAGACCATCAGCAAATTGATTAGCTGAGGTAGTATTAGTGACTTCATCCTCTGATTTTGCATTATCACTTGAGGATGCGACACATGATGATGTGGTTTGGGAATTGATTTCACCTTCAGATTTTACTTCTGTCTTGGGAGTAAAATCTGTAGGAGGTTCAGTGTGATTATACCCAATCCCAAACTTCATATTTGAAGCTGTTTGCTTACTGAGAAGCATTTCAAACCCCTTGCAAGATGTTACCCAGCGTTCACACTCTACCTGAGTAACTGCAAGTGTTTCTTCGAGATTCTTATGATTTTCTAAGATGACCTCTACCTTTGCCTTTTCATCAGTGATTTGGCATTTTAATTTGTAAATCTCATCGTCTTTTTCTTTTAAAACAGACTCAAACTCAGCTTTTCTTTTGGAAATCACTTTCTCTAGGTCAATATTTTGATTAATTAAAGCTACATTTGCTTCTCTAATTGAGGCAAAAGCAGCTATACATGACTCAGAATATAACTTGGCCTTAGCCTCAGAAGATACTTGTGGTACCTGTGATGATGAAGCATTTGAACATGAACCATCAGTAACTCCAGGGCCATAAGAGCAAGTTTTCCAAAAGGATTTTCACCACCATGTTGACCAGCACCAGAAAACACTTGTTCAGAATAACCAGAAAGATCATATGGTAAGCTACTCTAGTCAACAACTCCAGGAGTGAAAAAGCTTTGATGTGATTGAGATTGAGATTGTTGACTTGATTGAGATGGTTGAGGCACAGGTAGGGCATGTGGTTGTTGAGCTATAGGAACTGGAACCAGATTGGACTGAGACATGTAAAAACAGGGATAAGAATATGGCATTTAACCTTGAGGAACAAAATATGCACGAGATGATTGAATTGGTGAATGATGACCAGAACTGGTAGAATGTTGCCCTTTGTTTTGTGAACTATTTCCTGGAAAGGTCACAAAGGGTGCAGAAGAGTTAGATCCAGATGATCTACAGTCTGTTGCAAAATGTCCAAGTCTACGGCACTTGTGACACCTCAACTTGCTCTTGTCAAAACCAACTTTGGTTTTTCCAGAGAGACCAGAAAATTTTCTACCTTTCCTTTTGTAAAATTTTTGAGATCTAATATTAACTAATGCCATTTGGCTCAAAATATCCATCTCTTCCAAATCATCATTAGCAATTCCTTTCAAATCATCCATCAAAAATCACAAATTATCACTATTACACCCTGAGTTACTATCAACACCAACAAAAGCATGATCTCCACTGTTTGAAGAGAAATCTATATGCTCATCATAAGAACTTTCTGATGCAGCATATTCTAACTCATGACCAACCAGAGCAGTATTCCCTAGTACAAAATCATTAGTGAGCTTCCCAGATGAAGCCAGTTTCCTTTTATGTTCTATCTCTCTTTCAAATGCTAGCAGTTTCCCATGAAGTTGGGTGAGAGATAGATTGTCCAGATTTGCACTGGAGCGTAGGACAATAGTATATGTGTCCCATCTCTCAGGCATGGATCTAAGGAATCTGTTGTTCATCTGACTATTTGTATAATCATGTTTAACCATTTTCAGTTCAGATATCAAACAGGAAAATCGCTCAAACTGTTAAGTCAGTGACTCACCCTTTCTATGAGAGAATGTCTCATATTGCTGGGCAAGGATCTCTCTATTGTTTGCCAAGACCCCATCAGTTCCTCCAAATTGTTCTTTCAGAGCAACCCAGAGGTCATGAGCAGTTTCATGATGCATAAGTCCAGAATAGATTTCATTAGGCGGTGCCATGGCCAGAATTCCATGGGCTTTAGCATCAATTTCAAACAGTTTCAGATCTTCATCTGAGTATTGCTCTTTCTTCTTCAGAACCATCTCATTGGTTTTTGGATTACTCACCATAGGCTTATATGGTCCATGAACCACAGATTTCCAACAACCTGAACTATTGACAGACATGTGATAGAGCATTCGGCGTTGCCATATGTTATACTCACTCCTAACAAGCATCAGAGGCTTTGTTGAGGAGCCAGTATTCTGAGGATCATTGATTGATGTAGCCATTTTCACCAATTCAAACAGGTTCAATGAGATTTTAACAGATCTAGCTCAAAAAAAAACTCAACAACATAGTTTAAAACAAAAAGAATCTCAAATTAATTCACAGGAAGCAACAGAAAAACAACTTCTCTAACCAATTCTTGCAAATTTGCTAATTCAATCAAACTTAGATATCAAAAGATCAGTTTCAATGATCAATTGTTAAATCGATAAATGATTAACCAGCTCTGATACCATTTGAAAGGATCGAGATCAAGTTTGATCAATTAGATTGATATTTGCAGCGGAATAGCACACGAATTAGACTAAATTATAGCAAGAGTAATATGAATATTCAATCAAACAGTAACGGTTATAGAGAGAGAAAGTTTTCTGCAAAAAGAATGTTTTCATTCACGCACAAGCTTCCCGTTCAAGGAAATTAGGTCAACATTCATTTTATAAGGAATGTGACATCAGCTGACGTCACTTGATAGTGACATCTAACTGATTTATACAAACAACTGAAAGTAAACTAAACTACTGAAGATGTCCACAACAACTGAGGACACCTACACTAAAAGCTAAATATAAGCTAACATTACAACTACTATAACATCTGAAGTCTAAGAACTTCAGATGTTTTACATAATATAAAGCTACTGATTACAAACTACTGAAATGTAAACCATCACAACTACTGAAGTGAACTACTTCAGTTATTGTGACAACTTCTGATAACTTGGTCTTCAGACTTTGTCTTCAGCAGTTGTCTTCGGACTTCGTCTTCAGCTGTTGTCTTCAGACTTTGTCTTCAACTGTTGTCTTCAGACTTTGTCTTCAGACTCTATCTTCAGACTTTGTCTTCAGCTGTTGTAGACCACTTCAGTTGTTTTGATGTCTATGGGACTTAAAGGTTTTTCTAATCTGGCTCATTGGTTCTTTTGGTCCAACACCCTCTGCTTCTGCTACATCAGGGTCTAAAAAACCATTGACATTATGGAGCTTGCTCCATGAAAGATTAGCCATTTAATTTGCATAAAAGACATATATGTTAGTTTTGATGACAATGCATGTGCACAATTGATCATTTTGACTTTTAGTGGTCAAAGATGAACGTTTGAAGTTATTGTTTCATTAGTGTCACATCAATGGTGAATTTGTTGTAGAACAATCATATTTTCTCTGTTTTTCAAGTTTAATAAACTATTTATTAGATGTTACTTCATTAATTTGTTACACATTTTCATTTTTCATTAGACTCTGTTCTTGTGATGAACACAACTATGAAGGTTTTTCATGCTAGTTAAAATTCCTCTTAGTTTGCATGTTCATTGATGTAGAAAATGTATAACATTTCTTTGAATAAATTGGATTTTGTGTGTTCTTCATTATCATTTGGTTCTTCGTTCACTTTTGGTTCAACAGTCCGAAAGTTAGGTCATGAAAAATTTATGTAAATTTCACCTTTCTATCAATGCTATTGTTGTTTGGAATTGATTATAATAACAGGTTGATTTGAACATACTGAAATCTTTGGTTGTTGATGATGATGATGATCAAAGAAGGTTTACTGTGTTTTTGTGCTCGTCTCACTATGTAGTCTCTCATATTTGAAAAGTATTAAAGACCCTTTGAAATTCCTTTAAATATTCAAATAATGGCTTTTACAAAATGTTACAAGTTTTAGAGCATATGCGGTCACATTTTTAACTCACTGTAGCAAGTGCGGAAGAGTAAATTTTAAGTCTTTGGGTCGTCCGCATTTTTTTACTGTTGTAAATGCGGAAGTGAAAATTTCAAAACATTGCAATCCGCATTTGTTTGTTGATGCAAATGTGGAAGAGTTAACTTGTGATTTTAGGCATCCGCATTTACATACTGTAGCAAATGCAAAAGTTTTGTTACTTTTGTTTTCTTCTATCCGCATTTGTGCACTGTTGCAAATGCGGAAGAACTAAGTTCATCAACATTTGTTCACTGTACCAAATGCGGTTGACCAAACTTGTTCAGCATTTGCTACAGTGAGCAAATGCTTATCTGACTTTGTTAGCATTTGCTTACTGTAGCAAATGCGGAAGATCTTACTTAGTCAACATTTGCTCACTGTAGCAAATGCGGAAGAATAAAATCCACATTTACTTGATCATCATTCATTGACAGGAGATTAATCACTTAATTATTTCTGCTTGAAAGTATATGAACATTGAAGTTACATATCCACACATGCGGATGAGTAAAAAAAATACGAAAGTGTAAATTTCATCCGTATTGACAAATGCGATTGGACACTTAAAAGTTTATCCGCATTGACAAATGCGGTTAAACACTTGAAAATTATTTTATCCGCATTGACAAATGCGGCAGAACAATTTTTGTTCCGTATAGGTTTTATCACTACAAAATTTCGTGTAGACTTGTAACACACTAATGCGGTAGAGTACAATCATTGTTCGCATTAGTTTCACTTGGAAATAAAAAGCTACCCGCATTGGTTATAAGCATGGATTACCTTCACCCGCATTAACCAGTGCACTTACCTGCATTAACTTTTGAACTTAATCATAAGTTAATGTGACTGTTTTGATTTTTCATGTTATGAAGAGATGTCATTGATTGAATTTTCTTGTAAAGTTGTTGATGGTTGATGTTGTCAATTCTGGCTTGGATTGACTTGTATGTCAGAAGTGATACAAGTTTCCCGTTGTTTGACTGATCTTGGACTTCTCATGGTTCCAAGAATCTGCATAGGCTGAGATACTATGGTATATCTTCTACATCAACACATGCATTTTATTTTTCTTTTGTTTTTAATGTTTTTATGAAAGTAATCTAAGATAGTAACAATCTATAAAGATTTAATCAAAAGTTTTAAATTACTCCTCCTAAACTTTATATCCACATCTGGATAAAAACTTTTTAACAATTGTATACATTGATTATTGATAATGAAGAGAAGTATATCTTTTTTTGGGATCATATCAATCTTACATTGCACATGTGCATCCTTTATGATAAAATGGACATGTTTATGAACTTGATGATTGAAGGTATGTTTGTCCTCTTAAACTCATACCCGGTTGATATTTTGATGCAAATGATATTTATCATGTTTTTGGTTGATTTAATTATTCAATATGTACCTCACACACACAAGCATGGAATGATCAACCATCTTTATACAATGCATGGTAGAACTTTTTCACAACTTTCCTTACCAGGTTACTTAAATTATGAAAACTCATTTTCACTGATCCTCATTGGGATTCTTTTACTTTGATTGTTTTCATTATAAGCCATATTGGGATTCTTTTCACTTCACTTTGGAAGGTGATCCATGATAGGATTCTTTTGTTCATTCACTTGGAATGTATTGCTTTTGTAGATTCATCCAATTTGGATGTGTTCCTCATTGTGAATCTTTTGGATCATTACATCTGCACTATGTGCTTGTTTCATCAGGTCTTTTCTTAGCAAAATAGAGATGAAACTTGATGTAGGTGAAAGAGATTCATAAAGTGTCATTACCTGGTGTGTTTAGGTTACTACACACACATGCACTCAGATAAGCCAATACATACCTGTACTTTATGATGAGTGTTTCACTATTAAATAAGATTTTTAATTCGTCATTGCATGTATCTTCTCTTCCAAGTTAAACCTACCAACATATGTGGTAAGTCATGACAGTCTTTGCAATCTTGAAATTAAGCACAATGAATGATATAACGACTGTAATTATATCATTTCTCAAGATATTCTATTTTTCATAAAATTGACTTCTTTCTGTGTTTTTCTAGAATTTTTGACTTGTTTTGATGTTTTGAATTATTTTTTACTCAAGGTTAATAATGCAAATTGACTGAACCAAGAATTCAAACCTACTAGGTTCAAATGCCTTAGTAAACAAATCAGTTAATTGATTTTCAGTGGGTACTTGAATTAATTTGATTAACCCCTTTTTAGCATAGTCTCTCAAAAAGTGATATCTAATTTTGATGTATCTTGTTTTTAAGTGCTGAACTGGATTATTGGTTATGGAAACAACTGGTGTGTTGTCAATGTAAATTGGTGTGTGCAAGAAGTTATAACCATAATCAAGCATCTGGTTTTGAATCCAAAGTACTTGAGAGCAACAGGATGATGCTACAATATACTCAGCTTCTACTGTTGATACAGACATGTTTGTCTGCTTCTTGCATTGCCAGGAGACCAGTCTAGGACCAAGAAATTAACAACCGCCAGAGGTGGATTTTCTGTTGAAGTTGCATCCTCTATAATCATTGTCTGTGAAGGCATAAAGATTGAAGTCTCTTTCCTTTGGATACCATAATCCAAGAGCTGGTTTGCCCTTCAAATATCTAAATATCCTCTTGACTGCATTCACATGTGATTCTTTTGTATCAGCTTGATATTTGGCACACACACAAACACCAAACATAATGTCAGGCCTACTGGCTGTAGATACATAAGTGAACCCATCATAGATCAATAGTGAGTCTGGTCCACTCATTTGCCTTTAGGATCAGGTCCAATCTTCACTTTAGTATCCATAGGAGTTCTGATAGACTAACAATCAGCAAAGTGGAATTTCTTCAACATAGTTTTCACATATTTTGATTGATTGATGAAGATTCCATCTGTTGTCTATTGGACTTTCACTCCTAGAAAGAAAGTGAGTTCCCCCATTGCACTCATTTTGAATTTT
The DNA here is from genome assembly GCA_025506515.1 of Flaveria trinervia. NCBI lineage: Eukaryota > Viridiplantae > Streptophyta > Magnoliopsida > Asterales > Asteraceae > Flaveria > Flaveria trinervia. Next base: position 33,678,329 of record CM046442.1, read on the forward strand.
GAATGCATAAGGTCTTTAAATTCCTTGCAGAGCAGCTTGTTTGTTGAGCCAGAAATGATCAATCTGGACTAACAGCATGTCTTTTCCTCTTCTTCTTCTGAAGAGAGTCTGATCAATCTTTCCTCTTTCATATCCATGTTCAAGAAGAAAAGATGACAAAGTCTCATATCACTTTCTTGGAGCTTGGTGAAGACCATACAGAGCTTTGTCAAGCTTATAGACTCTGTGAGGGAAATTTAGATCTTCAAACCCGGTGGTTGACTCACATAGACCTCTTCAGCAATCTTTCCATACAAGAAGGCACACTTCACATCCATTTGATAAATAGTGAATTTCATGGATGCAGAATATTCTAGAAAGATACTGATTGCTTCTAATCTGGCAATAGCTGCAAACACTTCGTCATAGTCGAATCCTTCTTCTTGAATGTATCCCTACGCCACTAATCTTGCTTTGTTTTTGATTATGATCCCTCTATCATCTGTCATGTTTCTGTACAACCATTTTGTACCGATAGGATATTGTCCTTTGGGAAGATCTACCAGTTTCCATACTTCTTCTTGAATTAGAGCAATTCTTCCTGACATTGCTTCAATCCAACTATTGTCTTGAAGAGCCTTTTTGATATTTTTGGGTACTGTTTCACAAAAAAAGCATGAGAACAAACAGATGTTTGCAATACCAGACTTGCTTCTTCTCACCCTCTCATTAAGATCACCAATAATGGTTTCAACTGGATGATTCTTGTGTATTTTGGTGGTTGAAATGGAGTCACCTGCAATAGTTACATCAAGATTGGAGACATTCAATTTATTATGGTCAGAGGCACCTTTATCTTGTACTGTTTGTTGGATTCTATATGCTCAAGACACATAGAACATTGATGTGGTTAGTATGTCATGATCCAAGTCGGGTTATACCCAATAACAAGCTTTACAATCACCAAGAATTATTTAATTGATGATGGGATCATGCAATTAAATAATTACACCAAATTTAGAAAATAAGTTTTCTAAATTATTATCTGCAAGATGAAATAAGTTATAAGGATAATTTGTTGATGGATTTATTATTATTTTTGTTATTTCAAAGAGCTAAAATAACACTAATAACATGTGAGTGTACTTTAATTAAATTTTTTAATTAGAGAAGACCTATGTCACATTTTAAATAAGTCTAGTAGATGACTTATTAATGTGTGACAAAAGACCTAGTTTAGGAGGGAAATACCTCCTTTCTGAAGTAAAATTTTCGGCCCCATTGTGTGAGGAAGACCAAAAAGCTTGCCTTGAAACTTACACTCTTTATGAAAGAGTGTAAGACAAACTTTTTCATCCATCACTTCATTTTGCATGCTCTAAAAAAACTCTCCTTTTGTTCTTCCCTTGAGTTCTCGGCTGAAACAAGAAGAAGAGAGCATTTTGGGCGTTTTTGGTGCACTCTCCCTAACAAGAGTGGTATTGCTTCAAGGGCTTGGGGTATACTAACTTGAGAGGTCCTTCCTTGGAGCTTTTGGCCGATTTTGAGCATCCAACATCCCATTTTCTGTCGATTTTTGGCTGCTGGAAAAGGTAGTTTGGCAGCCCTTTGTGGTTGTCATAATATGTTGTTTATTAGCTTTACATAGCTTGCTTATTCACATAATATGATCCTTGTAATATGAGTTTGTTTTATACATATTTTGTCACCTAAAGAACATGATTTTTCAATTTTATAATTATGTTTCAAAACTTATATCCGCTGCGTTCTTCAGAAAATTAAAGAGGTTAAACTATGATTTTATGTTCTAACAAACCCAACATTGGCATCTAGAGCCGGTTATGTGGATAGCTTACTTGTTCTTGTCCTTAAAAATCGTTTTCTGGGACTTTATAACCCTTTTAAGGGCTGCAATATTCTTGTATGTTGAATCCCCAAACTTTCAAGGTTATATTACACATGCTTGTGATTAAACCTCGAAAGATATGTATGTTGTTTGGACAATGTTTAAAACCCGAAATTTCAGTTTATGTTGGCTGAAATTTCGTGGGTTTTAGAGGGGATTCATTGTTATTTTGGATGATACGATGAATGTTATATTGGTGCATAACCTAGCCTTTGGCCTTGTGTTGTTTGGATGATTGCAATGGTTGTATTTGTTTATTCAATGGGGTTGTATATTTATTTATTTGTGCTTTGTTTAATATGTAATTTATTTATTATTGGGTTGTAATAAATAGATTAGGTGCATTTTCATTTTACTAGATATCTTGGAAAAGGACTTTATATCTTGTAATATGAAGACGTACGCGTTGGAAGCACAAAGGAAAGACATAAGAGAAACATGGACCATTTTGGATGCGGTTTCAAGTGGGAGGCTTTTGGAAGCTTTCTATGTGTTTTGACCCTTAGGAATGCCCTATAGACCACACTTGTGATGGAAAACAAGTGTGGACCACTTTAGATGCTATGGTTATGCACATATGCTATGTTGTTTTGTTTATATTATTGTGGTTGATGACATGTATGTGATATTTGCTTTAACAATCCTATCAATGATCTTAACAAACTAATTAAATGGTTCTTAATCATTAAAAGGTAATAAAAGGTTATTAAAATGATTTAATGATTCTAAAGATTAAAATAAGTTTTAATCAAAGGACCATAGGGTATCTTGTATTTGAAAGCATGCAAATACAAGTACAAAGAGTTTTCTAAACTAGAATTATGAAATCTCTAAGTATTTTAAAACGAGATCAACATCATCCTTTTATACAACACTTGAGTCACTTGGGAAATCTTATTAGGATAAAGTTCACCTAACCATTTTGAGAGAACTTGTGATTTGAGGTGAGAATGCCTTATTTGTGGGATAAAGGTCACCTAACCACTTATTTTGGCAAACTCAGACGTGGTGTAAGTAGGGTGTCTTGATTTGCAAACCATGTCAAATGGATCACCTACGATGTCATTTCCAAATGGTGTTGATGGGATTAACATGCCGACTTTACATATGATGTTTCAAGTCGATCCCATATCTCTAGAAGTTGCAAATGGTTACAATCGTCAATCGTTGACCACCTTATTAATTTAAATCGTGGGATAAAGGTCACCTAACCACAATTTAAAAGTAATGTTGGATTCTAGATTTTAATATAAAATGGCCATAAAAGGTATTTATTATTAAAATAACAATATCAAAAATACTAAAATTGATCTTTGTTAAATTTTGTAGATGGCCTCCAATAACCATGATAACAATGAAAATTCATCCATGTCCGCCCAATCTTTAAGAGCGATTCTCCAAAAGGAACGTCTAAACCATAATAATTTTATTGATTGGTTTCGAAACTTGAGAATCGTTCTCAAGCAAGAAAAATGTGCGTATGTTTTATACGACCCTACCCTCGATCAACCTAATGAGGATGATCAGGAGGCCTTTAACGATTGGTTAAAATACACTGAGGACTCGGTCCAAGTGTCTTGCCTCATGTTGGCAAGCATGACTCCGGATCTCCAAAAGGAGTATGAAAATCACAGAGCCTATGACATGATAACCCAGCTGAAGGAAACGTTCCAACAGCAAGCAAGGGTTGCATGCTTTGAAACGGTCCAAGCGCTTCATGCATATCGTATGGACGACAACCAATCTATTTCATCTTATGTGCTTAAGATGAAAAGTCACATTGATCTCCTTGAGAGGCTTAATTGTCCCGTCTCGAAGGAATTGGCCACGGATTTGATCCTTAATGGCCTTACCAAAAGGTTCGAGACATTCGTGTTAAATTACAACATGAATGCATGGGACAAGAGCATTGGTGAGCTTCACTCTATGCTCAAAACGGGCGAGGCGGCCATGGGTAAAAGGGTTTTACCCGTTCTCACCATCAATGAAGTTAGGAACAAGAAAAGGCCTCATCCCGCGCCCAAGGCAAGAGTTGCCAAGGGTAAGGGACCCATGTCGGGTAAGGGGAAAGGGGTGGCAAGGGTGCCACCCAAAGCACCGGAGAAGAAGCAAAAGGTTGCTTCGAATGACCCATGCTTCAAGTGTGGGGAGATTAGACATTGGGCAAGGAATTGTCCCGTCCATCTCCAAGAGTTGAAAGCAAAGAGGGATGTCGGGCAGACCTCGGGTACAACATACATGATCCATATTGATTTAAACTTAATATCCTCTAACACATGGGTATTGGATACCGGATGTGGAACTCACATTTGCACTTTGTTGCAGGGGTTCAAAAGAAGTAGTGACTTCAAGAAAGGTGATGTTAGCCTCTACATGGGAAATGGGGCAAAAGTTCAAGTTGAAGCCCGTGGTGACTACATCTTGAAACTTCCAAATGGTTTGGAAGTAATTTTGTATAATGTTTTGTATGCTCCTAGTTTGACTAGGAACATTATCTCTGTAGTCCTATTAAAACAATTTGGATATGCATTATCATTTATTGGAAATGAAATTCATGTTGCTTTGAATGACATGTTTTACTTTAAAGCTATTCTCGTCACTGGTATTTATGAATTGGTTTGTGAAATCACATTGAATGATAGCTTGTTGTACCAAACTAGTACCAAGAAACTTAAATCAGATTTGAGTGACTCTTACCTTTGGCATTGTCGTCTTGGTCATATAAACAAGAAAAGAATTCAAACACTACAAAAGAATGGTCTTTAAATAACAAGTGAATGTGATTCATTTGCTGTGTGTGAGTCTTGTTTACAAGGTAAAATGACTAAGGCACCTTTTAGTGGCAAAGCCAAAAGGGCAAAAGATTTATTAGGAATCATACATTCAGATGTATGTGGTCCTTTTAAGCCAATAACAAGGTACAATGAAAGATACTTCATTACCTTCATCGATGACTATAGTCGATACGGGTATGTGTACTTGTTAAGACAAAAAGATGAAGCTTTTGAAATGTTCAAAATCAACTCAATAAGTCAATTAAAATTCTCCGCACCGGTAGAGGAGGTGAATACCTCAATGATGCTTTTAGGGAACATCTTAGAAATTGTGGGATTGTCTCACAACTGTCTCCACCAGGAACACCACAACACAATGGTGTGTCTAAAAGGAGAAATCGAACTTTATTGGATATGGTTCGATCTATGATGGCTAGAAGCTCATTACCTCTGTCATTTTGGGGTTTTGCTCTGCTCTCTACGGCCTGCCCCAACCAACAAAGTGGATATAACACCTTTTGAAATATGGCATGGAAAGGTTCGATCATTGTCATATTTAAGGGTGTGGGGTGTGAGGCTTATGTGAAGACTCCCACCTCGAACAAGCTTGAAAGCCGTTCCACTAAGTGTATCTTTATTGGATATCCAAGAGATTCTATGGGATATTATTTCTATGATCCAATACAACAAAAGGAGTTTGTTGCTAAAAAGGGTGAGTTCTTGGAAACCAAATTCCTTATGGAAGGAACTGGTAGTAGAACTGTGGATCTTAAAGAGGATCAAGAACCACAACTTGATACACGTTTGGTTGAAACTAGCACTGAACATGTGGATGTTAAGGATGATCAAATGGTTGATCGATACACTGAAAACATTCGCAGATCTGGTAGAACTAGTAATCCACCTGAAAGATATGGATTTTTCACTAATGGATGCTATGTGATAGATGCTGATGAACCGATCACATACCATGATGCGTTGTCCAATTTGGATTGTGACAAATGGCTTAATGCCATGAACGTTGTGATGCAATCCATGTATGACAATCAAGTATTGGACTTGGTTGTACCTCCTCTTAACTCTAAAGTAGTTGGAAGTAAGTGGGTTTTCAAGAAGAAAACTGATATGCATGGAAACTTGGATACTTATAAGGCTAGACTTGTAGCAAAAGGTTTCACTCAAACTCAAGGGGTTGACTATAATGAAACCTTTTCACCTGTTGCGATGCTAAAATCTATTAGGATATTGTTTGCCATAGCTGCTCATTATGATTATGAGATTTGGCAAATGGATGTCAAAACCGCTTTCCTAAATGGATATCTTGAGGAAGATGTCTATATGGTTCAGCCTAAAGGTTTTGTCGATCCAAAACATCCTGATAAAGTATGCAAGTTAAAAAAATCAATCTATGGATTGAAACAAGCATCGAGAAGTTGGAATCACCATTTTGATGAAGAAATAATTAAATTCGGATTCATCAAGAATGCTGACAAAGCTTGTGTATATAAGAAAGCTAGTGGGAGCATCATCACTTTCCTAGTATTGTATGTTGATGACATACTACTATTTGGAAATGACATTCCAACCTTGGAAGGTGTAAAAACCTGGCTTGGAAGTTGTTTTTCCATCAAGGATCTTAGTGAAGTCGCCTATATTCTGGGAATAAAGATCAATAGGGATAGATCAAGGCAGTTGATTGGTTTAAATCAAAGTGCATACATTGATAAAATCTTGAAAAGGTTCAAGATGGAGAACTCTAAAAAAGGTACGGTACCTATTCAAAGAGGAACGATATTGAGTACGACTCAATGTCCTAGCTCAAAGGATGAGCAAGATAAAATGAAGGCAATCCCATACGCATCTGCTATTGGATCCATCATGTATGCAATGATATGCACTCAACCAGACGTGTCATGCGCCTTAAGCATGACAAGCCGATACCAGCAAAATCCTGGAAACAGTCATTGGATGGCTGTTAAGAACATACTTAAGTACCTAAGGAGGACAAAAGATATGTTCCTAATCTATGGACCTGGTGATGAGGAACTCGTTGTAAAAGGTTACACGGATGCGAGTTTCCAAACCGATCGTGATGATTCACGGTCACAATCGGGATATATTTTCATTCTGAATGGAGGAGCGGTCTCTTGGAAGAGCTCCAAACAGGATGTGGTGGCTTTATCAACTACAGAGTCAGAATACATCGCCGCCTCATTGGCAGCTCAAGAAGCTGCATGGTTGAAGAAATTCATTGCCGATCTAGGGGTTGTCCCTTCCATTCAGGACCCCCTAGAGATCTTTTGTGATAATGAGGGTGCGATTGCCTGAATCAAGGAACCTCGTGTTCATCAAAAGACTAGGCACATTGAGCGGAGATTCAACTACATACGAGATGAAGTTGAAAAGGGAAAGATATGTATTCGCAAAGTTCTCACGGATCAAAACATTGCGGATCCTCTCACGAAGCTCCTTGAAAAGGCAAAGCATGAAGGTCATACTTGTGCCATGGGACTTCAATATTCTAGTGATTGGATTTGATCTATAATTTTGTATTTGGATATGTGGAACTTTTTATTATTTGAATAAAATTATTTGGTTATAATGTTTCAATTAATGTTCCAATTTAGCATGTTTAATCCATGAGTAAACTGTTTACTCTAAATGTCCGTAGTCATTCAAACTTGTGTGAAAAAGTGTGAGGGTAAGATTATTATGAACTTGGATTGGTTGATATTCATAAGGATGAATATAGAGCAATGGGTTGCTACCAAGGTTCATAGATATTTGTGGGATACAAATATTGGACTAACCCGCATCTCAAATTTTACTACATGGAATCTTATTGATTGATCATAAGTAAATTTTAGTAAAGGCGAATATCATTTGGTATCCTCAGACCTGAGATACATATTGGGTTTTGATATTCACCAAGTATCATACCTTGATCTGGTTATCCGCTGTTCTGAAATAATGGACAGTACATGAGACTACGTTCAGGTGTCACACAAGGTGATTGTGAGAAACGTATATAGTCAAGATGGGATTTGTTCCTCTTATTCATTGAGAGTTAGATGTCTAAGGCCTGGATAAGTTAAATCAACAAGGAATGATCACTCTGTGTCCTTGGATTTAACAAGACATCTGTAACAAAAGGATAGATGATTAATTCACCTAAAACATTTCAAGTAGGATACTTGAATGGGATGATGTTATTGAATGGCTATAAGTCATGCGTATTAAGGGTAGTAAACCGTTGTTAGGGGGTATTTACCGCTTGCATCAATCTTCTATGAATCTTGTGCAAGTGGGAGATTGTTGGATTCAATATGCCCAAGACACATAGAACATTGATGCGGTTAGTATGTCATGATCCAAGTCGGGTTATACCCAATACCAAGCTTTGCAATCACCAAGAATTATTTAATTGATGATGGGATCATGCAATTAAATAATTACACCAAACTTAGAAAATAGGTTTTCTAAATTAATTATCTGCAAGATGAAATAAGTTATAAGGATATTTTGTTGATGGGTTTATTATTATTTTTGTTATTTAAAAGAGTTTAAATAACATTAATAACATATGAGTGTACTTTAATTAAATTGTTTAATTAGACAAGACATATGTCACATTTTAAATAAGTCTAGTAGATGACTTATTAATGTGTGACAAAAGACCTAGTTTAGGAGGGAAATACCTCCTTTTTGAAGTAAAATTTTCGGCCCCATTGTGTGGGGAAGACCAAAAAGCTTGTCTTGAAACTTAAACTCTTTATGAAAGAATGTAAGACACACTTTTTCATCCTTCACTTCATTTTGCATGCTCCAAAAAAACTCTCTCCTTTTGTTCTTCCTTTGAGTTCTCGGCTGAAACAAGAAGAAGAGAGCATTTTGGGCATTTTTGGTGCACTCTCCCTAGCAAGAGTGGTGATTGCTTCAAGGGCTTGGGGTATACTAACTTGAGAGGTCCTTCCTTGGAGCTTTTGGCCGATTTTGAGCATCCAACATCCCATTTTCTATCGATTTTTGGCTGCTGGAAAAGGTAGTTTGGCAACCCTTTGTGGTTGTCATAATATGTTGTTTATTAGCTTTACATAGCTTACTTATTCACATAATATGATCCTTGTAATATGGGTTTGTTTTATACATATTTTGTCACCTAAAGAACATGATTTTTCAATTTTATAATCATGTTTCAAAACTTATATCCCCTATGTTCTTCAGAAAGTTTAAGAGGTTAAACTATGATTTTATGTTCTAACAAACCCAACACTGTTCTTTAAATATGAAGGTTGTCAGGCTTCATTTCAGTTCCTACTTCAGCTTTAGTAGCACTATTATTGCTTTTATCATTTGATGTTCTTTCTGTTTTGATAGAGGAGTAGCTTGTTTTGATTTTTGATCTCATTTGAAAGATCATCTGAGTGTGATGGTAAGAAGCTTGGACCTCCTTCAGTTGAAACACTCTGATTTTGTGATGGTTATCTGATGGGATCCGCTTGGAGAGGAACATCTTCATTCATGTATTCAACAGACGTAGGAGGAATCAATGGAAAGTCAGTTCTTCTTTCTACAGCTGAAGTGTCACCTGAATGGAGATTTCCTGCATTAGATAAGTGAATTGATCAAATAATTTTGTAAAAGAGTCAATATCAAACAACCAGTCGGGACCATTTGTAGATTTGGGAAACAAATGTTCTTTGAATTGAACATTTGATGATTCATCAATAATGTTTAATCTAGGATTAAACACTTTGTAAGCCTTTGAAACAGAATAATAACCTACATAGAATCCTTCATTAGACTTAGATGAAAACTTTCCTAGATAATCTCGGGTGTTTAATATTGAGACAGGACTACCAAATGATTAAAGAAATCCAATGAATGGTTTTCTATGTAAAAGCAGTTCATATGGAGTCATGTTGCTTTCTTTTACAATTATAGTTTGGTTTTGTACAAAGCACGATGTGTTAACTGCCTCTACCCAAAAGGTAATTGGCAGCTTAGCATCGGCTAGCATTGTTCTTGCTGCTTCAATCAGTGTTCTATTTCTCCTTTCAGCTACCCCATTTTGTTGAGGAGTTCTAGCTGCACTGAATTGATGAGCAATGCCTTTGGTTGTACAAAAAGAACTCATGTCTTCATTTTTTGAATTCAGTTCCATTATGACTTTTGATTGTTTTAACCTTAAGATCAAGTTGATTTTCAATTTGTGTGATAAATGTTGATGCATGTATGTCCCTAGATCATGATATGAAATGTAATAGATCATGTTTATCTGATTCTGATGTAATTTGATATGATTAATGAAATGATATTGGTTGTTTGTGATTTGTAATGACTAATATTTCGTTAATGAGTCGATATTGAATTGGTTAATTAGGATAGTGATTGTTTGAATGGTTACACATAATGTTTATTAATGAATACATTCCAACTTAACATAATGTAGTGTTCATGCGAATGGCTCATGCGAATGGACCACATGCATGAATAACTTCATACGATTGACTCAGTCGCACGACTGAACCAGGAGACTGGATCAGTCGTATGATTGACACATAAGATTGGCTCAGTTGCACGACTGAACACTCAGTCGTGCGTATGGATCAACCGCATGCTTCAATCGCACGACTGAACCATGCGAATGGTCCAGTCGGCCGAATGAACAATACTAACCTATAAATACAATCCAATTCGTGAAAAAAATGGCATTCATTCTATTACGAATCCAGACGTACCCTAGCAGTCCAGAAGTTTTCCAATTCGTTCTCCAAGTTCATAGAACACATTAGATCGATTTCCAATCGATTTCTAACGTTAGTTTCAATTCTTTATTGATTCTTCGTGTCTTCTCACTGATTGGATCGCCAATCAAATAGGATTCCGCACTATTTGATCTGGTTTACACGCTAATCACTAGGTATTTCGTGCAAATACCCGGTCCCAACAAGTGGTATCAGAGCCTTGGCTCTTGATTACGTGTGATTCAATCAAGATTGATAAAAATTTTGTGTTTTTGCACTAAACACGCAATCTTTTGTGTCAAAATTGATCTTGGACATTCCCTGCTCATCAAAGTTTGGTTTCTACAGACTTAGGCGATTAGACCTTGCGAAATTTCGAATTTTTACGGCTAAAACACATTTAACCTAGAAATTTTCGCAAAACAGCAGCTTCAGTCGCACGGTTGAGCCATTCACACGACTGGACCTCATTGGCATGACTGGACCTCATTCGCATTGCTCAGACGCACGATTGGACCTAGTCGCATCTCCATTCGTATGATTGAACCACTCGTTCACAGTGTACATACGCATCAGCTTCATTCGCACGACTGAACCAATCGCTTAGTTCAGCTGCACGATTGAACCATTCACTCAATTCATTCGGACGGATAGCCCAATCGCATCCTTCAGTCACACCAGTTGACAGTTTGTCTTAGTAGACTTAAAGTTATTCGCCATGGAAGATCAAATGTCAGCCTTTACTGTTGGGAAGGACTCTAGGATCCAGAACCTGCTGTTACTTGAGAGTGAGGTGGGTAATCATAATAAACCACCGAAGCTCTTAACGTTAGATGAGTTTCCCCACTGGAAACAACGTTTTGAGATCTACCTCAATGGAGTGGATCCGAATTTGTGGGAACCTATCGAGATTGGGTATAGTACGCCGGTGGGAGCCGATGGAGTAAAGCTAACCTTAGGAGGGATGACAGACGCACAAAAAGTTAAATATAATGCAGAGAAGAGGGATTATGCATTGATTACACAGTCTATCCCTAAAGGCATTTTCCACCAGTACTCAGAGAATAAGCAGTCCAAGAAACTATGGGATGAGCTGGAAAAGAGGTACGACGGGAATGCTTTGTTGAAGGCAATCAATGCTAAAGAGTTAAAGAAGGAATTCGATAACTTCTCATCGATGGGAAACAAGAGTTTCGATGATGTTATAGATAGATTCTACCATCTGATGAGTGAACTGCATACACATGGGGTGGCTTCTACCATGGAAGAGAAAGTTACAAACTTTGCAGACGGATTGCCGGAAAAGTGGGCTTCATTCGTGTCTAACCTGAGACAGAATGGAATGCTGGCAAAGCTGGATATAAATGACTCATTCTAAAGCTGCGAGAAGAAGCTCTTAGGATGAAGTACAGAGCTCAGAAGTTTTCGTATACTCAGAATCCAGCTTTGTATAATGCCACGCCTCAAGCTAAGACATTGGAGCACCTCTCCAGACTGCATTTGTGTCTAGCTCATCGGGTCCTTCACATGCTTCTCCTTCAGGATCAGAAACGTCGGGGTCTTCTTGTACCCATCATATTGGATCTGAAACAAATGCTACTAGACTGAAGACCGAGAACCTCGGTAATGTGACTGTAGAAGTAGCTCGAGAACACATGGATCTTTTGGCTACAGTGGTTCATTCTTATGATGGACTTGTTGCTGGGAAGATTGGAAACTGCCATCTGGCAGACGAGGACTATGAGCAGGTGGACGAAATGGAGCTTGAGAGAATGGACATAATGTGGGCCTTAGCTAGTGCTGTCCGGAGGGCGAAGAAGTTTGTGAAAAAGACCGGACAGAACTTGGTAGCTACTAAGGATACCACATTTGGCTTTGACAAGAGCAAAGTGGCCTGCTTTAACTATGGAGAGAAGGGGCACTTCAAGAGAGAATGTGCTAAGCCAAAGAAGACGGGTAACGGGAACCCATTCTCGTCCTTCACTCGTCAAGACAAGCAAGCTACTAGTTCTACTTCATCAAGCAAGGATCCAAAAGCCTTGACTGCTCATGATGATGAAGGACAGGACTGGAGCTTTAAGTTTGTCTCTCCAGGGGAATCAAACATTGCAAGTGTAGAAGACATTGACGATGATTCCGCGAGTGAAGGAGATCTAGCAGTTGAGATAGCGATGTCAAATATTGAAGAGACAACTGCAACTGAGGTCAGCTACAAGCCTAAAGAGGAGACTACCACAGCAAAGACAGAAAAGACAGAATCACCAGAACCAGAGACATCTGATGCTGCGTTGATGGCTAACTCTTTTGAACAAACTCAGGTAAGTACCACTGACCAAATGTTTGATAATCATGTTTGTTCTGATTGTAATACGTTTAGAAATAGCATAGATGAAAATTTTGCTAGGTTATTAGATCATAATGATAACTTAGTAAAAGATTTGCAACCGTGCACTGAGGCTAATAGAGTATTAAAACAAAATGAGCATAGTTACAAAGAAAAGATAGACCTTTTGACTAAACAGCTTAGGGAAACCGAAATAGTTACATTTAACCAAGCTAATGACATTAGGTACTATCTAAACTCCCTAGAAGACACTAAGAAGCAAAAGGCAGTTCTAGAAGTAGAAGTAAACTCATTAAAATAGAAACTGCACAGTTGGACAAGTTCATCACACATAGTCCAACACTTAGTGAGAGAAAGAAACAACGGGGAGGGTTTGGGTTACAAAGTGGTTCTACCACCACCTGAGACCTTGATGAACACTAAGAGTAGACCAGTAAATAATAACCCCATCAAGGATCATGTGGTGTCTACTCCTCTTGTTAGTGATCCAGATTCCTCATGTTCATCTATTAAATTTAGAAACAAACAAAAGGAGGCCACTTCAAAGGCAAAGGGTAAATTGCTTTGTGTTAATCTGAAAAAAAAAATTTGAAAAGGTAAAAATTAATACTAATTTTCAACGCGCTAACCTCTATACTAAAGCCTTTGATAAACCACGTTTTCAATATTTGCTAGAGGTCAACGGCGTTTTTAAAAAGAAAAGTGATGTTATTCCTGATGATGATCATGTGTAATCCGATGTAGTTTAGTTAATTTTTTTATTTTATTTTATTTGTTTATTTTAGTCTGTTTAAATTAAAATCATGTTATTTTGCTATTTATTAAAATCCTAAAATAATTAAACCAGTTTTGATTTTAGTATTTTAGGGGGAGAATAAGTGAGCAAGTAACATTAAAAAAACGAGGGAGAAGGAGTGGAAAGCTGATATAAGGTAGATCGTATCTGTGATACCGATTCAAACCCTTTGGAATATGATAGTACACAGGAAGAAATCAATAGGGACTTTAAAAAAATTTAATTTAGAAAAGATGCAAAAATTCAAAGTATAAGTCTATGTAGTCTAAGCAATATAAAAGGGAAGATGATAGAAAAACTGGTAACTCCTAAGGTAACACAATGAGAGTAGACCTAGAGGTTGCTAGACCACAATTGATATGTCGGTAGATTCAACACAATAGATGATTAGACCTGATTGGTGATCTCAAGATCAAACTAAGTTGTTCAACTGACTGTGGGCTTCCATCTTATCATTGGTTAACACAATCAACAATATTCCAATAAGGGGTAATGAGCATGTAAACGCTACAAATGTGTGCGAATGACCATAAATAGAGCAAAGCACGAAAAAAATGAAAGAAAAATGCTATCAAGCTAATGACTTATGTTGTTGGTGCATTTTGTGCAAAATAAAATTAAGCTACTCTAACAAGGAGATAGGTTGTGTGCCTCTCTGTTATGCGATGGCACTGACCTGAGGATAAGCATAACCTAGATATTCTAGAATTCATTGTTGTTTGCCGCCTCTCTGCTGTGCGATGGCACTGACCTGAGGATTGGCTTCTCTTTGAGAGCTCTAAGAATAGTCTCTTCTTGTAAAAATACCCGTAGACCGCTCAAAAGCTCCTGTGGAATGTTGATTACCATATAAGTGTGGGATCCACAACTGTTAGTTGAAATAATTAAACCTAAATCTATCACCAGTCTGTGTCTAAAGTCTGTGTATGGATTTAGGAGGACAAATATACTGACAATCATTATGGCTGCAATTCTTGAAAGTTCAAATCAATGTGGGAATCTAATAGTACCAGTGTGATTTCCAAAATTTGCTAACGACTCTGGATGAAAACCAAGAATTGAGCATCTAAAGGTTTTGATAACAAGTCCCAAATGATTTGACTTGCCTGTATGATTCCAAAATTGAATTATTCCAAGTGTGGTCAAACCAAATTGAAGCCGCCTATTCTGGAACCAAATCCAGGAGATGTCTATTTTAGGATTTATCTCTCATAAAAAGTCAAAAACAAGTTCTATTTTTGTATTTAGTTTAAGGTTCTAGTTAGTTAGTCATTTTAGTTTGTTTGTTCATCGGACTATATCATGAAAATCAGTATGGGATTAACTCACCTAAAAGGGTCATGTCTGAGATGGCCACATGTGTTTTCAAAGTTTAACAGTGTCACGTCTGAGGTGACTAAATTGTGTAAAAGGATTACGTCTGAGGTGATCAAAAGTTTTTCAAGTTAAAATGATCATGTCTGAGATTATCAAATGCTCATAATGTTAATTTCAACAGCTAAAAAGGGTTTAAGTGCTAAATGTTCATAAGTGTAACCCATTCGCACGACTGGATCATAAGTATGGACCAACCATGCGAATGGATCCCATTCGCATGACTGGACATGAGATTGAGACATTCACCCGATTGGCTTATTAGAATGATCCATTCGACCGAATGAAAGGGTGCGAATGAGTCAGTCGACCGACTGAGAACTGAGGGTGCGAATGAAAAGGCACGAATGAGTCAGTCAACCGACTGAGACTCAGTCGGCCAACTGAATGCGACTGACTGGGCCAATCGCACGACTGAGCCTCAGTCGCCCGAATGAACTGAGCGAATGAGGCCAGTCGGCCGATTGAACTCAGCTTCAGTATTTAAAGGGCCATAGTCGATCGCATTCCACTCATCACCCTCAATCGCTCCTAAATCGCACCAAGTACCGTTACTCTGTCAAATTTCTCTAGACCTTGTTTTCACATTGCTTTTGGTCTTCTGACATTCGTTGACTTATAAACAGGTAGATGGCATTGATATCTAGCGAAATCAGAAGACATTGAATCCAAATTTGTGATATTCGAGTGAAATAAGAACCGGACTGAAAAATGCCCTAATAACCAACATAAACTAAGCAAAATGTAAAATTAAGTTTAATAGGTTTAGTGACAGATGGCGAGTCTAATGGACCATTAACCATGTTAAATTACTTGATTTGGTCAAGATTCGAACCACAGGCGACTGAATAGTGGGACAAGCGACTGGTCGTCCATAACTCTATCGCACGATTGAATCTTGCGATTGGATCATCGGCCGAAAGAACCATGCGAATGAGCTCATTCGGCCGACTGAACCAATCGCAGACTCAGTCAGAAATTGAACTCAGTCGCATGTCTCATTCGCCCGAACGAGCTCAGTCGCATGAAAGAAAAACCGACTGACTTCAGTCGCATGATTCATTCGCACGATGAAACAATGAATTTTAAATTACACTTAGAACTGAATTTTGATGTATTATGTACTATGGTTTTTTGTGTCTGTGTTTCAGGAAAATTTTGATAGATGGTCCATTATCCAAAGCACAACATATGTGCTCACTGGATAATACTACTTGGAACAGGCCGAGTTCACAGAGATTATAGCTTTCCTTAGACATTCTCGATACATAAGGTGTTGGACCAAAAGAACCAATGAGCCGGATCAGAAAAACCTTAAGTCCTACAGACGTCACATCAACTGCTGAAGACACAAGTGCTGAAGACAAAGTCTGAAGACACAAGTGTTGAAGACAAAGTCTGAAGACAAGTGCTGAAGACAAAGTCTAAAGACAAATGCTGAAGACAAAATCTGAAGACACAAGTGCTGAAGACAAAGTCTGAAGACACAAGTGCTGAAGACAAAGTCTGAAGACAAGTGCTGAAGATAAAGTCCGAAGACAAGTACTGAAGACAGTCTGAAGACAAGTACTGAAGACAGTCTGAAGACAAGTGCTGAAGACAAGTACTGAAGACCAAGTATCAGATGTTGTCACAACAGCTGAAGAGGTCTTCTTCAGTAGTTGTGACGGTTTTCTTTTCAGTAGTTTTATGTTTTTTTTCAGTAGTTTTGTAAAACGACTGAAGAGCTTGTTCTTCAGTCGTTGTAGTTTCAGTAGTTTCTTATCAGTAGTTTTATGTTTTGTACTTAGCACTCTGATATGTTCAGTAGTTGTGAACATTTCAGTAGTTTGTTAAGTTTTAGTTATTTCTGTAATAAATCTGCCAGATGTCACTTCCCGTGATATCAGCAGTGATTGCACTCTATATAAGGAGTGTCAACCTAATTGTAATCAGGAATGATTGAGCAGAAACATTTGATATTATTGAAACATTCCTTTTCACAGAAATATATTCTCTCGTTACAACCGTATTTGTTCTTAATGCATACGAATATCAAATTCTTGCTATAATTTGTCTAATTCTTGTTCTTATTCCGCTGCGTTACACTCTAATCCATCAAACTTGAGATCACTGATCCTGTCAAATGGTATCAGAGCTGGTTCATCATTGATCGATCTAATAATTGATCATTGAAACTGCTATCCAAGATCCAAGTTTGATTGAATTAGCATTTTTGCAAGAAACGGTTATAGAGATTGAATTTTCTGTGTTTTGGTCATTCATCCTGAGATTTATTCTTATTTTTCATTGAGTCTGTTGTGGTCTGTGTAAAATCTTTTAAAAGCTTGAATTAAATTGTATTGGACCTAAAATGACTACTCCTTCCAATGATCCTCACAATACTGGTTCCTCAACCAAGCCTCCAATGCTGGTTAGGAGTGAGTATAACATATGGCAACGACGAATGCTCCATCACCTGTCTGTTAACAGCTCAGGTTGTTGGACATCAGTGGTACATGGTCCACACAAGCCTATGGTGAATAACCCGGAAACCAATCAAATGGTTCCGAAGAGGAGGGCAATACTCAGATGAGGATAAGAAATTGTTTGAGATTGATGCAAAAGCCCATGGAATTCTGGCCATGGCACTGCCCAATGAAATCTATTCTGGGCTAATGCATTATGAATTGCCCATGACCTCTGGAATGCCTTGAAAGAACAATTTGGAGGAACAGATGAGGTCTTGGCAAATAATAGAGAAATCCTTGCCCAAATATGAGACATTCTCTCATAGGAAGGGTGAGACACTGACTCAACAGTTTGAGCGGTTCTCTTGTTTGATCTCTGAATTAAAAATGGTCAAACATGAGTACACAAATAGCCAGATGAATAACAGATTTCTCAGATCACTGCCTGAGAGATGGGACACATATACTATTGTCCTACGCTCCAGTGCAAATTTGGACAAACTATCTCTCACCCAACTCCATGGGAAATTGCTCACATTTGAGAGAGAGATAGAACAGAAACGAAAACTGTCATCATCTGGAAAGCTCACTGATGATTTTGTACCAGGAAACACTGCCTTGGTAAGTCATGAGTCAGAGTATGCAGGATCAGAATGCCACTATGATGAGCATATTGATTTCACCTCAAACAATTCTAATCATGCCTTTGTGAGTGTTGATTGTCATTCTGGTAATAATAGTGACAATCTATGCTTTATCATGGATGATTTGAAGGGCATTGCTGATGATGATTTAGAAGAGATGATATTTTGAGCCAAATGGCCTTGATCAATATCAGATCTCAGAAATTCTACAAGAGAACTGGCAGGAAATTTCCTGGACTCTCTGACAAAACAAAGTCGTTTTGACAAGAGCAAGTTGAAGTGTCACAAATGCCACAGGCTTGGACACTTTGCAAGAGAGTGTAGATCAACTGGATCTAACACTTCTGCACCCTTTTGACTTTTCCAAATAACAATTCACAATCCAAAGGGCAACATTCTGCTGGTTCTAGTCATTCATCACACCCTCAATCTCCTGCATATTTTGTTCCTCAGGTCAAATGCCATATCCTTATCCCTGCTATTATATGCCACAGTCAAATCAAGTTCAAGCTCCTATAGTACCACAATCTCATGCACTACCAGAACCTCAACCATCTCCATCTCAATCACAACCTCATCACAGCTTCTTCACACCTGGAGTCGTTGACTGGAGTAGCTTACCTGATAACTTGTCTGGTCACACTGAGCAATACTATGCTGGTGCTAGTCAACATGGTGGTGAACACCCTTTTGGAAATCTTGCTCTCATGGCCCTGGAGTCTACTGAGGGTTCCTGTTCAAATGCATCATCTTCACAGGTAACTCAGGTATCTTCAGAGGCTAAAGCCAAGTTATGTTCTGAATCATGCATAGCTGCCTTTGTCTCTATTAGAGAGGCAAATGTAGCATTAATAAATCAAAAACTTGAGTTGAGAAAACCATTTTCAAAAGAAAAGCTGAGTATGAGTCTGCTCTTAACAGTAAAAGTGATGAGATTTATAAGCTTAAATGCCAATTAAATGATGAAAAGGCCAAGCTAGAGGTTATTCTGGAAGACCACAGGAGTCTCAAAGAAAAACTTGCAGTGACCCAAGTTGAGTGTGAACGCTGGGTCTCATCATGCAAGGGATTTGAAATGCTTCTTAGCAAGCAAACTGCTTCAAATGTGAAGTTTGGCATTGGTTACAACCATACTGCTCCACCAACAGACTTTACTCCTAACTCCATAGTTAAGTCTGAAAGTGAAAGCAATCTCCAAACCACATTATCGTGTGAGTCATTCTCCAATGATAATCTAAGATCAGAGAATGAAACCAGTGTTAAGATCTCAACAAATAAATTGACTGATGGTCTAACTACTGAGACTCATATGAAGCTGAGTACTTCAGATGTTGTTCCTCAATGTACCCCAAGTACTGAAAGAGACCCAATCTGAAAAGCATTTCAAATCAGTTGAAATACAAGGACTAACAACTGCTGAGGAATCCATCAAACAGTCTATTAGGACGGATGGAAAACAGTTGAATTACCAGTCTTCAGCTGTTACAAATCCTTTAGTACCTAGTACTGATAGGAGGAAAGTACTGAAGATCACACCTTCAGTAGTTTCCACTTCAGCAGTAAAGATGTCCAAGATGAAGAATAAACCATGTGAAATTTGTGGTAAATTCAATCATCTATCTGATGAATGTTGGTACAAAAAGGGTTTAAAGCTCCAAAGGATGAGCTCATTAAACTAGAAATAAATAAAATGAAAACTGAGTTTGAGACCAAGTTTGTACCACAATCATCTCAACCTGATAAACCCAAGGCCTTACCCAAATCCACTAAGAAGGATACGGTTTATCAGAAGACAGCTGATATTGTTCCTCATGATAAACATAAGACTAAGTCTGTGAAATCTAAGAAGGAGGAAATGGTGGGTCACAGGAACTCATCAAAAACAAGCTCTGGAGTGTCAAATGAACTGAAAGCTCGAGCTTCAAATCAGACACAACTTGTTATGATGGTTCAGCATCTGTTGGGGAGAGTTAACCAACTTGAAGCCACTGTGACCAAACCACTGGAGAGGAATTCCAGGTCCAAATCTATTTCAGCACCATCTCCATCTTCATCAGCTGTTAATCATGAGAAACCAGCTATGGTTAAATCTGTTGATAAAGTCAGTCCCAAAACCAAAAAGGTTTGGGTCTCCAAAGCTAACTAGTTTCTTATGATTGTGCAGGGTTCTTCAGCATGCCAAAGAAGCATCTGGTATGTGGACAGTGGAGGATCCATGCACATGACTGGGAGCAGCTCTCTTCTTCATGATTACTCTCAGGGAAGAAGGGATTTGTCTCATTTGGAAATGATGCTAAAGGTTACATCATTGGAAAGGGATTTGTGTCTAATGGAGATATTAGATTTGATGATGTCAACCATGTGGAGAATCTCAAATACAATCTGTTGAGTGTCAGTCAGATGTGTGACAAAGGACATGTTGCTCTTTTCACAAGCCAGAACTGTAGGATTCTGTCTTCCAAGGTTCTGAGCCTGATTGACAAAGTACTGGATGATAATACTCTCCTGAAGGCTAACAGGATAGGAAGAGTATATGCCTTGGATCTGTCAAAGAAAATTGAGTTAAGAGGCCATCCATGCTTGTTCTCCAAGGCCTCTCTCCAAGAATCTAAACTGTGGCATAGAAGGTGGGTCATGTTAATCTCAAAAACATGAATCAGCTGATCCACAAGAGTTTAGTGAGAGGTCTTCCAATAAAGGAGTTCAATTGTGATGAAATCTGCACTGCATGCTTAAAAGGGAAACAACATAAAGTTTCATTCCCAACCATAGAAGAATCCAAGTCTAATGCCTGCTTACAACTACTGCACATGGATCTTTTTGGTCCTGTGAAGGTAATGAGTATGGCAAAGAAGAAATACTGTCTGGTAATTGTGGATGATTACTCTAGATATGTATGGACCTTCTTCTTGCATTCAAAGGATGAGGCTGCTCAGTCCATTATGAACTTTGTGTTACACGTTGAGAAGCAGTATTCCCTACCAGTTAAGTGTGTGAGGAGTGACAATGGTACTGAATTCAGAAACCACACTCTTGATGAGTTTTACTTGTCAAAGGGAATCAAGAGGCAGTATAGCATCCCAAGGACTCCAGAGCAAAATGGAGTAGTGGAGAGAAAGAACAGGACCCTCATTGAAGCTGCAAGGTCCATGTTGGCTGATTCTGGTCTGCCACTGACCTTTTGGGCTGAAGCTGTCAATACAGCTTGCTATGTACAGAATAGAGTTCTAGTAAATCAGAGGTTGATGAAAACTCCATATGAAGTTTTCATCATTTGCCCCTTTGATTTCATTCTTTAGAGCATTTGGGTGTCCCTGTTACATTCTCAACACAAAGGATCAACTCCAAAAGTTTGATTCTAAGGTGGATGCAGGGTATTTTGTTGGGTATTCATCCACTTGCAAGGCTTATAGAGTATTCAACTGTCGGACAAAGATAGTTGAAGAAACCTTGCATGTGAAGTTCAATGAATCCCCTAAGGATACAATTCCACAAAACCCTGTGGAGTTGTTTGATCTGGACATTCTGCAATATGTTCCTTATCAACCACCTGCTGTTGCAGATCATATGAATCCATCATCTTCTGTAGCTAGTCATCCATCTGGTGTTACTGATGATGATGATGATATCAGTAATCACCTTTTCAAGTTTAGTGATCAACTGCCTGATTCAGCTAGACCTGATGTTCCTGTAGCTTCAGTAGCACAATCCACAACAAATGCTGATGAGATTTCTACAACTTCAACTTCCTTTGAATTACCATCTACTGATTGGTTTCAAGGAAATGCTTCACCATCACCATCTGTTGCTGCTGAGCCTGCTACAAACACTTGCACAGATCTTATTGTGTACCAAGATCTGAAGAATCACCCTATGTCTCAAATCATTGGTGATATCAATGCTGGCGTTTCAACAAGAAGTCAATTGTCAAATTTCTGCTTCTATGCTCTCTTCATTAGTAGCAAGAGCCAAAGAACTATCACATTGCTTTAAGGGACAATGGATGGGTTGAAGCCATGCAGCTTGAGCTTCTTCAGTTCAAGAACAGCAAGTGTGGGAACTGGTTCCTCTACCTCCAGGTAAGTGTGCAATAGGCACTAAATGGGTGTTTAGGAACAAAACTGATGAAAATGGGCTTATTGTTAAGAACAAGGCCAGACTGGTTGTACAGGGGTTTTCACAAGAGGAAGGTATTGATTATAATGAAACCTTTGCCCCTGTAGCCAGACTGGAAGCAATTCGATTGTTTTTAGCTTATGCTGCTTATCACAACCTTAAAGTTTTTCAAATGGATGTCAAAAGTGCATTTTGTATGGGAAAATTAAAGAAGAGGTTTATGTATGTCAACCACCAGGTTTTGAGGACAATAAACATCCTAATTGGGTGTATAAGCTTGATAAGGCTCTCTATGGGTTGAAACAAGCTCCTAGAGCCTGGTATGAGACATTATCAAACTTTCTTCTGGAAAATAATTTCACTAGAGGCTCCATAGATAAGACTTTATTCATTAAGAAAGCTGGGCAGCATAATCTACTTGTTCAAATTTATGTAGATGATATTATTTTTGCATCCTCTGATCCACAGTTGTGTGATGCCTTTACAAAGTTGATGCAACAGAAGTTTGAAATGAGTGCCATGGGAGAATTACAGTTCTTTCTGGGTTTGCAAATCAAACAAAAGGCTGATGGAATTTTCATTCATCAGTCCAAATACACAAAAGATCTTTTGGAAAAGTTTGATTTACAAAAGTGTAAGCCTGTTCTACTCCCATGTGCAACACCACACAACTGGATACAGATCAGAAAGGTAAAGTGGTTGATGAAACACTTTACAGATGTATGATTGGGTCCTTGATGTACTTAACAGCTTCTAGACCAGATATTATGTTTGCTACATGTGTTGTGCTAGATTTCAGGCTGCACCTAAGGAGTCTCATTTGATTGCAGTCAAGAGGATCTTTAGATATCTGCAAGGCACTCCATCTCTAGGTTTATGGTATTCTACTAGACATTCTGGTAAATTAGTTGCTTTTTCTGACAGTGACTATGCAGGGTGTAAGTTGACAAGAAAGTCCACTTCTGGAGGATGCCAATTCTTAGGCAACTGCTTGATTTCTTGGCAGAGTAAGAAGCAGACCTCAGTTGCTACATCAACTGCTGAAGCAGAGTACATTGCTGCTGCAAGCTGTACATCTCAGGTACTCTGGCTTCAAAACCAATTATTGGATTATGGCATAACAGAGACTAAGACCCCATTGTTAATGGACAGCTCTTCAGCTCTTTGTATTGTCAAGAATCCTGTCCAGCACTCTAGGACTAAACATATTGAAATCAGACACCATTTTATTAGAGATTGTTTTGAAAAAGGTCTGATTGATCCAAAATTTGTTCCTAGTGTTGATGAGCTTGCAAACATTTTCACTAAGCCCTTGGATAGCACAACTTTCCAAAACCTAGTGTTAAGGCTTGGTATGCTGCAGCTAGAATAAGTGACAACTACTGATGATCTCAGCTCACAAGTACTGATGATCATTAGTTTATTATTGTCATATATATAAGTACTGAAGTTATTTTTCCTCCGGAAGTTTTCTTTAAACTACTAGAGCTTAACTTCTCAGTACTCAAGTACTTTATTTGTAAAACAATTGATGTAGTTACAACAGCTGATGTAGCTACAACTACTGTTGTCAGAAATACAAATACGTACTGATGTCCTATGAAACATCTGAAAACAGATGAAAACGTCTGATGAGTACGTGTTGAGGACAGTATGAAACAGCTGAAAAGCAATGAATTGACGACAACTACTGATGAGCCTTTTTCTCTTCAGTAGTTTCCCAACTGCTGTTTCTTTCTAAACAACTGAAGCAAAACCATGTCTTCGTAGTTTCACACTACTGATGACTAACCAGACACCGTCTTCAGTTGTTTACAACAACTGATGTAAAACCAAAGTCTTCAGTAGTTTCCAACTACTGATGACTAATCCAAGTCCTCAGTTGTTTCACCACCTGAAGTCAAAACTGTCTTCAGTAGATTATAACTACTGATGACTAAATCAGAGACTTCAGCTGTTTCAACGTCTGACGGTTAAAACCAAGTCTTCAGTTGTTTTATAACAACTGCTGATCACACCAATACGGTCAGTCATTCCAAACCTCTGAAAGTTAATACCACGTCATCAGTAGTTTCAACAACTGATGACTAACACCAAAACCTTCAGTCGTTTTCTAACCCTACCCTTTAAATACCTTATCCCACCTTCAGAGTTTTTACTTTCTTCTCTTCTCAAACCTAACGTTCAAAAACTCTGTAACCTCTCTTCACCAATGGCGACCATGCAACTAAAACCATGACACAACTGTGTCGCACATCTCACAAAATCGCCATACTGGACCAAGTTTCACAACGCCATTGATTTAATGGTTCAGTCACCTTACAAAACGGCTTTTCTGTTAAATCCCACCATATATGCCGAATCTCTTAACCAATTCTGGACAAACGTCACTCTTGTCTCTGAGGAGAATGACACAGAGTCTCTTCAATCGTTTGTCCATCATCAAAAAGTGGTCATTACTCCAGACACTCTTCGCCAAACCCTCAATCTGGATGATGCCACTTTCCCAACTGGTTATCCAAAGGGCACAATAGATCAATCATTTGCCCACCATGGATACCAGGGTAACCTGAGTGCATCTACCATATTGAAGAAACATTTCCAGGATGCCGAACGTCTCATCTTTCACATGGTAAATGTCTGCCTTGCCCCCAAGACTTCATCATGGGATCAAATGTCCACAAGGTGGCAACAGGTAATGTACTCCATCCTTGAGCAAAAACCTTTAATTTTTTCTGAAATACTATTTTTAGAGCTCAAGGATATGGCCCAAAAACAACTTGCTAACCGTTGGATATTATATCCTCGGTTCATAATGGCCATAATTGAAAACCAGCTTCAAGCTGAGGGACTTGTTGGCCTGGGAGTCCCTGCTACGGCTGTATTGCCTGAAGTATACTCCCGGCACAACTCTGACCAATCACTAAAAATGGCTGCCAAGCTGCGCAAACCCACGCAGCTGGAACCCACAGCCACCACCTCCAAATCCAAAGTCCCCACCAAACCCACTAAAAAGAAGTCAAAAAAGGCTACTCAGGGAAATGAGTCCCCTGAGGATGCCCCTGCAACACAACGCAGGCTATATCCACTGGTTATAACCCCCTAGTGGATACAAGGACTTCACCAGCCACAGCCGCTCAGGATTCCTCTCAAAAGGAGCCTGCAGCAACCAAAGAAGGGGTACCCACTAATCTGGGATCTTCCTCATTTGAGGAGATTGCCATTGAAGAGCACCATTCTCCCCAGGTGCATACTGCTTTTACCCCATCTCCCACTGCAACCGCCCCACAAAGTCCTACTCTCATTGTTGCAAACGTGCTGACTCAGCTGCATGCCTCTCCTCCTCCCCAACAAACACCAACAAAGGGGAAAACCACAGCAATTGAGGAAGAGGATCAACATGCTTCTGACAGCCCACACAGCACCAGGGTTTAACTGTTCTATCTCCTGGTGTGGATATGCAGATACGAACATCTGGTGAGGCTGCCACCTCTTCTGAATCAGCACATGATCAGACTGAGGCTGGTAACATAGCTAAGACCTCACCAGAGGCAACAGCTGATGAAGGACATCGTCCTGAGGCTGAAAGTCCCCAGTTCCAAGAAAAAGGGCACATGCTAAAACTGGTCTACACCCAGTGCATGTACATCCTGCTACAAGCAGGAGGTCAGGTGATTCAGCATCTGCTGATGATGACCTGGGCTTCTTTTATGATGTTCTGGCCCAGAACACAATTCTTGAGGACGAAGTCAGTAGACTACAAAGACTACTTGACCAATTCTCTCAAAGCAAGTCCATCTGCCACCAACATAAACCCACAGATGGCACCTTCACCTGAAGGTCTCCCACACACTCAGCCACTCAAAACTTCCGAGCCACCAGCTTCTATTTCTGGCACTGCTTCTCAGGGACAGAACCCCTCTGAGCAAACAACTGCTATCTTTCAGCAATCCCTACCTCTCATCACCCTAATGATCACAGACATTGTGATCAAAACCATGGATGAGAGGCTTCCCTCAATCATACAACCCTGGTGGAGGAGATTGTGAGCACAAGGCTTTCTGCTACTCAAACCCTTGCAACCAATGCAACCAAAAAGGGGGAGAGTCAGTCAGTGAAAGCAAAGAGAAGAGCATAGAGGGGAAGAAAGAAAAGGAGACTGAGAAGGAAGAGGAGTTTGTGAAGGGAGCTGACATTGATCAAGTGGGTGAAAGTCACAAAGACTTTCATGTCACATATAAGAAGAGGAAGGTTGAAGGAAAAGAAAAAGAACTCGATCGATGAGATGATCAAAATGGCGGATGCTACACACAGTAAATCAATGGACTCCATTATTGATCAACTGTATAGACAGGGGTTCGATACTGCCAGCTTGACTCAGAGATTAGGAGACTTGAAGTTGAAGAAATTAACTCAAGATGGGCAAGTTATGATGCATTAGAAAGAGAAAGACTAGAGATCATGATCAGATTCATTGCAAAGTACCTTGGGAGATCATTGATCGAGATTAAGTCATGGACCAGGGACAGTATCTTGGCAATAACCACCAAGATCTGTTCGTCTGAAGCATACACTAAGGGATTGGTGATTGAAGCACTAAATGAGGCAGGTGCTGGGAACAGAAAGGAACTAGCAAAACACTCAAAAGCCTCACTCACTACAAGAATGCTAGAACAACCTGCAAAACCTCCCACTTCAAAATCACCACTACCACAACCCACTAAACCAATTCCTTTACCCTCAAAACCAACAGCCGATGATGCACCCAAGAAGAAGAAGAGAATGGTGTTGAGGCTAGAAGAAGAAGAAGAAGAGGATGATGAGGAAGAAGATAGGCTGCCTCTTTCCGCAGTCCTAACTTTGCCTAAAGCCAAACTATGCCCATCACTCCCACCTCACAGATGGAAGCTGTGAGAGTAAAGATAGAAGAAGAACAGCAGCAAAAGCTTCATGATGATGAGATGCTGAAAAGCATAGACAAAACTTATGCTGCTTCTTCATCAATAATCAGTATGAAGAAAGAATCTCTGAGATTGTACACCCTTGCTAACATATTTCAATATCAAAAGGAAAAGGTGAGAATATGGCCTGATCCTAGGGTGGCTCACAGAATTGTGAAGAAAGACATTCCTTCGAGATACAAGGGCCAAGTAAAAAGGATCGTAGATGAAGAGATCACAGTGGTCCTTGTAGTATCACCCTGGGAAATTGTAGAAGATTTCAAGAAGGCCTATGAAACTAAACAGCCACCCCAAAAGATGTTAGAGAACAGAGTAATTAAAAAGGGGTTAGTCTACAAGAGGCTTGAGAACTTCAAACAAAATGAGCTCAGTCTGTTACTTGAAGGTACTCACCCAGATGAGTTGCATACAGACAGATTACAACAGTTGAGCTCAAAAATGGCAAACAGGCTAAGTACATTTCAGAGTTGTATGGGCGTGAAGGACTGTTTGATGGTGGAGCTGAAAATCTTACCATGGAAGAACAAATTATGTTTCTCAGAGCATACACCAGAGAATCCTACATGCTTATACATGGGAAGTAGATTTCATGGATAGGACCACAGCCCTATGTCTAGTGTCCCAAAGTCAGGGCTGTTATCCATACTATGCTAACCAAATTTGAAAAATCTATTCCCAGGCCAGTGCTTAATTGGGTCATCTTCTTAGCTGATCAAGAAGGAAAAGACCAATCTTATCACCAACAATAAGTGGGACCTCAATAAAGTTAAGGTTTTGGCTGCATTGGTTTGTTGGACCAAAAGAACCAATGAGCCGGATCAGAAAAACCTTAAGTCCCACAGACGTCACATCAACTGCTAAAGACACAACTGTTGAAGACAAAGTTTGAAGACACAAGTGCTGAAGACAAAGTCTGAAGACAAGTGCTGAAGACAAAGTTTGAAGACAAGTGCTGAAGACAAAGTCTGAAGACACAAGTGCTGAAGACAAAGTCTGAAGACACAAGTGCTGAAGACAAAGTCTGAAGACAAGTGCTGAAGACAAAGTCTGAAGACAGTCTGAAGACAAGTGCTGAAGACAAGTACTGAAGACCAAGTATCAGACGTTGTCACAACAGCTGAAGAGGTCTTCTTCAGTAGTTGTGACGGTTTTCTTTTCAGTAGTTTTATGTTTTTCTTTTCAGTAGTTTTGTAAAACGATTAAAGAGCTTGTTCTTCAGTCGTTGTAGTTTCAGTAGTTTCTTATCAGTAGTTTTATGTTTTGTACTTAGCACTCTGATATGTTCTCAGTAGTTGTGAACATTTCAGTAGTTTGTTAAGTTTTAGTTATTTTTAATAAATCTGCCAGATGTCACTATCCCGTGATATCAGCAGTGATTGCACTCTATATAAGGAGTGTCAACCTAATTGTAATCGGGAATGATTGAGCAGAACATTTGATATTATTGAAACATTCCTTTTCACAGAAATATATTCTCTCGTTACAACCGTATTTGTTCTTAATGCATACGAATATCAAATTCTTGCTATAATTTGTCTAATTCTTGTTCTTATTCCGCTGCGTTACACTCTAATCCATCAAACTTGATATCACTGATCCTGTCATAAGGCTAATCTACACCTTGCACTGTCACACCCTCAAATCCACTTGCGGAGTTTTACCGCGAGGCGTGTGAACAAACCAGGATCACAGTCAATAGTTACTCAGACGCTCTAATGCCATAATTTAAACAAATCAATCAAATACCAACGTTAAATAATGCGGAAGCGTTTTTGAAAACAACCAAGTCAATAAAGTATAACTTATGGCAAAACAAGTGCCAAACCAAAAAGTAACCATAATTTAAAATGTCACATTGTCTTGAAGCATAATGTCTTATATGAAGTGAACCGTGCAGTGCTCTATGGCAAGCAAGTTAAGGACCTGAGAAAAGCATACTAAAATGTCAACACATAGGTGGTGAGTTCAAGAGTTTGTGTTCAATAAACATGTAAACAGTTGCGATAATATAAGCAGTGTATGGTAATAGATAGCTAGTCTATTATCAGCAAATATAATACATAGTGATTTTGCAATTGAAGCTGACTGTGATAGTTGTTGCCTCCTGTCACGACTTACCATGTCGTGACAATGATCAATAGGACAAATTGCACCCGGTTGACCTCGAGTCACACAGGTGGGGCTCGTCAGACCCAGTAGTACTACCCAAGTTTCCCCACTATTAAATATTAACAATTCAAAAGTGTGAGGACTTTTCTCATGGTAAACAACACTATATTAATATTTTACACAACTTAAATAATGAAAGCGTTCGTATAAATACCAGTATGCTATCTCCCCAAAAGAGATTAAGTAAAGAGTGGGGCATGAACTCACCTGATGTATGCAAAGGTACTTAGGGTTTATTTTGAGAAACGAGAGGATAGCCAACCTTCACAGGTTACCTAGATCATGTGAGTACATAAGTACGTGTAAATAAAAGACATGTGAAACCCTAATCATACCAAAATCAAAGACTCAAGCTTCCAGACAAATAGACACGTTTGACCTAGTTGACCCGTTTGACCCGTTGGTGACATTATGAGTTATAATTCAATTAAAGCCAATGAGCACATACAACATACATGATTAACATTCAAATAGTATCATACGTATGCTATATCAACCAGGTGTATCACATAGATCATCATACAATCAAGTACTATACAAGTCATGCGAATCTAGAACATTAACATAACACTAGCTACAAAACAACTAATGTCATACAAGGTTCAACCATTCATCACATGCCATGTGAAGCCACTCACGACTTCACATCCTAAACCCTGCCAATCCTACTAAGTAGGGGCCTCAGATCCGCACGCGTGTATAATGATCATAACCAAATTCTTTAAGCATATACATTGCATTCACACATCACAACAATCAATTACCACCCAAGCATGATGTCCTACTACTACAAACATCCAAACCATACATGATTACCAATTCCAATTATCACCCATGATTATCCAAGCATGCCATACAACTAATTTAACACGTTCTATCACACTAGAATCCATCCTTAAACATAATAGCAAGTTCCTATCATTCCAAACATGATCATAACATCATACTTCAACGTTTACACAAATAAGTTTCCCTTTTGGGAAAGAATATCCCAAAATCTATCAAACATCCAAAGCATACATGAATTCATCATAATATACCAATTCAGCTCATACTAACATCTAGACATGATCAACAACATTTAAACATCTCAATCTCAATCTTCATAAACAAAAGTTTCTACTTTTGGCAAGCTATGATCAACTCATCAAATTAAAGATTTCTAGCATTCATAACATCAATCTAGCATCTAATTATCATCATGACCCCATCCCATCATCCATCACTAGATCACTACTACATGCAAAATAAAGTTACTATTCTTAGTAACCTATGACAATGCATCAAAATCCCAACTTTCTTGCATAGTCAACGTATTCTAACATTCATACAACCTAATAATCATCAAACATTCATCAAACAATCATCCATCATGCATAATCACAATATACCGAATTAGGGTTGCTTCAAAACCATTTCATGATCAATCCACTAAAAACATAGAATTCTTGCATAATCGACGTTAACTAACATGTATACAATCTAACTAACATGTTAACATCATCAAACAACAACCAATTCGACCAAACAAGGACCAATTTACGAATAGGGTTCGGCCATAATGAACCCTTCACAAAACTCGCAAAACTAACCTTTAAACTTGTAATTGCTTGAAATCGATGCTTCCTAAGTTTGTAACCTTGTAATCGAATCAAAACCACACGAAATTGCTTGTTCTTGGCTGGATTCGAAGTGGGGAGGGGGATGAAGGTGAAGTCGCGGCCGATGGGTGGTGTTTAGGGGGCTAGGGTTTGTTTTAATTAATTTAATTTACATATTTACCCTTTAAACCCTTGTGTTTTGGTATTTTATAAAAACTAAGCTTTAAAACTCTTTGTAAAGTGTTTTTAACTTCATAATATAAAGATATAAACTTATAAAGTTCATTATATATCTTATCTTTATAAAAACACAAGACATACGAATAAATAGACACGTTTCCGCGTTACGCGATAAATTCTTTAATAACGTTTATAAATGTGTAAACACATAAACATAACCCAATACTCACATAATCACTTAGATTCACACAAATTAACATTATTCATTATTATTAGGTCACCAACGTTCAACGACAACTAGTGTGCTCACGACACGTGTATACAAGACTTTACGGAACTAACGGTTGGTAACGGAAATTTACCGGATGTCACATTATCCCCATGTTGAAAGAATTTTTGTCCCGAAAATTGCGTTACATGGTGAGAGTGTTCCATCACTGGTTTCCATCACTGGTCTACTGCATTGGCACACAGAAATCGATATCGTGTGAGTTTTGGATGAGTTGTCACATCATCCCCATGTTGAAAGAAATTTCGTCCCGAAATTTAAATCAATACCTTCGTCTGCTGGCATCGTTCCTTCGAATAGTTGAGGGTACTTAAGCTTCATTTGATCTTCCCGTTCCCATGTGAATTCCGGTCCACGTCGCGAATTCCAACGGATTTTAACAATAGGTATCTTGCTTTGCTTAAGTGTTTTCACCTCACAATCCATCACCTCAACTGGTCCTCAATAAACGCAATTGTTCACCACCTGAATTTCTTCTAGTGGTACGACCGTCGTTTCATCAGTTATGCACTTCTTCAGTTTGACACGTGAAATACATCATGAATTCCGCTCAGCGAA
This sequence comes from Flaveria trinervia, assembly GCA_025506515.1. Classification (NCBI taxonomy): domain Eukaryota; kingdom Viridiplantae; phylum Streptophyta; class Magnoliopsida; order Asterales; family Asteraceae; genus Flaveria; species Flaveria trinervia. Next base: position 33,710,217 of record CM046442.1, read on the forward strand.
TCAGGTAGGGCTAATCGATAGCTACTGGACCTATTCTTTCCACTATCTCAAATGGTCCAACGTACCTCGGATTTAGTTTCCCTCGTTTACCAAACCGAACTACGCCTTTCCATGGTGAGAATTTCAACAAAACCTTGTCACCAACCTGAAACTCTAAGGGTTTCCGTCTCTTGTCAGCATAACTCTTTTGCCTGTCTCGCGCTGCAGCCATACGGTTCCGTATCTGTATAATTTTCTCAGTCGTCTCATGAATTAACTCGGGACCTGTTATCTGACTATCACCAATTTCTGCCCAGCAAACCGGTGATCGACATTTTCTCCCGTACAACGCCTCGAAAGGTGCTGCTTGTATACTAGTGTGATAACTGTTGTTATAAGAGAATTCCACCAATGGCAGGTGAATTTCCCAGTTATTCCCAAAGTCAATCACACAAGCACGTAGCATATCCTCCAACGTCTGTATAGTACGCTCACTCTGACCATCCGTCTGTGGATGATATGCAGTACTCATATCCAAACGTGTACCCAAGGATTTCTGCAATGATTGCCAGAAATGTGATGTGAAACGAGCGTCACGGTCGGAGATAATTGAGATCGGTACCCCATGTCTCGAAACGATCTCCTTGAGGTACAGGCGAGTTAACTTCTCCATCTTGTCGGTTTCCCTTATTGCGAGGAAATAAGCAGACTTTGTCAATCGATCCACAATAACCCATATCGTGTCACAACCAGTACTAGTCCGGGTAGCTTAGTAATAAAATCCATGGAGATTTGTTCCCATTTCCACATTGGAATCTCGGTTGTTGTAATAGTCCGGATGGTTTTTGATATTCCACTTTCACCTTCGAGCAGGTCAAACACTTGCTCACGTACGTAGCTACATCCGCTTTCATGTTAGGCCACCAATAGTGAGCCTTTAGGTCATGATACATCTTGTCAGATCCAGGATGTATAGAATACTTAGATTTGTGTGCCTCGCTCATAACTAAATCTCTCAGATTTCCATGAACACACCCAAAGTCTATCCATGAAATACTGAATTCCATCCTCTTTCATCACTAGCTGCTTATCCATTCCCCTTAAAAATTCAGAACCAATATTTTCCACCTTTAAAGCCTCTATTTGTGCCTCCTAACTTGTTCGGGCAGTTGGGTATTGATAGTAAGCTGTAAAGCTCGCACCCGTCGGGGTTTAGCTGTTTCCTTCCTGCTTAAAGCATCGGCAACTACGTTCGCCTTCCCAGATGATACTTAATTGCGCAATCATAATCATTTAGTAGTTCCACCCAACGTCGCTGCCTCATATTCAACTCTTTTTGCTCAAAGATATGTTGAAGACTCTTGTGATCGGTGTTGTGCACTTGGTACCGTACAATAATGTCTCCAGATCTTTAAGGCAAAACTACTACTGCGCCCATTCTAAGTCATGGGTAGTATAGTTCTTCTCGTGAACCTTTAGTTGTCTCGAGGCGTAAGCTATCACCTTGTCTCGTTGCATCAAGACACAACCCAATCCTTGAATGGATGCATCGCATACACCACAAAGTCATCTGTTCCCTCGAGTGTGCTAATATCGGGGCAGTACAGAGTTTTTGTTTTAATAATTGGAAAGCTGATTCTTGACTCTCAGCCCATTTGTATGTCGTTCCTTTGTGAGTCAAGGCTGTGAGAGGTTGTGCGATCTTAGAAAATCCTTCTATGAATCGGCGGTAATATCCTGCTAACCCAAAATTGCCTTATCTCGCTTGGTGTTTTGGGTGTAGTCCAATTCTTTATCGCCTCAATTTTGGCAGGATCAACGTGTATTCCTTTCTCATTAACAATATGACCTAGGAATTGTACCTCTCTTATCCAAAAGTCACACTTTGAGAATTTAGCATACAGCTGCTCATTTTTCAACAGTTCCAAGATCATTCGTAAGTGCTCTTCATGCTCCTCCTTGGTCCTAGAGTATATCAGAATATCATCGATGAACACAATGACAAACTGATCAAGATAAGGTTTGCACACACGGTTCATGAGGTCCATGAACACAGCAGGTGCATTAGTCAACCCAAAAGGCATGACCAAGAACTCATAATGACCATAACGAGTACGAAACGCAGTCTTGGGAATGTCTTCTTCTCGAACTCTGAGTTGATGATAACCAGATCTCAAGTCAATCTTCGAGTAATAGCTTGATCCTTGAAGCTGATCGAACAGGTCGTCGATACGAGGTAAAGGGTATCGGTTCTTGACTGTTACTTTGTTAACTCTCGATAATCGATGCACATCCGGAATGTACCATCCTTCTTCTTAACAAGAGTACAGGAGCTCCCAAGGTGATGTACTAGGTCGATAAAAACTTTATCCAGAAGCTCTTGAAGTTGTGATGACACTCCTGTAGTTCATTTGGTGCTAATCGATAAGGTGCTCTAGCAATCGGGGCTGCGCCGGGAGTCAACTCAATCTGGAATTCCACTTGGCGGTGCGGTGGTAATCCAGGAAGATCTTCTGGGAACACCTCCGGAAAGTCGCGTACTACGGGAATATCCTCCATCCTCTTTTCTTCCTTTTGCTTATCGGTTACAAGTGCTAGGATAGCCACGCGGCCCTTCGTAACAACTTTTGAGCTTTCATATACGAGATGATGCCTATCACAGCACCACTCCTATCACCTTTGACGGTAAGGACTTGATCACCAACCGGGATCCGTATAATCTTCTCGTGACATATGACTTCTGCTTGCTTGCTAGAGAGCCAATCCATGCCTATCACAACATCAAAACTCCCCAGCGTAACAGGCATGAGATCTATAGCGAAAGTATGACCAGCAAGTTCTATCCTACAGTCTTTAAGGATATGCGTTACATGGATTTGTTTACCGTCGACTAATTCCACAGTGTACTTAGATTCTAAAGCAGAGGTATATCACTTAAAAGACTACAGAATTTAAGGACACAAAACTCCTATCGGCTCCAGTATCAAATAGTACCGTAGCAAAACAACCATTAACAGGGAATCTACCAGTAACAGTTGTGGGATCATTTAGAGCCTCACCTGAGCCAATGACGAAGGCTCTCCCTTTGGCTCATCTCTATTGCCGCCATTTCCAGTGCCATTTCCACCATTGTTGTTATTATTGCCATTGTTGTTGTTCCCATGATTGTTGGTGTTGTTGTTGTTGTTGCCATTTCCGTTCCTTCTTAGTTGTGGGCAGTTTCGTTTGTAATGCCCTTCTTTCCCACACTCAAAACAACCCTTGGGAGTTTCTTGAGGTTGTTGTGGCCTCCTCATTAGTTCACCACGGCAATCCTTCGCAGCGTGTCCAATCTTTCCACAACGTTGACACTTGAAGCTATCACACCGTCCCACGTGTGGTAGTTACACCGTGGGCATTTGGGATGTCTGCCGCCGTAACCGCTGGGTCCTTGTATTTGGGGGCAGTTTGGTTGAAATTGCGGTTATTATCGAACCGCCGCTGCTGCTGCTGAACTGGCTGTTGCTGCTGTTGGGATTATTGTTGACCGCCAGACGATGATGATGATGATTTGTTATTGTTGTTGCTGGGAGCATCCCACTTCCTTTTGTTGTCGGGCACGCTCACCACAGCGCCCCGTTTGGGTAACCGCCCTTGCTCTACCGCCTGATCAGATGTTTATGGGCAATTTGAATGGCCTGCTGAATCGTAGTCGGGTTAGAAGCTGTTACCATACTTTGGATTTCAGGCACCAATCCTCGTATGTAGTGCTCGATTCTCTTATGTGTCTCATTAACCATTCCTGGACACAATGTGGCCAGCTCATGAGTACGGGTTGTGTAAACCTCAATTTCTGAACCCTTCATCTTAAGCTGCCAGAATTCCATCTCCAACTTTTGCACCTCGTTTCGAGGACAGTACTCCTCGATCATCATATCCTTGAACTCATTCCAGGGGAGTCCATTTGCCATCGCTTGTCCAAGCATCTGGACTTGCGCGTTCCACCAAGACATGGCAGCACCCTCCAGAGTCCCGGTGGCATACTTTACTTGATCCGCCGGTGGACAGTTACATTTGGAGAAAACGGACTCAGTCTTCTCAAACCAGCGTACAAGCCCTACAGCACCCTCTGTACCGCTGTAGGTGTGTGGTTTACAGTCCATGAAGGACTTGTATGTACACACTGGTGGTCCTGTTTTAACACAACACACATTAATCAAACATCCCCTACCGTTATAAAGGATATCAGACTTGTTTTTCTGTCATTGTTTAGCTGCTGGCTGACCCGCGTGGGCAGCAGCCACTGCCGCCTGAACATGCTCATTAATTAGAGCAGCCAATTCCGCAGGAGTCATGTTAATAGCACCACCACCCTGTTCTCCGGTGCCACGTCCACGTCCACGTCCACGACCACGTCCACGTCCACGTCCACGAGCGTCCATTCTTTTCACTTTATATTCACAATACAATAATGAGTAACATCATACACATTTAACTCATTGAAGCGTAGTAAATAGTAAATGAGAGAATAACGTATCATCACAACCACAACATTCATAACAAAAAATAACCAAAGTAAATAAATTGCAATAAGTCACAACGTATTTAGCAATGTCAAAATTGAAGTTTTGTCGTTCGTGTGGGGAAACAACCCTTCCCACATAGGTTTCAAAAAGAAAACACTACGTAGTCTAAGTTATATAAAGAAGTCAATCGACAATGTCAGACCCGTCACTATCATCCTCCATCTCCTCCGGTTCCTCTTCCTCGTCCCCTCCTCGGGATCCTCCTCATCCTCAGAGTCTGCGGCAGGAGCAGGAGCTATAGCAATCTGGAGTGCTGCTAGTTGAGCTTCTAAGATGGCAATCCTATTATCAGCTATGGCGTCCCGCTGTTCACGAGCAGTCACGCGTCCTTGGAGTGCCATAACACCATCTTGCATATGGTGACAACCGTTCAACGTCTTTCCGTGTTCTTCCTTGAGTTCGTCCAATTGATGTCTCAGGTTGTACACCTCTTGCTGTAGTGTACAGACATCACTCGTGAGTCGCCTCACACGATGCTGTTCAGTATCCAGTGCAGCCATTAGTGCAGCAATCAATTGCTCGTTGGACTGCGCCGTTCGTGGGAGTGAAGGCATGGGTTGATTGGCATTGTTCCTAGTCCTTGGCTTTAGGACAGGTACGCGTTCCCTAAACATGATATGGTCAACAAACCTAGGATAAGAACGCCAGTCACGCGGAGGGTCACGCTTCATCAACGAGAATGGTTGATCCCAGTCAATCCCTCTCGGGGATAAGCTAGTCTGGCCAATCGAATCCATCATCAGGTACAAGTGCGGGAGTGGGGATTCAGATCGTGTAGGTGATTCGGGTCGTTTACCCGGAGCTCTTGAAGACGATGCCATGCTGCAGATAATGTGATGTGTATGCCAATGAGTGTACAGTCGATGGAACAAAAACAGGTAACTAACTAACTGTGCGGTTATAGTCTAGTGTGTATGCAACCTAGTTCCTATAACCAATGCTCTGATACCAATCTGTCACACCCTCAAAATCCACTTGCGAAGTTTTACCGCGAGGCGTGTGAACAAACCAGGATCACAGTCAATAGTTACTCAGAACGACTCTAAATGCCATATTTAACAAACAAATCAATCAAAATACCAACGTTAAATAATGCGGAAGCTTTTTGAAAACAACCCAATCAATAAAGTATAACTTATGGCAAAACAAGTGCCAAACCAAAAAGTAAACCATAATTGTTAAAATGTCACTTGTCTTGAAGCAAATGTCTTAAATGAAGTGAACCGTGTAGTGCTCCTATGGCAAGCAAGTTAAGGACCTGAGAAAAGCATACTAAAATGTCAACACATAGGTTGGTGAGTTCAAGAGTTTTGTTCAATAAACATGTAAACAGTTGCGATAAATATAAGCAGTGTATGGTAATAGATAGCTAGTCTATTATCAGCAAATATTAATACATAGTGATTTTGCAATTGAAGCTGATTGTGACAGTTGTTGCCTCCTGTCACGACTTACCATGTCGTGACAATGATCAATAGGACAAATTGCACCCGGTTGACCTCGAGTCACACAGGTGGGTCGTCAGACCCAGTAGTACTACCCAAGTTTCCCCGCTATTAAATATTAACATTCAAAAGTGTGAGGACTTTTCTCATGGTAAACAGCACTATATTAATATTTTACACAACTTAAATAATGAAAGCGTTCGTATAAATACCAGTATGCTATCTCCCCCAAAAGAGATTAAGTAAAGAGTGGGGCATGAACTCACTGATGTATGCAAAGGTACTTAGGTTTTTTTGAGAAACGAGAGGATAGCCACCTTCACAGGTTACCTAGATCATGTGAGTACATATGTACATGTAAATAAAAGACATGTGAAACCCTAATCATACCAAAATCAAAGACTCAAGCTTCCAGACAAATAGACACGTTTGACCTAGTTGACCCGTTTGACCCATGGGGACATTATGAGTTATAATTCAATTAAAGCCAATGAGCACATACAACATACATGATTAACATTCAAATAGTATCATACGTATGCTATATCAACCAGGTGTATCACATAGATCATCATACAATCAAGTACTATACAAGTCATGCGAATCTAGAACATTAACATAACCACTAGCTACAAAACAACTAACATGTCATACAAGGTTCAACCATCATCACATGCCATGTGAAGCCACTCACGACTTCACATCCTAACCCTGCCATCCTACACTAGTAGGGGCCTCAGATCCGCACGCGTGTATAATGATCATAACCAAATTCTTTAAGCATATACATTGCATTCACACATCACAACAATCAATTACCAGACCCAAGCATGATGTCTACTACTACAACATCCAAACCATACATGATTACCAATTCCAATTATCACCCATGATTATCCAAACATGCCATACAACTAATTTAACACGTTCTATCACACTAGAATCCATCCTTAAACATAATAGCAAGTTCCTATCATTCCAAACATGATCATAACATCATACTTCAACGTTTACACAAATAAAGTTTCCCTTTTGGGAAAGAATATCCCAAAATCTATCAAACATCCAAAGCATACATGAATTCATCAATAATATACCAATCAAGCTCATACTAACATCTAGACATGATCAACAACACTTAAACATCTCAATCTAACAATCTTCATAAACAAAAGTTTCTACTTTTGGCAAGCTATGATCAACATCATCAAATTAAAGATTTCTAGCATTCATAACATCAATCTAGCATCTAATTATCATCATGAACCCATCCATAACATCAATCCATCACTAGATCACTACTACATGCAAAATAAAGTTACTATTCTTAGTAACCTATGAACAATGCATCAAAATCCCAACTTTCTTGCATAATCACGTATTCTACATTCATACAACCTAATAATCATCAAACATCAACAAACAATCATCCATCATGCATAATCACAATAATCCCGAATTAGGGTTTGCTTCAAAACCAATTTCATGATCAATCCACTAAAACATAGAATTCTTGCATAACGACGTTAACTAACATGTATACAATCTAACTAACATGTTAACATCATCAAACAACAACCAATTCGACCCAACAAGGACCAATTTACGAATTAGGGTTCGGCCATAATGAACCCTTCACAAAAACTCGCAAAACTAACCTTTAAACTTGTAATTGCTTGAAATCGATGCTTCCTAAGTGTGTGTATAACTTGTAATCGAATCAAAACCACACGAAATTGCTTGTTCTTGGCTGGATTCGAAGTGGGGAGGGATGAAGGTGAAGTCGCAGCCGATGGGTGGTGTTTAGGAGGCTAGGGTTTGTTTTAATTAATTTAATTTACATATTTACCCTTTAAACCCTTGTGTTTGGTATTTTATAAAAACTAAGCTTTAAACTCTTTGTAAAGTGTTTTTAACTTCATAATATAAAGATATAAACTTATAAAGTTCATTATATATCTTATCTTTATAAAAACACAAGACATACGAATAAATAGACACGTTTCCGCGTTACGCGATAAATTCTTTAATTAATCGTTTATAAATGTGTAAACACATAAACATAACCCAATACTCACATAATCACTTAGATTCACAACAAATTAACATTATTCATTATTATTAGGTCACCAACGTTCAACGACAACTAGTGTGTGCTCACGACACGTGTATACAAGACTTAACGGAACTAACGGAGTTTGGTAACGGAAATTTACCGGATGTCACATGCACGCCCTACTGGTCATTACACCAGGCATTCTGGGAGAATGCCTCAGTTGATCGCTCTCATGAGCCGTACAGTATACGGAGCTCCATTCTGGGTCATGATATCGAGGTTACTGCTGCTGATATCCAGAGAGTTCTTGAGTTTGGGGACGATATGAATCACCCCACCAGATTACATCCACTGACTGTGAGAGGCTGCTTCCTCAGGATCAAGTACGATGGGGACATAAACTTGGGTGTGCTCAACAAGAGCAACCTGTGCCCCCAGTACAAGTACTTGGCGCATGTGATCCTAAAGTACATTGCTTTGAGGAGGGGTAGGTTCGATGATCTATCAGACCAGATTCAGAATGCCTACATGGCACTGGTGCTGAACCACCCTTTCAGCTTTTCGCGTATGATCTTCTCTTATTTGGTGGAGAACCTGGAGGCAAAGGGGAAGGAAGGATTTGTATGTACCCCAGGTTTCTACAGCTGATCTTCAACGAGAAGCTGCCACTTCTTCCCAAGGAGAGTCATGATGCAGTTGCTTTGGAGAATATGGATGACACGACCTTGGGTCGGATGAGGATGTATAGGGGCAAGCAAGTGAAGCCCCAGGTGAAGAGGTTGATTGGCCATTTGACCAATGAGAGATATTTGGCTCCGGGGAGACGCAAATGGCGTCATGATGACAGTGATTCTGATGACGAGAGGCTACTGCTCCCAAAGCATGAATCTGATGATGACGACAGTGGAGATGCTTGGGATGATATGCCTACTCCACCGAGAGGCTCAGATTCTGATGTTATACCTCCAGTGTCCGCCCCAGCTGGAGACATAGCCGAGTCTGTTGATTTCCATCAAGATTTTGTTCCTGGTGAGGAGGAAAAGGAGTCGGAAGAGGAGCCCTTGACACGTACTGTGGGAAGCAAGGTTGTTCCACAGAACATGGGCTAAGGGCGGTTGGTGAACGCCCAAGAGACTCAGGAGAGACAGCCACTGATCCGAATTATGCACTGGAGTCAGCTAGTAGGGTTGTAGGGGGAGCATCCACCTCAACGGGAACAAGGAGGAAAAGGATGGTTCAGCCCCATGGTCAGAAGAGGAAGAAAAGATGACTCACCTTCGTTACCACCACAGCCACCACATCTGCCACCACACTACCACTTCCACAGCCACACCATCCACCACCACAACCACCATAGCTACTACTACCACCACCACAACTCCCACCACTGTATAGATTCCATCTACCACCATATCTTTCACTCCCACATCACCTCCACTATTTCACAGACCAATCTTCACTACAGCCACCACCACCACCACTACCCACCAAGCTGGATCCTTAGCCCATCCATCTCATACTTATGGATCACCTCTACCTCCAATTGGGGTAGAGGAATAGCTTTCTGTGCTCAACAGGATGGTGATGCACCTATTAGCTGCAGATGAAGAGAAGGCGGCTCAGATCCGCCAGCTTGCTGATCTTACTGCTACTCAGTCTCACCAGATAGAAGAGCAGGCTCGAGTGATAGAGGAGCAGGCCCAACAGATGGCTGCTCAGAGCCATGAGATAGCCTAACTCCAAGCACATAGTGTCACATCAAACAAGAAGAGAGGAGTTGGAGGAGGCAAAGAAGACGATCATGTTAAAGCTAAAGGGATCTAAGGAGGAGCCCATGAAGATCAAAGAGGGAGACGGAGATGATGATGATGATGATGAGGATGATGAGGATGAGACAGGGAGGATGAGGGGACAGAAGAAAAGAAGGACAGAGGAGAAGGATGATGATGATACAGCAGGAGGAGATGCAGCTGCATCGGCCTATGCTTCAGGTCAACAAAGGAGGTCTAAGAAGAATCAAGACCAACCAGTCTTCCTCTGCTCACCAAGTGACGAGACGATGATACAGGACAAAAGTAAAGATTAGATGTTTATGTATTTAATTACTTTTGTATTTGAATAATGTATTGGACCCTATGTATTCAATGTTAAATTAAGTTTAATGCATTTCGGTTTTGATTAATTACTAATGGTTGATATGTTAAATGTGTAAATCAAACAGATCCAAATTACCAAAGGGATGAGTTTGATGTTGCTCCCCTTCAGCAGGTCAAGACTCAGCTAACAATGATTCTTGATCTGCAAGGGATCGTAAGGAGGTTGGTGAGTTATACCCCTGAAGAGGGGAAATAATTCACGACATATCAAATGAGCAACTCGCAGAGATCTTCAAGCTCAATCCAAATGAGATAGTGAAGGATGCTTCGACATGCGACTCGACCAGTGACGAAGAGCTCAACGATGTTGATGAAATCGAGATTGAAGATGTCATTGCCGAGCACTACCCTCAGTACGCTGACAATGAGGGAAATGTGGTCCCCAATCTGGGTGAATCCCCTCAGCGATATTTTTGAGGTGTTAGACAAGATGGAGCAAGAGTCGGAGAAAGTAGAGGAAATGGCCCAAGCCTCAAATGATGATGTCGATATCTGAAAGGCTGAGTGGGCTGCGTGTTTTGAAGAAGTTAGAGCCCAACGCGCTGCACCGAAACAGGATGCCTACACCAAACTCTACAGAGTCAAGAAACATCATAAGGTGACTAGCAGGATCGTAGTGTGGGCGTATTTTGAGGATCTTAACGTATATGCAGTTAAGAGGGAAAGGGCATAGAGTACTTCAGATTCCCATAGGTCCAAGGGGGAGTTTGTTGATACATGTATGTCCCTAGATCATGATATGAAATGTAATAGATCTTGTTTATCTGATTTGGATGTAATTTGATATAATTAATGAAATGATATTGATTTTTGTGATTTGTAATGTCTAATATTTCATTAATGAGTCGATATTGAATTGGTTAATTAGGTTAGTGATTTTTTGAATGGTTACACATAATGTTTATTAATTAATACATTCAAACTTAACATAATGAAGTTCTCATGCGAATGGCCCATGCGAATGAACCACACGCATGAATAACTTCATACGATTGACTCAGTCGCACGATTGAACCAGGAGACTGGATCAGTCGTATGATTGACACATAAGATTGGCTCAGTCGCACGACTGAATACTCAGTCGTGCGGATGGATCAACCGTATGGTTCAATCTCACGACTGAATCATACTAATGGTTTAGTCGCACGAATGAACAAGACTAACCTATAAATACCACCTAATTCGTGGAAAAACGAGTGAATTCATTCTATTACCACTCCAGACGTACCCTAGCCGTCCAGAAGCCTCCCATTCGTTCTCCAAGTTCATAGAACACATTAGATCGATTCCCAATCGATTTCTAATGTTAGTTTCAATTCTTTATTGATTCTTCGTGTGTTCTCACTGATTGGATCGCCAATCAAATAGGATTCCGCACTATTTGATCCGGTTTACACGTTAATCACTAGGTATTTCGTTCAAATACCAGGTCCTAACATTTAGGGTTTTGGGTTTTGAAAAGTTGCAAAAAATTGTATAAAGGTCACATTTTTACGTATGAAAGCATGTATAAAGCTTAGATATAGCCTCATGGATGATTAACTAAGAGATTGGAAGTAAAAAGTTGCGATTTTGGGTTAAAAACAGGCTGGTTCGTAATTTTTATACGATCTGCGAAACTGTCTGTGCATCTAGCGAAATTGCATAATCAAAATGTGAATCTAAGATTCCCTGTGAAACTATGGTTTTGTAGGTAGTTTCGCAAACAGGGAATTCCAACGAAAGTTGGGTGAAACTGCCATGCGAAACTGGCAGTGAAACTGTCAGCGAAACTGGCAGTGAAACTGTCAGCGAAACTGCTTATCTAGCAGCAATATTGGCAGCGAATTTAGGCAGAAATTCACCCCTTTAAGTGTTAACTTGTCTATAGGCTGTGTAGTGTGATCCTAGCCTAGAAAACTTAGTTTAGAGGTTACTCACGGTATCTAGGTGAGTTCCAGATCCCCTTATTTTTAAATTTTTTTACATGTTTTAGGGTTATTATGCATACTAAATACACATACTTATATGACCGATATTTTATGAGGTTTTAACACGAAGATTGATTTTTCTATAAGGTAATGTGTTATATAAATGTTTAAAAATATAAGGATATTTTATGAGGTTTTAGCACAGCCCCAGCCAGCCATTTTTATGAGGTTTTCTATGAGGTTTTAACACGAAGATCGATTTTTATGAGGTATTAACATGAAGATTGATTTTTATGAGGTTTTCTATAAGGATATTTTATGAGGTTTTAGCAGTGCCCCAGCCAGGGGCGTTGCCCCTTGGACCCCACTAGGGGCTGCTGCCCCTAGGACCCCACTGTCAAGGGCTGCCGCCCCCGAACCCTCGCTGTCCCGTGGAGGGTCGGTTATGTTTTATGATGAATAGTACTTGGCAGGCTGTGTACTTAATAAGTTAAGTATTATATATTAAAGTGGAAGATGATATTAATGAAAAGTGAAACTTAATGAATGTTATCCCTGGGCCCTTTTGATGATGAAAAAAGTATTGCAAGCACTATGATAGACTTCACTTACGTCAGTCTGATGTATACTGATTGATCCGTATTCATGAGTGGGCTATGTGCCTTGCAGTGTGGATCAACTATCGGGGGTTAGCTACCATGATGATGTGTACCGACAGGGATCGACATTTGTTGTCAATCAACATGGAGCTCTGCTTTGTGCAATCTCATTTATGATGAGTGAAAGATATGAAAGAACGAAAGATAATGAACATTCTTATTAAGACGCAAATTTTATGTATTATGATGTATGCGTGGTCATTGTATGAAGGATAAAGTTTATATTTTCTTATTTACCTAAACTAGAACTCACTCAGCAAAGTTGACTTTTATGCACAATAGTTGGCAGGTAAATGCTGATGCTGAGGATGGCACCTAGGAGCTTCTTCAAAACCAATGGATGGCATTCCTGTTTACGAAATCTTTTACTGTAATTTAAGAAAAAGTACTATGTTTTATTTACAAATAAAGGACGAATGTATGAGTACAATATGATTTCCAAGTATTAAATGAAGGTCTAATTATTTCCAATGCGTTGTTTTGTTATTAAAATGATTTTATGCTATGATTAACCAACAGTGAGGCTTCCCGGGAACGGGGCCTTACAAGAAAAATAGATGCTATAACAAGAAGATAGGTTATGTGCCTCTCTGCTGTGCGGTGACACTGACCAAAGGTTAAGCATAACCTAAATATTCTAGAATTCAGTGTTGTTTGTGTCTCTCTGTTGTGCGATGGCACTGACCTGAGGCTTGGCATCTCATTGAAAGCTGTTAGAATAGTTTCTTCTTGTCAAATACCCGTAGACCGCTCAAAATTCTCCTAAGAAATGTTGATTACCATATAAGTGTGGGATCCACAAATGCTTGTTGAAATAATTAAATCTAACTCATCACCAATGTGAGTCAAAAATATTTGTATGGATTTAAGTAGACAAATATATTGACAATCATCATAGTCGCAACTCTTGACAGTCAAAATCATTGTGCGCAGCTCTTGTATGATTTCATGAAAGTGCTATTGACTCTCAGAAAAAACAAGAATCTAGCATCAAAGTGCATATTAAAAGGTCCCAATATACCTGTATGATTCCATAATGAATCTTTCCAGAAATGATTAAATTAACTTGAAGCTGTTCTGCTTAGGAAGAAAAATATGTTACATGTTTTCTAAAAGGTTTTAATCCATGTCAAACCTAAACCACAAAAATATGTATTGTTTCCTTTTAATTTCAAGTTTTTTTTAGTTTTCTAGTCTTTTATTGCGTAGATGTCATACTATACAACTAGATGAAATCTGTGAATCACTCATTAAAAGTTGTCACGTCTGAGGTGACCAATCGGTTCTAAACTAAACGAATCACGTTGGAGGTGATCAAATGATGTTAAATTAAGAGGATCATGTCTGAGGTGATCAAAGGATGTTCAATTAAAAGGATCATGTCTGAGATGATCATAGGTCATAATGTTATATATCAAAAGGTAAAGTTTTAAGTGTTATATAGTGTATGAGGTCAAACTCATAAGTATGAGCCAATCGCACGATTGAATCATAAGGATGAGCCAATCGCACGATTGAACCATAAGTATGAGCTAGTCACACGATTAGACCATGAGTATGAGACAACCATGTGATTGGATCACAAGACTGAACCAATCGTACGAATGGATGAAGGAGTATAAGCCAATCATACGACTGAACCCCAGTCGCACCAATGAAGCATGTGTATGGGTCCAGTCACACGAATGAAATTTAAAACAGTATAAATAAAGGGGTCATTCAGTCATAACCCTTACCACCCTTCAAAACTCTCTGAAACCCGCCCATACATACACATACTCTACCAAATTGTTGATCATCGTGATTACTCGCATTTGTGATACTAACTGATTTCCTACTCATCTACAGGTACTTTGCAACTGAAATCAGCCCAAATGATCGGATTAATCGAACCCTAAATGACCTAAACTGTTCAGATCAATAACTGGGACAATACCCTAAAAATAGACCACTTAAATGGACATAGAAGTTGATTTAAAGGACATTAAGTGCTATTTCGAGTTTCTGTGAATCTAATGAGTCTAAACACAAAGTCTAGTATAAAGTTTTGACAAAGATTCAGAGTTAGTGTGTCAAACAGAGCAAGATATGAATAGACACTCTGTCTGAACCTCAGTCGCGTGATTGACCCAAGCGCACGATTCAATTGCACGAGTGAATCAATTGGTGACTCAGTCGCACGACTGACTCAACCGCATGGCTTAGTATACGATTAAGTTCAGTCGCATGCTCAATCGCAAGACCGAACTCAGCCGCAGGCTCAATCGCATGACTAAAGTCAGTCGTCTGGTTCAATTGCATGACTAAACCTGTTTGATCAAAACAGTTTAAGTTCCAACTGTCATCTCTTATGCACAAATCTAATGTATATGTTTCATGTGTTGCAGCAATATGGTTGATAGATGGACAATAGGCACCAAGCACAACATCTGTTCACATCTCGATACTACTTCCCGGAACGCTTGTGAGTTCATTGTGATTATTGCTTTCCTACGTAGATCGAGGATATACAAGGCCATCTCTGCTCCATGCACACCATACAGGTCTATACAGAAGGCCTTCTGGGCAGGTGCCTCAGTTGACCGGTTGGTGAAGCCTCACTATATCCGGAGCTCTATCTTCGGACAGGACATTGAGATCCGTGAAGAAGACCTGAGGCGAGTCCTAGACTTGGGGGAAGACGGAGCACATCCAACTAAGCTGCATCCACTGACTGTTCGTGTTTTCTTTTTGAGAATCAAGTATGCTGGAGACGTCAATGTCGACACACTGAACAAGAGCAACATGTGCCCATAATTCAAATACTTGGCACATGTGATCTTAAAGTATATTGCCTCCAGGCGGGGAGGATTTGATGAAATGTCGGACCAAATCCAGAATGCATATGTTGCATTGGTACTGAACCACCCGTTTAGTTTTTTTCGCATGCTCTTCTCTTATCTGATCGATAACCTTGAAGCCAAAGGCAAGGAAGGCTTTTGTATGTATCCATGTTTCTTACAGATGATCATAGATGAGAAGCTTCCTATGCTACCAAAAGAGAGAGATGATGCAGTGGTGCTTGAGATGATGGATGATGCCATACCGGGGGAAGCAGGTGAAGCCCCCGGCCAAGAGATTGTTTGGGCATCTGGCTAATGAAGACTATGTGGCGCCTGCTCGCAAGAAATGGCGTCACGATGATAGTGATTCCGATATTGAGCCTATTGTGGTACCCACCGATGAAGACGATGACGATGATGACAATCAGGATGACAGTTAAGGTGGTGGAGATACTGGTCCCAGTCAATCAAAGGCCATTGACACTTCTACTATGTCTCCACCCTCTCCACATGGTACTTCTTCTGCTCTAGGTGGATCTGAGCAGGCGGTTATCCACCCTGACTTTCTGTTAAATGAAGAAGAAGAGTCAAATGATAAGCCTCTTGTTAGGAACGTCGGTAGCCGGGTTATGGCTACCAAGAAAGGGAAAGAGGTAGTTGGTGGACGCCTAGCTGGTACTACAGGTGATGATCCTGATGTCAGTGATCCCACTTACACACCTGACCAGCCTATCAGCTCAAGGGGAGCTCCTATTGCCAAAGCTTCAAGGAAATGGCCAAACCCCTCGGCAAAAAGAATAAGAGACGAAGGTTCACATTGATCACATCTTCCACCTCCACTGCCATAACCACCGGCACTACCACCACTACCACTGCCACTACCACCACTACCACTGCCACTACCACCACAACACCCACTCCACCACTACAGCCACTGATATTCCCTCCACCACTCATACACCTACCTCTAGCTCACCCACAATACCCAATACAATTCCATCACAACCATAACCATTCCTCCTCCCATCTTGACCACATCCACTACCACAACCACCACTCAACAAGCCGGTACATTCACCCAATCCCAAATGACACATGGCTCCACTCTACCCACTATCGGGTTAGAGGAACAGCTGGCAAGCCTAAAACGCATCATGCTAAAGCTGATCGCAACTGATGATCTGAGAGCTACTTAGATAAAGCAGCTGATGGTGGTAAATGCAGCTCAAGCCAATCAAATAGCTCAGCATAGTGAGAAGAATGCACTTTATGAGAGAGCTTTAGGCTGAGCTCACCACGCACTAAAGAGTCAAAACGAGTTGGTGATGGCATCGATGTAAAGGATTGAAGGAGTGGAGAAAAAGAACAAGAAGATTATGCCAAGGCTGAAGGGATTTAAGGGTGAGCCCCTAAACATTAAAGAGGGTGATGATAATGGTGATGATATGGATGATGATGATGAGCTTACAGATGATGAAGAAGAAGAAGATGATGATGAGGAAGCGAGACCAAGTGGGAAGGGCAAAAAGGATAATGAAGATGATGATGATGAGCAAGACGGTGATGTTGCTGCATCAGCCTCGACTCAAGCAGCGCAGGAGAGGCGCTCCAAAAGATCCTCGTCCTTTGTAGCTGCAGCTGAGGAGACTCATGATCAAGGCAAATACAAAGCTCCACAAGCTGATGATTATGATGTTCTTCCCCTTCAAAAAGTCAAGACATAGCTAACTATGATTCTTGACTTGCAAGGGATCGTCAGAAGGTCAGTGAGCTACACTCCCAAAGAAGGAGAAATCATACATGATCTGACCGACGAGTAGCTAGCTGACATGTTCAGACTAAATCCAGATGAACTGATCAAAGATGCTCTTGAAGTAAATGTTCTAAGTGATGAGGGGCTACAAGATGTTGATGAAATAGAGATCGAAGATATGACAGCTGAACACTATCCTGAGTACACTAACCTTAAGGGAGATGTTATCCCCAACTTGGGTGAAACTTTTGGCAGTGCTACTTTTGATAAGCTGAACGAGATGGAGAAAGAAAAGGAGAAAGATGAAAGTCAAGCCCAAGCTTCTGATGCAAATGTTGATCTTAAGAAATCTGAATGGGTTGCTTGTTTTGCTGAAATGAAAGCTCAACGCGCACCTCCAAAGCAAAATGCCTACACCAAACTATACAAAGTCAAGAAACATCACAAAGTGTCTGGAAAAATCAAT
Source organism: Flaveria trinervia (assembly GCA_025506515.1). Classification (NCBI taxonomy): domain Eukaryota; kingdom Viridiplantae; phylum Streptophyta; class Magnoliopsida; order Asterales; family Asteraceae; genus Flaveria; species Flaveria trinervia. The sequence continues at coordinate 33,728,028 of CM046442.1, forward strand.
GCGTGGGCTTATTTTGAAGACTTAATTGTTTATGTTGTAAAGAGAGAGAAGGGGATTGAGTACTTTAGATATCCACATGATCTGAAGACTCTTCTAGTTTTAAGCTTAATGATTGGCTAATTTAGATCTTTTGTATGCCAACCCGAGGAAGATGTCGGGATGGTTTGAGATAGCTCTAAAGAAAGAATACCACACCAGATGGGTCAACTTTAAGCCTCAACAACCTAAACTTTTTATTCATAAGACTGAAGTTGATCCTATCTCTGGAAGACCTAAGGTAGTGTGAAGTGGAGTCCCCACGCACAATGTTCAAGATTCCCTTACAGGAAATGCCTCAGGACTTCACTCCACACTTCAAATGGTGGTATTATGATTGGAGGACGGGAGAGAGAAGCGGTTATAATGTTGAACAAAGATGGAAAGATTGAGACTATCAGGGTATTTGACCGAATGTGGCTGTCTACAGAAGATGTCTACACTCTACACAAGTGGCCACTATTCTATGACACGCAAGATATTATACAAGCTGTATAGTTTCAACATGTTATACAACTTTGTTTTGCATTTGAGATACATACAGGAGTCACAAAAGAAAAGAAGTACAAGAAGTTTCATGAACATGTAAAGAATGTTAGACAATAGGGAAAACTAGGTCCAAGGGGAAGTTTGTAGATACATGGTGTTCCTAGTTTATTTTCTTAAATGTAAAAGTGTTTCATTTCTTACACATGTGTAATATAATTATTCAATAAAATATGATATGCGTTTGATGTTTATTTATCTTGGATTATTTCATATTATTATTGTGTTAAGTATAAGTCATATGTATGAACTTCATATATAGGTTTGAGAGTGTTGTACACAATTCTAAGTCAATAATGATTAGGAAATGTGTTCAACTTAGTCGGGTGATTATTCATGCTAATGGACCATACGCATGAATATATCATGCTTATGGACTAGTCGCACGACTGAAACAGGAGACTAGATCAGTCGTATGATTGAGACAAAAGGTTGACTTAGTCGCATGACCGAACCTTTAGTCGTGCGTATGAATTAACCACATGATTCAGTCGCACGACTGAACCATGCTAATGGTTCAATCGTACTAATGAATACTACAAACCTATAAATACCACTTAATTCGTGGAAAAATAAAAAACACTTTGAGAGAGACTTCGAATATTCATACACCCTAGCCATCCAGAGCATCCTAAACAGCCAATCCAACTTCAAAGTTTGATCTTGATCGATTCCTACTCATTCATAACGTTTAGTGCATTGTTATATCGATGGGGTTATCGTTCTCACTGATTGGATGGCCAATCAAATAGGATTCCGCACTATTTGATCTGGTTTCATGCAGAATCCGTTAGTACTCCGTACGTACTCGGTCCTAACACTTTTGACTCTACAATTGATTTTGTTTTATGTCTAGTCAATTGTATCCAGCTGGCCTTCAAGGTATGGCCGACTGTAGGATGTAGTATATGTATCTCAAGTACTTGTAACTTTCTTTTATGCTTTGTAACATTTGTAATAGAACTTGAGAAGGCATATACTGCAATCTTGAAAACCATCTCCTTGTGTATTTTGCTATCTTGTTCTATCTCATATTTACTTGTGTTCTTAGCATCATTACTATAGGTTAACCAGTTTCACTATCTGATTAAGTTGAGTGTTCTTAAGCAACTCTCCTCTTTGTGTTGTTATATTTTATTGCATACCCTTCAACGGTCCTGCATATTTCTTTGGCATTCTAGTTACCAAATCATTCTTAATCAAGTTATTCATATTCTTAAAGTTTACATGGCACATTCTTCTATGCCAAAGGAAAGACGCATCACTATTTGACTATTTGCTATAGATAGAAAGCAAGAAACTCCTCCTAAGGGAGATTTTTCCTACAAATCCATCTTGTACATTTCCTTTTTCCTAGGGGCTTTGAGCAGGATATGGTCTTGAGAAATGATCACCCAGGGTTTGAGAACAATGCACTTATGCTTAGTGAAGAGCATGTTGTGTCTTTGATCACAACATTAGGATACACTTAGTAAATTATACCCAAGCTCTTTGACGAATTTAACCTTTTCAGTGATGAGTTTACCATTTGTGACCATGCCTTTTCCAGTAATATAACCACCTACATCTCTTCCGAAAGAAATTAGCCCTCCATTAATTTTCTCAAAATTCTTATGCAAAGAGCTATTACCTATCTTGTTCCTAGAACAACCACTATCAATGATCGATAAATTCTTCTTAATCTTTTGCTATTCGTGCATAAAAAAAGGTTAGTTACATTTTAAGACCCAAGCCTCATTGGTCTTAGGCTTTTCAAAATGAGCTGAAGACAATGCAACAGTATTTATCCTATGTTAAGACTTTGAGGATCATCTGTTGTTGTTGATGAAGAACTTTCAATCATATGGTCTTCCTATATCGTCCACACCATCTTTGGAAGATTACATTTGAACTTCGATACTTTGAAAGTTTTGACAATTTGGAAGTTTTGGAGGCTGGACCTTCGGAAGATCTTTCTTTCATTGTAGCAAACGTTTGTGCTTTGGAAGCATTCCTTTCTTCTAAAACCAAATTTTCTTTCGAAGGCATGTTTTCACTTGTCTTCATTTTCACTTTTGAGCTTCCGAAAGGAAGAGATTTTCCTTCCGAAGCTTTCTTCTTCTTCTTCTCAAAAGTCTTCTTCTTGGTAATATGGATAGTATTTTTGGGATTGTAGATGCAATCCATGGCAAGATGAGAAGTACTACCACACATGATGCAATCAACTAGCTTCCTTCCGAGAGACTTCTTGTGAAAAGAAAGATGAGTTTGATCACTTTCCATCTCCATCCTTATCTTCTCAGATGTTGTAACAAGCTTCTTAGGGTGAGGCTTTCTCTTAGAGCTAGATGGTTTAAGTTATGTAGTAGTGGTATATAGTTGATCAGCCTTATTTTCTTTTATAGGGATGAGTTGGACATGAACTAGAACTCCTGGTACTAGAGTTCATCGTTAATTCCTCAGCTTTTACCACCTCAAACCTTGTGGAGATAAATACTTGTTTTTGCTTGGAGTTGAAAATGGCCTTAATCTCTTGAGTAATCTTCATTAGGCTACTCTAATCAAGTTCTTCATGTTAGATTTTGTCATCCTTGGTTTCTTCCTCTTCTAAAGAGAATAGTGACCCTTCTTAGGATGATCTTCTTCACTTATCTCAGATATGTCCCTCACGATCTCCTTTTCATCCTCTTCTCAATATGGTCTATGAGGGGAAGCTCATCTTGACAAGTTTCATAGCTTGGAGATCTTACAGATAGTAGAGTGTGTGGAGGAACTATCTCGATAGATCCTAATCCTTGCTTGTTTTGATAACACACTTTGGCATACAAGGATGAGGATATCATATTCTGAATGTCTCTTCTTCAAGAACACATTCTCTACCCTGGCTTTGCTAATCATAAGCTTAACATGGCATTCAGTTAACTTAGTGATAAGGTATTTGATTTGAGTCTTGTAGTTGGTTTGTTCATGCCTAAGAGTTCAAATGGTTTTCTCTAAATCCTCTATTTTAAGTTTATAATCATTTTCAACTCTTTTGAAATGAGCTTTGAAGATGTTTAAGGACTCAAGATCAGATCTCATCTCTAAGTTATCGGACATATATCTGTTAACTTTAGTAATGCGTTCTTGAGTGCAAATATGTTCCAATACCTTGGCTTCTTTATGATCAGCCATCAGTGCTTGGTTTAGAGATGCATCTTCAACCTGGAAACTCCAATCGAAGCTTCCTTCTTCGTCATCAATTGCAGCTTGCTGCTTACGCTTCTTAGTGTATGGAGCTCCCTTAGTGTAGTTGGCTTGGGTTGTTCTGGCCACCATTTCTCCTTGGTGCCTTGTGCTCCCTAGCAAAGTGTCCTATTTTGCAAGATCGTTGAAGGGTGTAGGGTTACAACACAACAACACAAAGAGGAGATTAACTAAACTTAATCAAACAGTAAACTGTATAACCAAAGTAAGACACTAAGAACACAAGTAATGTAAGAGACAGAACACAAAGAACACAAGTATATGGTTTTCAAGAATGCAGTATATTGCTTTTTTTATGTTCTATTACAAGTGTTACAAAGCATATATAAAAGATACAAGAACATGAGATACTTATAATACATCTTACAGCCGGCTATACTTTGAAAGCCAGCTGGATACAATTGACTAGACACAAAACAAAATCAATTGTAGAGTCAAAAGGTAGATTGCCTTTTGCCTTTTGACTTGTGACTATGACATGCCATAGCTCACATCCTTATCTATTACAAAAAGGATCAAGTACATGAAGTAGAAAGTTACAGACTCAAGACCTCAATGTACAGTTACCAAAAGCATGGACCTTTTCACCAACTCATGTAAGTTGGTGACCTATAGAGGTGGAGCGGAAAGGTGTCCAGCTTTATGGAAAAGCACATCAGATAAAGCATGTATTAAAAGTCTTTAGAAGAAATCTGTTTTCATGAGTTGAACCTTTGGAAGACTTTGTCTCTGAGGCTTCGGAAGACTTCATATTTGGCTTGGAAGATATTGGTCTTGGCTTCGAAAGATTTTACACTTGGAGTATTTTCCGTTGCATGTGTAAAACTTCCTAAGCATTCTTCTTCAATGCACTTGTACAACATGCAGGAAAGACATTTGATGTTTAGGTTGCATCAGCCTCTTCATTAATCTCTACAAACTCCCCCTAGGCTGATGCTACCAAAACACTTAGTAGACATCAGATGTCAACAATCCTTATTAGGATGATCACCAATCCTTTCTCCATAAGGTGATCAAGATCCTTCAGACTATCAAAGTGTCTTCTCATATCAAAGAGGTCATGTAGAGGCAACTGAAACATATCTTGCCATGTGTAAATGTCTTTAGTGCCTTGATCTCTAATGACATGCCATCTGGATTTCTGGTGTATGTCCAATACAAGATGGGTCTTCCTGATGCTAAAGGAGCTGTTTGAATTGGAGTTGATGTAGCATCCTCTGGCTGCACAACCTCAAGATGTTCTAACTCATCCTGGGGTGTAGAAGAGGGTGCAGTCTTCTTCTTCTTTGGCTTTGGTTTAGAAGCCATCCTTTTCTTTCTCTTAACAGGTTTTAACTGAGAAAACTGGCCTGCAGTACCAGATTCATCTTCACTGTCTTTCTCTGTTAGGACTTCCTCTCTCTCAGGCTCAGAAGGAGAAGGAGGTTGACCCTGTTGTAGATCAAAAGATGAAGCTTGCTGAGTTTCAGTAGGAGGTCTAGGTTGTGTTGTCTCTAGTTGTTCAACCTTAACCTCCACTTCAGGTGGGGCTTGACTTGGAGTGGAGTGTAAGTCAATGAGCTCTCCACTTTTGATCTTCTGCTTGATCACCCTAATATGCTCATCCATAGTGGATAGCGACATGGGGCCAAGTCTCCTTCCAGAGAATCCATATAGCTTCAAGAAGCTCATCATCCTCTGCCTATCAGCAGACTTTTTCATGCTCTTTTGGATGATGGCTCTTGATTTTGCAGCTTCTTCCCTTAGTTTCTTCTTAGTTGTCTTTTTGTCCTTGATTATCTCAAGTTCAAGCTGTTTTAAGTACTCAAACTCAACATAGTCATAGGACAAGGGAAGGAGTGCATCTGCCTGATAGAAGCCTGTGGCACTCAGGTAGTTGATCATCTTGATCCTTTCTTCTTCTTTGTCTACCTGAGGTTCTTGTTGAACCACATCTTCTTGTGCAGGACTTTCCTGAACTGGGGAGAGGGTAGGCATATCCTTCTACAGTCTTTTTCTTCTTCTCTCTTCTTTCACTTGTACTAGAAGCTCTGCATCTTCTGCCTCCTTCTTCTCATTTGACCTTTCTAGATCAACCAGTTCATTCAGCTCTTCTAAAGGGAGAGAGATGACACTATCTATGTCATAGTTCCTTGTCTGTAGGGAATTTATCCTGATTGCCCTTAACTCATCATTCTGAGTATCTAGTCTGTGGGCAGCCCTGATAGCAGATTCCATGAGTCTTGAAGACTCAACAGAGGAACTTTCTCCCATCAGCCTCCTTTTCCTCTCTCTCTCCTCCTCCTCAATCTCCTCAGATGTTTCTTTCTTTTCCCTTTGTCACTCACAGACCTTTGTGACTCAGGGTGGAGAGAGCTTTGGCCTTCATTGCTTGTTGCAGCATCTAAGCTCTGGCCAGAGAGAGGTTGAGAAACACCTTCACCAGCAGGTTTCTCAATAGGAGTGTGGATCTCTGTAGCAGTTGATGATGATGAGATAGGGGTCTCAGGTTCTGCCACTGGGCCTTCAGTCAAGGTTTCCCCTATGAAACTAATCTTAGGGTCTGCCTCAACATCCAGTTGACCGATGGCTTTGCCTGATTGCCTAAGTCTCCTTCTTAAGCTGAACTCTGTAGTGATCCAGTCTTGGATTCTTTGAGCCATTCTGTTAGCTTGCCTTGATTTGCTTGGGTTGACAAGTGGCATGCTGACTAAATCCAAACCTTCATAGTAGTTCAAAGTCTAAAAATTGAAGACTTCTTGCTTTCCTTGAACTCTTATGATTATTAGTTCTTTCCTGATGTTGTCATACCTCCACCCAATGATGTGATTCGAAGATGGTGAAGATGACATAGCCCTCGGTATCCCATCCTCAAACAGACTCTGTATGAAGGAGTCCGTGTAGTCCACATCAATATGAACTTGAGGAGGTTGCTAAGAATGCACAATTGCAAGTGAGGATGGTGAGTCCTCAATGTCCACTCTCTCTGAAGAACTCCCAGGTTCTATGGCTGTAATAACTTTCTCCCCATTTTTGGTAGCATCACCCACTTGCATAGGTGAGCTGGAAGATGGGTCAATCACATCCACAGGTTCTTGTGTTCCTGGTTGAGCTCTTCTTAAGGGTCTCCCAGCTAGTTTTTCCTTAAGATATGAAATCTCAAGTTGCTGATCATTGATCCTGTTGTGTAAGGTAGTCACCTCAGATTCAAGGTGACTGACCTTTGAGACTAAATAGGTTCATGTTTTAGTCAGTTTGTGCACCTTTAGTCTCGGATTCCCCTCATCTTCATCAGAAGACTCATTGGGGGATGAGATGATTGGACCAAAGTCCTCTCTCTCACCACCAGCTTAGGTTCTTGGCTGCTGGTTTTCCTTTGCTCACTAGCAATCTCAGTTGAGATGTCAGTGGGCTGAGTTGCCATGTTGAGGTCTTAATGATGTAATCACTTTCAAAAGTGAGAGCCTCTTCCATATGGACATCCTGAACAGGTTCATAAGTGTCCACCTCAGTTGTAGGTGACTGATGTGGGATAAATGTAGGAGACTCAGGAGCATTCATCTCTCTTTGAGTAGGGGTAAAGAAGAGAGACTCATTATACTCACTGAAACCTAGATCTTCATCAGTATAGAATCAAGGTGGGGAATTGGTTGGTTGAGATCTATAGGCTGGGGATGGTAACTGTCCCCTGAAGGTTGATCACTTGAGTGTTGAGACTCAGAGTGATGGCTTAAGGCAGTTGGGCTAATGAGCTCATCAGGCTGAGCATGAGGAACCACAGCACTGATTCTTAAAGAGATGGGAGTGGTTTGCTCCTCAGGAGAAGTGGGAGCTCCAGTGTCCACTTCTTCCTGTATGGGTGAGTATATGGGGGCCTCCACAGACTGAATAGCCTGAGTAGGGGTTTGTTTGGATTTTCTTTGGTAAGTGATGGTGATTTGAGGCTATGTGGGCGGTTGGGAGGTAGCAGGTGTGGGCTCAACACTAGCTTGTGCTGCTAGGTTGTCTCCTTGAGCAATGAGCTCTAACATTTTTGGGACAAGTGCTGTTTCTACCCTAGAGAAGCCAACAGTGGGCTTCTTCAGAATTTTAAAGATGCCGGGCTTCATCTGTCCCAATTTAAGAATGTTACCTATTTCCCTCAACTGTGAGCCCAGTTCATAGTTAAGAATGTACTGGATATATCTAGGAAACATGTAATACTCTAAGGAGTCTAAATTAGCAAGTAATTTGTATAAACAAATGGAGAATACCTGAATTTTACCTCCTGAACCATTCCATGGATTATGAAGGAGAGATCCTCAGGAATCTTGTCCCATCCACCATGCTTGTTTGATAAGCTGTGGATAACCACATGGAGTAGAAATCTCCATTGGGATGAGACCTTCCCTTTCCTAAAGGTCTTTACAGAGAAATCTCCCTCATATCCCATCTGCTCAAAGGAATGATTGAAAACTTCCTTTGGGAAGTACACCTCACCTTCTTCATCATCCAACTAAAGATGCCTATTGATGATGTCCGGAGTGATGAAGATTGTTCTCCCCTGCATTGTGGCAGACAGTGCCTTCTCCCCATCCATAATGACCTCTTGGTAGGTCTTCCAGAATTCAAGCAGTTGGTCCTCATAGAGTGGATGATCAATGGTTAGGGAGGTGAAGTAGTTAGACAGAGCTAAGAAACAACACACATTTGAGAAATAAGGATCTTTCTCAAAGCGTAACAGAGCAACCTGATTGTGTTGCCTGTGTAGCTGCATGGTAAAGATGGGATCATTTCTGTCAGGTTGGCTATTTTGAGGTAGCTTAAAGATGAAGAAAGAAATTTTAGAGAGAAATTTGGGTTTTTAGGTTTGGAGGAAGAACAGATGATAGAAAGAGAGGGAAACTGTTGGGTTTATATGTGAGAGGGATTTCAGATAATGTTTAATGAAAGAGGATAAACTTTGAAATCCGGATGTCAGTCCCACCTCTGAAAAACTAGTTTACTTTTGCTCAAAAAGTAGTTTTCTTAGAAGTCAAAAATCTTCCGAAAGTTAATTATCTTCGGAAGTTTTAATTAAAAAGCTTCCGAAGCTAAAATGACTTTGGAAGAATTTCCTGAGAGTTTTGAGAATTTTGCTTCGGAAGAGAAATTAAAACTTGAGTGCTTTGTATATAAAACATAAAAGCTTCCGAGAGTTAACTTTGCTTCGGAAGTAAATGGTCCTTGAAAATAAGTAAGTGTCTGAGACAAGTAGTTAAGCTTCGGAAGATAAATCTGAAAGCCCTTTCGAAGGTAAATTTCTTAGACAATTATTTATTTTGAAGGCATGGTTTGCTTCCAAAGTTAAAAGCATAACTTCCAAAGTATTAAAAATTTTCAAAAAACTAAGGAAAGTCTTCAAAAAGAAATTTTTATCCAAAGAAAACATGAGCTTATGAAAGTGATGAACTAGACAACTTAGGACACACATATTTTAAGAAATAATAAGAATTAGTTTTAAGAAAAACTTACTCAAAGTTTATCATCCTAATAGCTTATATTAGATATTTAAATCTCTGTTCATCAAAAGACTATGTAAACACATCAGCATATTGTTCATCTGTGTGAACTTTGACTAGTTTAATTAATCCCTTTTCATAGTTTAATTAATCCCTTTTCATAGTTATCTCTTATTAAATGATACCTGATATTGATGTGCTCTGTCCTTGAGTGCTGCACAGGATTCTCTGTGATTGAGATAGCACTGTTGTTGTCTATGTGAATGGGAGTCTCCTTGAAGTTTAACCCATAGTCCAGCATCTGATTTTGAATCCAAAGTACTTAAGCACAACAACTTGCAGCAACAATGTATTCAGCTTCAGCAGTTGATGCAGAGACACAGGATTGTTTCTTCCATTGCCATGAGACAACCCTTCCACCAAGGAATTGGCATCCCCCAGATGTAGACTTTGCAGTCATGTTGCAACCACCATAATCACTATCTGTATAAGCATACAGATTGAAGTCAAGATTCTTAGGGTACCATAAACCAAGTGTTGAAGCACCTTTGAGGTATCTTAGAATCCTTTTGACAGTGATGAGGTCAGACATCTTAGGGTTGGCTTGATATCTTGCACAGATGCATGTAGCAAACATAATATTAGGCCTACTAGCAGTAAGATACATAAGAGACCCAATCATAGCCCTGTATAAGTGCTCATCTACACAATCCCCATCAAGATCAGGTCCGAGGGAGTGGTTTCTAGCTATGGGTGTCTTAGCAATCTTACAATCAGTCATGTTGAATCTCTTGAGTATGTCCTGAACATACTTTGGCTAACTTATGAAGATGCCATCTTCAACTTGCTTCATTTGAATTCCCTGAAAGAAATTGAGTTCCCCCATGGCACTCATTTCAAATCTGTCTTTCATCAGCTTCTCAAAGTCTTTGCAAAGCTTTGGATTAGTTGAACCAAAGATGATGTCATCCTATACACTTGAACTAGCAGTATGCCATTTCCCTGTCCTTTGATGAAGAGAGTTCCATCTGTAGTACCTCTCCTATATCCATGTTTACTAAGATACTCAGATAGTGTCTCATACCATTTCCTAGGTGCCTGATGCAGCCCATAGAGAGCTTTTTCAAGCTTGCAGACATAATCAGGATGATCAGGGTCTATAAAACGAGGTGGCTGTTTAACATATACCTCTTCATCTATCACTCCATATAAAAAGGCACACTTCACATCAAGATGAAAAACCTTGAAGTTCTTGGATGTAGCAAATACAAGGAATATCCTAATAGCTTCTAATCATCATTAGTGTAGTCAATCCCTTCTTCTTGTGTGTATCCTTGAAAAACTAGTCTAGCTTTGTTCTTGATGATGATGCCTCTATCATCTTTCTTATTCCTAAACACCCATTTGGTTCCAATGGTAGTCTTCCCAGAAGAAAAGGACAAAGGTTCCAAACTTCTTGCCTTTTGAATTGAAGCAGCTCTTGTTGCATAGCTTCAACCCAAATTCCATCCTTTAGAGCCTCATCAACTTTCTTTGGCTCTATCTGGGATAAGAAACAAGACTGAAGACAAACATTTGCTTCATGGGTTTGTCCTCTTGTCCTTACCCCTGTGACAACATCTCCAATGATGTTTGGGGTGGGGTGAGACTTGTGGATCCTAAGCTGAGGGATCACAACCAGTTGCTGAGAGAGATCTAAATTAGAGAAATTTAGATCTGGCATAGATGTTTCTCCCACCACATCAGCACATCAGCACACTTTTCAAAAGAGACTTGATCCAAGCAGTGTGTGACATCATTGATGTTGTCATCTATGGTGTGGTTAGTGGCATCAAGAAATTCTTGGTCACTGTCACCACCACCATTGTTGTCTTCCATAATTGAAGTGTTCTTATTTGGTTGTGGAGCCTCTGAGCTAGAATTTGAAGGCACCCCAGATGTATCAGCTAAGTTTGTCATTGTAGTGCTAATAGAAACCTCATTAGCAGAAGTAGTTCCAACTGGAGCTGAAGATGTATGACTTGAAGGTCTTCTTAGCTCAAATCTTGGATCAAGGTCACCTGCATTTGAATTTTCTACAGATCTTGAAACATTCTCACAAGATTTGTTAAAACAGTTGGTAACTAAATCAAGATCAAATAACCAATCCGAACCCGAACCAGCAACACATGGTGTGTGTTCATTGAAAGTCACATCGGCTGACTCCTCAACAATTCCACTTCTGAGATTGTATCCTCTGTAAGCCTTAGATTGAGAAGAGTATCCAATAAAGTGTCCATCATTTGATTTCTCAGAAAACTTGGCAATTTGATCTTTGGTATTCAAGATGGTGCAAGGACAACCAAATGACCTGAGAAAACCAATGAAAGGTTTCCTCTTATGCCAAAGTTCATAAGGAGTCTTGCCATGAGTCTTAACTACTAAAACTCTGTTCTGCACATAGCAGGCAGTGTTGACTGCCTCTGCCCAGAAGGTTATGGGCAGCTTAGAATCAGACAACATGGTTCTTGCAGCTTCAATCAGTGTCCTGTTTCTCCTCTCAGCAACACCATTTTGTTGAGGAGTCCTAGGAGCACTATATTGTCTTGTAATACCCTTTTCATCACCTTATGTATCAAGGATTTGGTTCCTAAATTAAGTTCCTTGATCACATCTTATGATCTTGACCTTGTGATCAAATTGATTCTCAATCTTTAAGATGAAATTCTTCAGAATCTCAGGAGTCTCATCCTTAGTTCTAAAGAAGAAAACCTAGGTGAATCTTGTAAAGTCATCTGTGATCACTAAACAGTAAGAGGTCCTTCCTAAACTCATTACATTGGTGGGGCCAAAGAGATCCATATGTAACAAGTGTAGGCGTGTAGTGATGGAGTTCCTTTCCTTAGGCTTGTGAGATACCTTATGTTGCTTCCCTTTCAGGCATGCAACACAATGGTCATCACTTGTAAACTCTTTCTTTGGTATTCCAATTACCAAATCATGCTTAATCAATTTGTTCGTGTTCTTAAAATTTACATGGCACATTCTTTTATGCCATAGGAAGGACTCATCACTATTATCTTTAGACAGAAAGCATAAAACTTCTCCAAAGGGATATGTTTCTTGCAAATCCATCTTGTACATGTTCCCTTTCCCGGGGGCTCTAAGCAGGATATGATCATGAGGAATGACCACACCAGGCTTAAGAACAATGCACTCATGCTCAGTAAAGTTTACCTTGACAAAGTTTACCTTTTCTATGCTGAGCTTACCATTTGTGACCTTGCCCCTTCCAGAAATGTAGCCACCTTCATCTCCTCCAAAAGCAAATGGTCCTCCATCAATCCTTTCAAAGTTCTAGAGTAGTGACCTATTGCCTGTCATGTCCTTGAATAGCCACTATCAATGATCCAGACATTTTTGTTTGTCTTCAGCTGTCCCTACACAAAGAAAATGATTAGTTACATTTGGAAACCCAAGCCTTGCTTGTCTTGGACTCATTAACAGAAGGTAATTCAACAGTAATAGATCCTATGGTTGTACTAAGAGGATCTTGAGCTGCTGTTGATGGAGAATTCTCAGTCACTTGGTCTTTCTTAGACTTCCACACCACCTTTGGAGTCTTGGACTTGACCTTCAAAACTTCAGAAGCTTTTGGAACTTCGGAAGTTTTGATGACTGATCCTTCGAAAGATTCTGCAGACACTACAATAGACTTTAGTGCTTTGGAATAACTCCTTTCTTCCGAGACCAACTCTCTTCCAAAGGTAAGTTTCCACTTGCCTTCTTCTTAGATTTGAAGCATCCGAGGGAAACAGATTTTCCTTCCAATGCTTGAATCTTCTTGAGACCCTTTGAAGTCTTTGTTTTGGTCATATGGACAGTACCTCTAGGATTATATGGACAATCCTTAGCAATGTGAATGGTGTTGTCACACATGACACAGTTCATCTTCTTCTTCACAAGAGCCTTTTCCTGAGAACAAGACTGTCTTTGGTCACATCCCTTCTCCATCTTCATCTTTGCAGATGCTGAGACAGTTCTCTTAGGCTGAGAACTGTGCTTGGAGTTTGATGGTCCAGGCTGTGTAGCAGTGGTACACAGCAGATCAGTCTTTTTCTTGTTACTGAGATGAGTTGAACAAGAACCAGAACTTTTAGCAGAAGAGTTTTGGTTGATGTCTTCAGTCCCTACCACTTTAAACCCTACAGAGATGAAAACTTGTTTCTGCTTAGAATCAAAAGTATCCTTGATCTCTTGAGCCTTCCTTGCCTTTCTTTTGCTCTTTTTGATCAAGTTCTTTCTCATGGACTTGGTCATCACAGTCTTCTTTTTTTGCTCAGAAAGATAGTGACCCTTCGTGGAATCCTCCTCTTCACTCTTCTGACCAGAATTCTTCACTATCTCTTCTTCATCCTCTTTACTCATAGGATCTATAAGAGGAAGCTCATCTTCACAAGTTCCACACCTAGGAGATCTTACAGACAAGATTGTGTATGGAGGAGCTATCTCATTGGATCCCAGTCCCTGCCTGTTTTGATAGCATACTTTGTTGTGCAAGGATGAGGATATCATGTTATTGAAGGTCTCTTCTTCAAGAACACTCTTTTATGCCTTAGCTTTGCTGATCACAAGCTCAGCCTGGCACTCAGTTAACTTGGTTATGAGATATTTGATTTGAGTCCTAAAATCTGTGTGTTCATGTTTGGTTAGGAGTAGAGAGATGTTCCAATACCTTGGCTTCATCATGATCTGCCATCAATGCTTGGTTAGGAGAAGCATCTTCCACCTGAAAGCTCCAATCAAAGCCTCCTTCTTCAACAACAACAGTAGCCTGCTTCTTTGACTTCTCATTCTGGAGAGCTTTGTCAGTGTAGTTTGGTCTGGATTGTGTTTGGCCACCATTTGCTCTAGGTGCCTTACACTCTCTGGCAACGTGGCCCATCAAGTTACAGTTGTAACACTTGACTTTGACTTTGCCTTTGTCCAGGCCAAACTTTCCACTGGTTGCATTGCTTTGGAACTTCTTTCCAGTCCTCTTGTGCAACTTCTTGTCTGTGTGAGTAAGAAGAACCATCTGCTGGACTATTTCCATGTATTCCAGATCATCTGGATGAATACAGTCCAGGTCTTCAAGATTGAAAAGAGAGTTGCCACAACTTTCATCAAAAGACACAAAAGCTTGAGAAGAGCTTCTCTCTTGGAATGGGCTTCCTTGAGTGTAGTTCTCCCTTGGTGTCTCTGGGAAGGTGATGAAAGGACCCTTTGGTGAGTTGCCAGGGTAGCATATGAGATGATGTTTGGGTTTTATGCTATCCCTTTCAACCACATGTAGGGCTAAACCCATTTGATTGTTGGAGTTGCCAGATGAACCTTGCATGTTCATCTCCATCTGGTATCCATTGAGAATCCCATATAACTCTGTCAGAGTAAGAGTTTTGAGATTTTTAGTTCTCTTGATCACCATACAGTAATGTGTCCATTTCCTAGGAAGTGAGGACATGAACTTCCTTACAATGTCTCTATTCTCAAGAGAAACTCCTCCATCCACTAGGGTATCCACAATCTCAACATACCTAAAGTACTGCTGAGTCATGGTTTCACTGTTTTGAAGGTGAAGTTTTCAAACTGCTGCTTTAGGAGATCCTTCTTGTTCTCCTTGGCTTCAGAGGAACCCTCATACATCAGTTTCAGTGCATTCCACAGCTGCTTGGCTATTTTGCACTTCTTGAAACCTCTATACACAGAGTTTGGAAGGGCAGTTTGAAGGGCTGTCATGGCTTTTCTGTCTATCTCTACTCTCTTCCTATCTTCATCAGAGTAGTTAGCTACATCTTTGGGGATCATACCAGCACCAGTGGCGGAAGGGGTGCTGGGTATGAAAGGTCTATTCTCAATAGACTCCCACATTCTTAAATCAAGAGACCTGATGAAACCTTCCATTCTCAAACACCAGGTATCAAACTCATCAAGAGTGATTAGTGGGGACTTGTTCATGGTTCCAGTTTCCATATCAGTCTTGGAAATGGCTGCCATTTGAAAAGTTTAGTATTTGTGTGTGTGAGGGATCTTAAGATGATGAGATCTTATATCAAGAGCCTGAAATGCTCTGATACCAAATGCAGGATCGTTGAAAGGTGTAGAGTTACAACACAACAACACAAAGAGGAGATTAACTAAACTTAATCAAACAGTAAAATGTATTAACCAAGGTAAGACACTAAGAACACAAGTAATGTAAGATAGAACACAAAGAAAACAAGTATATGGTTTTCAAGAATGCAGTATATTGCTTTCTCTATGTTCTATTACAAGTGTTACAAAGCATATATAAAAGATACAAGAACATGAGATACTTATACTACTAACTACAGCCGGCTATACTTTGAAAGCCAGCTGGATACAATTGACGAGACACAAAACAAAATCAATTGTAGAGTCAAAAGGCAGATTGCCTTTTGACTTGTGACTATGACATGCCATAGCTCATATCCTTATCTATTAGAAAAAGGATAAAGTACATGAAGTAGAAAGTTACAACTCAATACCTCAATGTACAGTTACCAAAAGCATGGACTTTTCACCAACTCATGTAAGTTGGTGACCTTACAGAGGTGCAGCGGAAAGGTGTCCAACTTTATGGAAAAGTACATCAGATAAAGCATGTATTAAAAGTTTTCAAAAGAAATCTGTCTTCATGAGTTGAAGCTTCAGAAGACTTTTTCTCTGAGGCTTCGGAAGACTTCATATTTGGCTTCGGAAGATATTGGTCTTGGCTTCGAAGATTTTACACTTGGAGTATTTTCTGTTGCATGTGTAAAACTTCCTAAGCATTCTTCTTCAATGCACTTGTGCAGCATGCAGGAAAGACATTTGATGTTTAGGTTGCATCAACCTCTTCATTAATCTCTACATATTTTTTTACAGTTGTAACACTTAACTTTACTTTTTTCCAGCCCAAACTTTTCACCAGATACATTGTTAGGAAACTTCTTTGTCCTCTTTTAAAACTTGTTAGCTCTATGAGTGAGAAGAGCCATGTACTCCAGATCATCTAGATAGATGCATTCCAAGTCTTCAAGGGTGAAGATGAAGTTGTTGGTTGTTTCATCAGTAGACACAAAGGCTTGTGATGAGCTTGTCTTTTGGAATGGGCTTCCTGGATGTAGCTCTCCCTTGATGTCTCTAGGAAGGTGATGAAAGGTCTCTTTTGTGAGTTGTTAGGGTAAGAATGAGATGATGATGTGGTTCTCTGCAATCCCGTTCAACAATATGAAGGGCAGAACTCTGTTGATTATTGGACTTACTCGATGGGTTTTGCATATTCATCTCCATCAGGTATCTACTGAGTATACCATACAACTCAATAAGAGTAAAGGTCTTAAGGTTTTCAATCCTCTTAATGACCACACAATAGTGTGTCCATTGTATGGGAAAAGAGGACACGGACTTCCTCATATTGTCCATACTCACCAGAATAGCTCTAATATCGATTAGAGTATCCACAATCTCAACACACCTGAAGGATGGTTGATTCATTGTTTCACCTGCTTTCATGGTCAATAGAATTAGCCTCACAATAAGGAGAGTGTTAGAACACTTAACATATCAAATAGGGAACTAGGTTTATATGAAAGATACTAAGAACACAAGTAAGTAATGAGACAGAAGAAAGAACAAGAACAAGAACAAGATAAGTATGGTTTTTCAAAAATGTTGTATATTTACCTCAAGTTCTATTACAAGTGCTACAAAGCATAAGATAAATACAAAAACCTAAGATACTTTATACTACATCTTATAGCCGGCTATACTTTTAAAGCCATTCGGAAACACTAATCTTGACAACAATATCAATGTACAGTCAAAAAGACTAATTGCCTTTTGACTTGTGACTATGACATGTCATAGCTCACATCCTAACTTATACAATCCACAAATTATAAAAGCATGGACCTTTTCACCAACTTATATAAGTTGGTGAGTCTTTTGAGTAGCAATGAAAAGTTAGTCAGCTTTATGCAAAAGTTGATTAGAGAAAGCACGTCTTCCCTGTTTTCAGAAGAATTCAGTCTTCAATCTCTTAGTTTCTGAAGACTTTGTCCTTAAAGCTTCGGAAGACTTCATCTTTAGCTTTGCAAGATTTGGTCTTTGGCTTCGAAATATTTTACACTAAGAATATTTTCTCTTAAATGAATAAAACTTCCAAAGTAACTTCTACTCTATTCATCAAGCATCCATGCTGGAAGCTCTTTGGTTGCTTTGGATGCATTAGCCTTTAAGTATAACCTTATATTTTATGAATCAAATCTTGGGGCTTTTGATCAGCGTGTGTTAATGAGTGTGTAGGTATGTTTAATTACTTGACTAGAAATCAAATCAATGGTATTAAATGATGAACTAGTCTTGGCAATGATGATTTTGAAGTCAAGAAGGTGGAGATGATTTGATTTAATGCAAGCTTTGGATAGCTCATACAGGTGATGATGATTGATAACCATATATCAATTTTGGGTTAGAAAATTCAGAAGAAGGTTGAGCTCTTTAGTTGCAGGTTCGCGATGTAATTGGTAATCAAATGCAATGTAATCGGCTCTGATATCATATGTTAATAGTTGGATAATCACAATTAAACAGGGGGTTAAGTTCGAAGCTTAGTCTCAAAGGGGAAGGTACGGTTTGATTAAGTTAAAGTGGTCGAATTGTGAGGATTTAACCTTGTTAGAATTTGGTCGGAGGTTTGGTCGGAGCATAGGGATAGTCGACAGGGGAAGGTGGGTTTTTAAGCAAAGGCAAATTAGATTATTATCGACCAATGAGTAATAGTTTGAATTATTAAAAACCAATTTGCCTAAAATAAATTAGATTTCAGTCCCTAGGTTTTGGAAAGTTAACATTTCATGTGATAAGTTTTTTAAGAAAGTTTTGAAAATTACAAATTAAACCCTTTAACTTCATAGAATTCTAATTTTAATAATAACCAAATTATTTATAAATCTTGTAATTTTAATATATTTTGTAACATCTTGTAGTACAATTATTTATTCCAATTTAATAACTAATGACAAATAAAACTCTATAAATTTATAAAAAAATTGTTATATAAATTATTAAATTATTGTAAATTGATTAAATGATTAAATAAATGAAAATTGAATAATACAATTCATAATATTGCTTAAATTACACATTTATGGCATTTGAATCATCAAAATAGGTAAATAATTTAATAATAATTTTTTTATTGTATGAAAGTTCAAAATGGGTTCGACTGGCTTTATAATTTGAAAAATGGGTCACATGTTCCAAACCTAAAGAAAGATGTCTATGTGTTTCAATTTGAAATGTTTGAGATATCGAGAAAAGAACATCTAGTATACAAGCTGACCAAAGCTTTGTATGGTTTTAAACATGTTGGAATTCGAAGCTAGATGCAACACTAAAACAACTTGGTTTTTATGTTGTACACGGGAACATGTTGTGTACAAAAGAACTACCAAAACAAGTCCATTGTTAATGGAAGTTTACATCGATGATTTAGTCATAGTCGTTTCTTGCAAAGAAAAAAAAATTTTTAGAAGACAACTGAAAAACATATTTAAACTAAGTGATTTAGGATTGCTAAATTACTATTTGGAAATAGAAATTATGCAAGACAAGAAGGGTATAACCTTCAAAAAAACAGATTATGCTATAAAGATTCTCAAAAAGACAAACATGTGGGATTGTAATCCTACAAAGTTTCCCATGGGTCCAGGTCTTAAGCTTCGAAAAAAAAAGGCTTGGAACTAGTTAATGCAACTATATATCAAAGAATCATCGGTTTTCTTTGGTATCTAACGCACATAAGACCAGACATTAGCTATGGGAGTTGTTAAACAAGTAACGAGACATATGAAGGGTACGCTAAATTTTGGGATTTGATACAAAAATATGGAGATACTAGCTTGGTGGATTATAGTGACTATACACACGTAACCTCTCGAGCTGACAAGAGAGTACAAATGTAATATTAAGGTGGCCCTATAACATGGTGAAGCCAAAAGCAAAGTACAGGTACACTATCTTCATATGAGTTGAGTTCATAGCAACAACAAAAGCAACATGTCAAGCCATTTGGTTGAAAGGATTGCTCGAAGAGATAACAGGTCAAAGTGTGAAGACAAAAAAGTTTCTGGTGAATAATAAATATGTCATTCTACTAATAAAGAATATGACTTTTTATGGACATGGTAAATACATAAACACGAAGTATCATTTTATTCATAAATATTCAGAAAGAATATTGGTGACAATTAAACATGAGTGGTGACAAACAAAAAGCTAACATTTGGCTAGAGCCCTATTAAGAGTCAAATTTGCTCATGTGAGGGAACTTTTAGGAGTTAAAGATTCGATAGCAATGAAGACTTTAATCAAAGGAGTGAATGTTAATTGATTTCAAGCAATCCAGAATTTCAAAAAGAAAAAAAAACAAATTATTAAAAATATCAAGTTACATTCCAGTAAGATAAGAGGAGATAACAAATGAACACAAGTGGTAAGCAAGTGGGTTAAGCTTCCCAAAACCTTAGATAACATTTATTTAAATTAGTTTGCTTATTGTTTTTCACTTTTAATAGATTAGAAAACTTGTAAGTTCAACGGGAAGTTCACTTCTTTATTAATATATTAATAAGTCAATGGTTTTTCTTAGAAAGTGTGTGTTATAACTAATATTTATGCTTTAAATGTATATGTATGCTTCCCAATCAAATTCCTATCTATATCTACAAGCAGGTATGTAACAAAATGAAAACCAACCAAGTACCAAACTTGCTTTAACACAAGAACTTTTGTTAACATGCCAAACATGTGCGCATATTCACTAGTAGATCTTAGATATTCCTTTTTCAAACTTACCACAATAGTGTGTTTGCCACTTAAAAGAATATTCAAACATCTTAATGACTTATAATGTATTATTAAATCCTTAACTATATAAGATGAAATCCAAATACGACCGGCTCAATTAAAAATGCTCGAAAATAATAATAAATCATAAAGTTTGGTTAGCGTCAATATTTGATCATTCAAAAGTCTCTGCTGCAGCATCACTGGCTCTTGTAGTCTGGAATGCCGGTTATGTAAGGGGACAAAAAGGAAAAGGGATATCCAAAAATATCCCATCTAATTCCCCATTAATTAATTCAAAGATTAATTAATTCAAAATTAGCATGTCAAATTCGACGATTTATAGGTGGGTAGGTACAGTTTTACACACACTAGAGCCCTTTCAAACGCATCGAATCTTTAGAACAAACCCTCAAAATGTCGATTGCAAAGAGAGGGTTTCAACAGTATCTCTTGCAGCTTCAGCAGCATCCTTTAAGAACAAAGGTACTCTCTTTTATCGATTTCGAAGTGGGTCTTGTTTAATTTAACGAATTGTGAACTGGGTCTTGTTCTGTCTGATCAAAGCTCTGTTTTTTGCTGTTAATTTTGCGTTTTTAGCTGAATCAAGAACCGGGTTTTGGGATTCTTGATTGATGATGAATTGGGTGTGTGTGTTTTTTGCTGTTTTGTTAGAATTAACCACTGTAATTTTGCATATTAAAGGCTTTGACTGCCGGAGTACTAGCGGCGATCAGTGATGTAGCCTCGCAAAAACTCTCCGGCATCCAAAAACTGCAAATCCGTCGACTTCTGCTCAAAGTGGTATGATCTGTTCATCATTCATCTTATGTTTTAATTGAATCTTTGGAGATTTAGATGATTATAATCTGATCTAGTGTTTGTTGAATTTTGAACTCAATCCGTTGACTTTAATCTAATTGGTGTTTAGTTGTTTAATTGTCATAAAATATTGGGATTAGTTGTTAAAAAAATCTTGAAGTGTAATGCATTGGACTCATGCTAAAATCATAAATCAATTTGGAGATTCTTATGTTAAAATCACTTGGAGGTTGGGATCGAATGATTGATTCAAGTATCTCTTTTTATTCTATGTTTCTTTATTGATTCATTGTTATGTAGCTTTTCGGGTGTGCGTATCTTGGACCGTTTGGGCATTTCTACCACTTATTGTTGGATAAACTGTTCAAGGGCAAAAAAGACTCCACAACAGTTGCCAAGAAGGTACTCTGGGAACCCTTTAATATGGCCATACGCGTATACTGGAACTTTGCTATATTAAAAACCAAGTTATGTCATATGTAAGGCCTAATTGGCGGTTTCATTGACCATTTCAGGTGGTGGTCGATCAATTGACAGCAAGTCCATGGAACAACTTGATGTTTATGCTCTACTACGGTTTGTTATCGAGGGTAAACTCTTCTTCCTACTAGTAGCATTAGTAGGTGGATTCTTTTTTTTCACTAAATGTGTTAAATTAGTATTGTTTTAGTTAAAAAAAATGATCTTAATAATTATGAATCACTTAAAACGACAAATGCTAAATGGGTGTTCAGGTATCTGTTTTAAAAGTCATTATTATTACTAGAAGTCTAGAACAAACAAAATCAGATACTCATATGATTAAAAATAGAAACTTTTATACTCGGTTCTACAATTTCGATTAGTTTGACCTTTGAGTCGTTAACTATCAGAAAATTACAGTTATATATAAAGTTGAAATATTCAATCACAATAAACAAGATATGACGTTCTTCTAGTTTGTTTTTATATAAAGAAAGAAGAATTTCTATTGTTTTGTGGTGAATAAAAGTAAGAAGAAAAACAATCATTATTTTAACATATCCCCTCAAAGTATACTGTTATGATGGTGTATATTCATGTGAATAATCTTGAATTTGCCACTGTTTTCAAGCCATATAAGCGCTTACGATTATGTCACGACTCACGACATATGCAGGAAGACAATGGATCCACGTAAAATCTAAAATCAAGAAGGAATACCCAACAGTGCAGTATGCATCATGGAGTGTACGATAATTTCCTTTTCTAAGCGGCTTATTTATTTTTTGTTCATACATGTTAAGTAGTGAATAATATTTACCAACCAATTTGCAGTTTTGGCCAGTAATTGGGTGGATTAACCACCGTCACGTACCACTGCAGTTCCGTGTCATTGTCCAAAGCTTTGTTGCAATGTGTGGTAAGTGTTGTTTTTACTTTATAAAAAAGATTCAAAGACATGATGTTTAAAATCATCAAGACTGAATGTCGTTGATTACAAATCGGCTTAATTTCTTTATTTTGCAGGGGTATATTCTTGAGTCTAAAAGCAAGATCAATGACATTAACCAAAGATTAGGCAAATAATAAAGGAGTTTCTCAAATAAGCCTTCTACTGCTGCTGCTATAATGCAGAATGGGCTCTTATATTCGCTTGTAAGCTGTTTAGTTAAGGCCTTTTCACTTGTATTTTTGAAATTTTTTGCCAATATGCAAACGTAACAAGACGGGTTTCCTCATTGATATCTATGTATTGTAACAATGATTTATGTGAATCAATGATATGGTTAGATTTTATGTGCTTGATATGGCTTAATTTTGCTTGACCAGCTAGTTAACCTCTAACGACGAAGAAAGACACAAAATATAGGAATTAAATTGTTTGCCCTTTATGCATTTGAGGACCATAAACCAGTGGAGAAACTGAGGCTGAGTTTTTGAACAAATGAATGAATCTTCAATATTGAGCATGAGAGTGCCTGTGTGTTAATATAAGTAGTAAGAAATTTTGGCCATTCGTCAAGTGAAATTACTTTGTTAAAATTAAGGCAAGAGTAAGCAGCATAACTCGTGAATGAAAAGGGCATGAGTAAAATTGAAATAACCTACAATTATTGACTTTAATCAACTTTTTTTTTATTAAATGACATTTACATACCCTAATATATTTTTGAAAAATAAAAAAAACACTTGTCTTTAATTCTAGCATAATATTCCTATATAAAAGATATATAAGAAAACTTTTAAGTGTGTTGAACTGCATGCGATGCGATTTTTCATATGCCGTTTAAAGTTATTTCAATGTGTTGTTTTATTTCTGCATACGTTAATTAATTAAACAAGAACTTTAAATATTACAACCCAATGTTTTATTTTTACCTAGGTGTCTTTAATTTTTCTTAAATAATGGTGTTTTACGTATTACAGTATGGTGGATGTTTTAAGTATTACCGGCTGGTGTTTTAATTCTATTCAAATATTTTTATTTGACACATTTACCTTATCCCGATAGGGTGGTGGGGGATTGCGGGCACACACGTATTACCTCGCGGTGTGTTCTGGTACCACTCGACAACACCTTCTTTGGTCTCTTTTGACGCTGCATGGTGTTACCAAGCGGCAAGAACTCGGCATGT
This sequence comes from Flaveria trinervia, assembly GCA_025506515.1. Lineage (NCBI taxonomy): Eukaryota > Viridiplantae > Streptophyta > Magnoliopsida > Asterales > Asteraceae > Flaveria > Flaveria trinervia. The sequence continues at coordinate 33,751,585 of CM046442.1, forward strand.
CTCACACTTAAAATTGAAACGTTGGATTAGCCGTTTGGGTGTGGGTCCCCACTTAAACGGCTCATTTGATTTTTTTTAGTTCTCTATAAATATAAACGAAATAACATAAATTTTTACCTCAAAATTAAGTATCTCATCAATTCTATATGTTCATACACAATGAAAGGCAAAAAACCCCATCAAATCTCGAACCTAAACCGACAAAAAATTATACCGATGGTGCAGGCAGGTCCGAGTGAACCGTTAGCTTCAAACCAACCATTTGAAATGTCCCAACTGTCTCCAACAATATTCACTTATCAATCCTTGTCTTTTCATACCACCAATATACTCATCAAAACATGCCAATTAACATAGCACCAAGTCATTTCGTACTCAACAAACCTACACAAATTTGCATTTTACCAAAACATCTAACGCGTTTCAAAACCCACCCAACCAAGAACAAGAAGAAGATGCTGAAGAACCAAATGGTTGACCAACTAAATTTGAAATGGAGGAGAAATCCTTTAATGATGAGTTGTCTTAACGGGATCTAGGATCTGATTCAAACGGTATATTTTTTTCTATTACTTATATATATATATAATATATATATATACATATACATATGTATACATATATATATATATATACATATACATATATACATATATATGTATACCTATACATACATACATATATATATATATATATATATAATATATATATATATATATATATATATATGTATGTATGTATATGTAGGTATACATATATATATATATATATATATAATATATATATATATAATATATATATATATATATATATAATATATATATATATATATATATATATATATATTATATATATATATATATTATATATATATATATATATGTGTGTGTGTGTGTGTGTGTATATATATATATATATATATATGTATACCTACATATACATATATATATATATATATAAGGGAGTGATCAAATGAAAACCATGTTTATAAATAACAATCGTGAAAACCACCTTTTCCCAATCATATAATTTATAATTAATTCGACCTTTTTATTGTTTAAAGTATATTTAAGTAAATTCAATTTTATTGTGGAATTCATCATATATTATTTAGTTTAAACTCCAAGGAATGACAATGATAACGAAACAACTTACGTATACGTAACTAGTATGAGTTATATGTACGTACCTTTGTTAGGATCGTGTATTGAACGAAATACTAACTGATATACGTATATACCAAGTCAAATAGTGCGGAATCCTATTTGATTGGCGATCCATCCGTGAGAACACACGTAGAAACAATTGTGGATTGAATCTAAATGTTAAGAACGATTGATAATCGATCTAGTGCGATTATGAACTTGGAACAGGTTCTTAGAGGTCTCTAGATGGTAGGGTACGATTTAGTACGTAGGTTTTCGAAGTGTTATGTTTTTCCACGATTTGAGTGGTATTTATAAGTTAGGGTTTCTCATTCGGGCGACTGAACCATTAGCATGGTTTAGTCGTGCGATTGAGTCATGCGGTTGATCCATTCATACGACTGAGTGTTCAGTCGTGCGACTGGGTCAATAGCATGTTACAATCATGCGACTGATCCAGTCTCCTGGTTCGTGCGACTGGTTCAATAACATGAAGGTGTTCATGCGTATGGTCCATTAGCATGGGTTAATCACATGAGAACTTCTTATGTTTAAGTTTGAATATTATAGATACATGTGTTCCTAGTTTCTGAACTGAATGTAATATGTTTTTATTGTCTTACACATATGTAATTGTACGGGTACTTAATGAAATACAATATGTGGTTGTGCTTATAACGTTGAATATTTCATTGGTTGGTATGTAATAATGCTTATTGAACTAACTATATAGGTTGTGGTTATTTGAATAATATCTTAGTCGATTAATGATTATAAAACATATTCAAACTTAATCATGTGAAGTTCTTATGCGATTGGCCCATGCTAATGGATCATATGCATGAACAATTTCATGCTAATGAACCAGTCGTACGAAAGAACCAGGAGACTGGATCAGTCGCATGATTGTAACATGAGATTGACTCAGTCACACGACTGAACACTCAGTCGTGCGAATGGATCAACCGCATGACTCAATCGTACTACTGAACCATGAAAATGGTCCAGTCGCACGATTGAGAAACCCTAACCTATAAATACTATTTAAATCGTGGAAAAACTAGACAATTTGAAGATTTCGATACCTAAACGTACCCTAGCCGTCCAGAGACCTCTAGTAACCTGCTCCAACTTCATAGATCGCAGTAGATCGATTGCTAATCGTTCTTGACGTTTAGATTCATCTTTAATTGATTCTACGTGCGTTCTCACCGATTGGATCGCCAATCAAATAGGATTCCCCACTATTTGATTCCGTATACTCATATATCTGTTAGTATTCGTCCGGTACACGGTCCTAACAAATGGTATCAGAGCTTTGGCTCTAGATTTACGTGTGATTCAATCATTTTTGGTACAAAAATTGTGTTTTTCCACTAAAAACGCAATCTTTATGAGTAAAACGGTGTCTTAGACGTCTCCTGATCGTAAAGTTTAGTTTTTTCCGGCATACGGCAATTAGGTTAGCAAGAAATTCATGTTTTTGTGTTCAAACACCTTAAACCTACGAATTTTCAAAATCCAGCAGGCCTAGTCGCACGATTGACTCAATCGCACGACTGAATTCATACGCATCCCCCATACGCACGATTGGACTCATTCGTACTTCCATTCGTACGACTGAGAAGCCTATTCGCATTGTTCAACTGCATTAGTTCATTCGCCCGACTAAGTCATCCGCATTAGTCAGTCGCACGATTGAACCATCCGCATAGGTCAATCGCCCGAATAGCCCAATCGCACACCTTCATTCGCACTAATACAACAGTTTGGTTTAAAGTTAAATTTAATAGTAATGGAAGACCAATACTCAGCATTCACAGCAGGGAGAGACTCACATATACAAAACTTACTGCTACTGGAGAATGAAGTGGGGAATCACAACAAGCCCCCAAAGCTAATGACGTTAGACGAATATCCACAATGGAAGCAACGTTTCGAGATCTACTTAAATGGAGTAGACCAAATTTGTGGGAGTCTATAGAGACGGGGTACAACATGCCTGTAGGAGCTGATGGTGTCAAACTCACACTTGGTGGCATGGCTGATGGACAAAAGGTCAAATACAATGCTGAAAAGAAAGTTTATGCTTTGCTTACACAGTCAATTCCGAAGGATATTTTCCACCAATTCTCGGAATATACACAAGCAAAGAAACTATGGGATGCATTGGAGAAAAGGTATGACGGAAACGCATCATTGAAGGCCATAAAGGCTAAGGCTTTAAAGAAGGAGTTTGACAACTTCTCCTCAATGGGAAAGGAAAGCCTAGATGATGTTATCGATAGGTTCTACCACTTGATGAGTAAGATGCACACTCATGGAGTATTGACGTCAATGGAGGACAAAGTGTCCAACTTTTCAGATGGGCTGCCGGAGAAATAGGTGTCATTTGTCTCCAATCTCAGACAGAATGGTATGCTAACGAAGTTAGATATCAATGACTTCATTCTGAAGCTGAGAGAGGAAGAACTAACAATGAAGTACAAAGCTCAAAAGGCTTCTTATGATCAGAATCCTGCATTGTACAACGCGACTCCTCAAGCCAAAACATCTGGATCACCTCTTCAGACAGCTTTTGTATCAAGCTCGTCTGGTCCTTCACCAGCCTCTACTTTAGGATCAGAAATGTCAGGGTCATCTAGTACCCAATACAATGCACCTGAAGCAAATGCAGCAAAGTTGAAGACCGAGAACTTCGGCAATGTGATAGTTGAGGTAGCTAAAGAGCACATGGATCTCTTAGCTGCCGTAGTTATAACACCCGTTTTTATTAAAAAGACAAGAAATAAAGAATAAAAGAAAGAAAGGCAATTCAGTCTAAGTGGAGGGACTAAAAGTGTAAAAAGGACAAAAATCTTTGAAAAGTTGGTGTAAAGGTGGGCATGGCCGCCCACCCTCACTTCATATCATCATCTTCACCCGGTTTTAGAGAGAGAGAGAGAACAGAGAAACTCTCGGCTAAAGGAAGAAGAAGAAGAGAAGTGAATTCAAGGTTTTCATATGTTTATGATGGGTTTTATCCTGTTATATGCTTATGTGCTTATGGGTTGTGTTTGTGCTCGGGTGTGTGTGTTTTTGGATGTTGTTTCTAGGTGTTTGAACTCATAGCAAGCGGGTAAAAAGGAAGAACACCCAAGTTGCACCAGGTGAGTTCTAGACCTCGATTTTTACTTGTTTTCAAACATCTTTGGGGCTAAAAATGTATTTAAATGATTTTCCAATGTTTGAGTATGTATGCCCGTATGTATTGTGCATGAATGAATGTGATTCTTGAATGCTTATTGGTTATTCATGTTTAGAATAGCCATATTAAGCTTAGAACAGATAGATTTGATGATTGGGTTGAAAACATACTGGAAATATGTTGCACAGAAGGTCCATGCACCTAGATCAGTAATTCTAGTGGACTTACCAATAGCAGTTTCTACATCAAATGGTGTACTGACCTTTCTACTGATAACAGGAAACTTAGCATAGAAAGTAGTAGAAATAAAACTCCTACTAGCACCAGAATCAAACAATATAGAGGCACAAGTTTGGTTTACCAGAAACATACCTGACATAACATCGGGATCAGATTTGGCTTCCTCCCAGGTCATGGTATAAGCTCTAGCACCTGCCCTCTGCCCTCCTTCCTTCGGCTTCTTCTTCTCTGCCCCAGAGCTCTCCGCCCTCGGCTTCTTGTAGTCTCTAGCGATGTGGCCAGGCTGACCACACCTAAAGCATACGTTCATCCCCATTCTGCACTCACCAGTATGCTCCCTTCCACATTTGTCACACCTCCTCAGCCCTGATCCAGTCCATCCCTAGTACTACATCAAATCCACCTAGGGGTATCACATGTAACCTAGCAGCAAACCTATGACCTTCTACTGATAAACCCAGAGGGGATTATGGTAGACCCTGCTAAGGTGGAGGCTGTGATGCAATGGAAGTCTCCGAGGACGCCACCCGAGATTCGTAGTTTCTTGGGGTTGGCGGGTTATTATCAAAGGTTCATTCAGGACTTTTCCAAGATCGTTTCTCCACTGACCAAGTTGACCCGAAAGGATGTAAAGTTTACGTGGGGTTAAGCTCAAGAACAAGCATTCGAGGAGTTAAAAGTAAGGTTGACTCAAGCTTCTGTCTTGTCGTTACCCGAAGGAAGTGAGGATTTGGTAGTATACTTGGATGCTTCTTACTCGGGGTTGGGGTGTGATTAATGCAGAGAGGGAAGGTTATAGCCTATGCATCCCGACAGTTGAAAGTTCATGAGGTCAACCACCCTACTCATGACTTGGAGCTTGCGGCCATGGTCTTTGCACTAAAGATTTGGAGGCACTATCTGTACGGGACGAAGTGCACCATTTTCACGGACCACAAGAGCTTGAGGTACTTTTTCAAGCAAAAAGATCTGAATATGAGGCAGAGGCGATGGTTGGAGCTTATAAAGGATTATGATTGCGAGATCCATTACCATCCGGGCAAAGCCAACGTGGTGGCCGATGCTCTTAGCGGGAAGGAGGGGCCCGAGCCGATTCGGGTGAAATCATACCAACTAATCATGACCTCTGATGTAATGAAGCAAGTGAAGGAGTTTCAGGATGAGGCATTAAAAGAAGATCATCTAAACTCTGAAAGAATGAGAGGTCTGGTTGGGGAATTGAGTGAAAACACACTTGGTGTTAAAACTCAATTTGGACGGGTGTGGATTCCTCGTTTCAGGGATCTACGTGTGAGGATTATGGATGAAGCTCACATGACACGATACTCCATTCATCCTGGTGCCACAAAGATGTATCAAGATATGAAGAAAGATTATTGGTGGCCGGGTATGATGCGTGATGTGGTGGAGTATGTGAGTAAGTGCCTTACTTGCCTACAGGTGAAGGCAGAACACCAGAAACCGTATGGGAAGATCCAACCTTTGGATATGCTGGAATGGAAGTGGGAGCACATCACCATGGATTTCATTACAAAGCTACCACGTACTCCGAAGGGGTACGATGCCATATGGGTGATTGTTGACCGTTTGACGAAGAGTGCTCACTTCCTACCGATCCGCAAAACGTATTCATCCGATAGGTGGCTAACTTGTTCATCAAGGAGATTGTGACTCGTCATGGTGTGCCAATGTCCATTGTGTCTGATTGTGACACCCGGTTCACGTCTAAATTCTCGAAGAAATTCCACGACGCCATGGGGACGAGGTTACATATTAGCACGGCTTATCATCCCCAAACTGATGGTCAGTCAGAAAGGACCATTCAGACGTTGGAAGACATGCTTCAGGCATGTGTAATCGATTTTGGTGGAAGTTGGAATAACCACTTACCATTAGCCAAATTCTCATACAACAACAGCTATCATGCTAGCATTGGTATGCCACCATACGAGATGCTATACGGTAGGAGATGCAGAACACCCGTTTGTTGGGGTGACATTGGTCAGAAAGAGTTGGGAAGTGTCGAGGTAATCGAGGCTACGACAGAGAAGCTTGAAAAGATTAAAGGCTTCATGATGGCAACCAAAGATAGACAGAAGTCGTATGCCGATAAATGGCGTAGACCAATTGAGTTCTAGGTGGGTGACCGGGTTATGTTAAAGGTCTCACCTTGGAAGGGTATTATCAGATTTAGGAAGCGGGGCAAGTTGAGCCAAGGTATATAGGCCTTTTCCGAATCATTGCTCGAGTAGGAGAGGTGGTCTATAGATTGGAGTTGTGAGATGAGTTAAGTGGAATTCACCCGACATTCCATGTATCTCATTTGAGAAAGTGCTTAGCCGATGAAGACATGATTGTTCCACTGGAGGACATTGAAGTTGATGAAAGGCTCAATTATGTGGAGCAACCAGTGGCAATCATCGATCGTAAAGAGAAGAGGCTGAGAAACAAAGTGGTTCCTCTTGTGCGTGTACCGTGGAAGCACAGAAGGGACCCGAGTCTATGTGGGAAACTAAGGAGGAGATGAGACAGCATTATCCTTGTTTGTTGAGGAATAACAGGTTTCAGGGATGAAACCTATATAAGGGGGGGTGGACTTGTAACACCTAGTTTTATTTAAAAAAGACAACAAATAAAGAATAAAAGAACGAAAGGCAATTCAGTCCAAATGGAGGGACTAAAAGTGTAAAAAGGACAAAAATCTTTGAAAAGTTGGTGTAAAGGTGGGCATGGCCTCCCACCCTCACTTCACATCATCATCTTCACCCGGTTTTAGAGAGAGAGAGCAGAGAAACTCTCGGCTAAAGAAAGAAGAAGAAGAGAAGTGAATTCAAGGTTTTCATATGTTTATGATGGGTTTTATCCTGGTTATATGCTTATGTGCTTATGGGTTATGTTTGTGCTTGGGTGTGTGTGTTTTTGGATGTTGTTTCTAGGTGTTTTGAACTCATAGCAAGCGGATAAAAAGGAAGAACACCCAAGTTGCACCAGGTGAGTTCTAGTCCCCGGTTTTTACTTGTTTTCAAACATCTTTGGGGCTGAAAATGTATTTAAATGATTTTCCAATGTTTGAGTATGTATGCCCGTATGTATTGTGCATGAATGAATGTGATTCTTGAATGCTTATAGGTTATTCATGTTTAGAATAGCCACATTAAGCTTAGAACAGATATATTTGATGATTGGGTTGAAAACATACTGGAAATATGTTGCACAGAAGGTCCATGCGCCTAGATATAGGTGACCCTTTCGAGGGATACAGTGGACCCTTTAGAGGGATATAGATGGCCCATCACCCGTTTTCCATCGCATATATAGTTGGGGTATTGCTCACTGGTCTATACAGAAAGTCAAACATAAAGATAAAAGTTTATAGAACAGACAAGGCCTACAGTAAAGAGAACGAACAATATTTGTTCATATAGTTGATACGTGCTCGCATATACAGTACAGAGTTATATTTTACAGAAAAGAGTATTTTCTTATACGACATATAGAAAGTATTTTTATTACTTATAAAACTAGAGCTCACTCAGCAACGCTGACTTTTATACATTTTCAGTTGGCAGGTAATTATTGCTGAGGATGGCACGAGGGTGAAGCTACTCGGCAGGAAAAGTCTGACATCCATTCGCACTCTGTGTTGCTGTTGTTTTGTAATGCATGTAAACAAGTCTTTTATAAACAGTCAATGATGATGTATTGCTTAACAACAGTGTTTTAAGTGAAGTAAATGGCTTTTGATAAATTATTTCCGCTGCTTGAGCCTGTTTATTTGTAATGTTAAATGTTTTAATTGCTGTGATTGACCAACTGTGAGGTTTCTGGGAATGGGGCCTTAAAGTAGTCCACTCCTATGATGGACTAATTGCTGGTAAAATTGGGAACTGCCATCTAGCAGATAAGGATTACGAGCAATTGGACGAGACAGAGCTGGGGCGGATGGCATTATGTGGGCCTTAGCAAGTGCTGTCCAGAGAGTTAAGAAGTTTTTCAAAAAGACCAGACAAAATTTGATTGCTACTAAGGACGCTACCTTTGGCTTTGATAAAACCAAGGTAACTTGCTTCAACTGCGGTGAGAAAGGGCACTTCAAAAGGGAGTGCGTGAAGCCAATGAAGACTGGTAATGGGAATCCTTTCTCCTCCTTCAATCGTCAGGATAAACCCACTAGCAGTCCTACTTCATCAAGCAAGGATCCCAAAGCCTTGACTGCTCATGATGATGAAGGACAGGACTGGAGCTTTCGGTTTGTCTCACCGGGAGAATCCAATATCGCTAGTGTGGAGGATATTGGTGATGACTCTGCCAGTGAAGGAGATATTGCAGTCGAACTTGCGATGTGAACATCAGAAGAAACTGCACTAGTGGTCACCTACCTGCCTAATGAAGTCACCTACCTTGCGATGATGGAAAACTACGATAACGTCAGAATCACCAGCTCTAGAAACACTAGATTCTACATTGATGGCTGATTCATCAGAATCTTCTTAGGTAAGTACTACTGACAAACTTTTCAATAATCATGCTTGTTCTCACTGTAATAAATTTAGGGAAAGCATTTATTTAAAATTCGCTAGGTTATTAGATCATAATGATAACTTAGTAAAGGACTTGGAACTGTGCACTGAGGCTAACAGAGTGTTAAAATAAAATGAGCATAGTTACAAATAAAAGATAGACCTTTTGAACAAACAGCTTAGGGAAACATAAGTAGTAGCCTTTAACCAAGCTAATGACATTAGGTACTATCTAAACTCCCTTGAGGATACTAAGAAACAAAAGGCAGTTTTAGAAGTAGAAGTTAATTCCTTAAAACAAAAACTGCATAGTTGGACTAGTTCTTCACACACAGTCCAAAACTTAGTGAGAGGGAGAAACAACGGGGAGGGATTTGGTTATAAAATGGTTCCACCACCACATGAGATCTTGTGAACACAAAATGTAAACCAATTAATCATAATCCAATCAAGGATCATGTGGTGTCTACTCCTCTTGTAAGTGATTCAGATTCCACATGGTCATAAAATGAATCTGGCACTAAACAAAAGGAGGCCACTTCAAAGGCAAAAGGTAAAATGCCTTGTGTTAATTTGGACAAAGAGTTTGAAAGGGTTAGTATAAATTCTGGTTCAACAACTGTCAAATCTGAACCTTAAAAGACCAGTAATGTTAACCAATCACGTGCATCATGTCAAAGTCCTGAATATAGAAAAGAAAAAGATGTTAAAAATGTTAAAGTAGTTAACTTTTTTAAACCAGACAAACATCTAAACAAGCATATTCAAAACCCAAACAAAGTAAGGTCACCCGGGTTTCACATACATCTCCATAAAAATAGTTAAATCGTAAAGTCGAAAGTAGATCTTGCTACAATTGTGGAGAGTATGGACACATTGCGTCTCATTGTCCTTACTATCAAACACCGAGGGCGAAAGTTGAACTTCTTGAACAAAAACCTAGCTCTTTTAAGAGGAACTCAGTGACACCACCTGAAAAAGATAGTGAACCTAAAGTTCAACACATTAGCCTGTCGTCTACTTATCACAAACAGGCCTTACACAAAGCTGGCTTATGGAAGGAGAAAACAACCTCATTGTCTGATAATGAGAACAAGAAGACATTTGAGGTTCCCTCACCCTTGAACGGTCAATCGGTTACATTTATGATGTGTGATTCCTCTGGGAAACCCAAGCCAGTGAAGGCTTGGGTCCCTAACCTGAACTAATGCTTTCAAATTGAATGTGCAGGGTGTTCGATATAGTGCTGATACTAACACGTGGATTATAGACAGCGGAGCATCTAGGCACATGAAAAGGAACAAGGATCTCTTATCAAACGTCAAACAGATAAAAGGAGGTCACGTTTCGTTTGCAGGAAAGAAAGGTGGGTACATCACAACTCAAGCGGAAGTAGGTAATCAGAAAGTGAAGTTTGACAAGGTAAACTACATTCAACAACTTCAACATAACTTGCTTTTTGTTTCTCAAATTTGTGATAAAAATTTTAAGGTAGTATTTGACAACAAGAAGTGCTATGTCCTGAAAAAGGACTATGTTATTGTGGAGGATCAAGTATTAATGTTTGCCTCAAGATATAAAGACCTTTATGTCTTGGATCTATCAAAGGCCTCCACAACGGATCATGAAGTTCAATGCTTCTTGTCAAAAGCTACTGAGAAGGAATCCATCTCCTAGCATAGGAGAATGGGACACATTAATCCACGGAAGATGAATTACTTGATCCAGAATGATCTAGTGAGAGGAATTAACGTCAAAAACTTCCCACTTCTGGATTTCTGTGTTGTGTGCAAGAAGGGAAAACAGACGAAGAAGTCTCATAAGGAAAAGAAAGTTCATTCTATCAAACTTCCTCTTGAACTTCTTCACATGGATCTATATGGTCCAGTCAGTACAAGAAGCATCACAGACGACTTGTACTACTATGTAGTTACTGATGACTACTCGAGATTCACTTGGGTGATGTTTCTAAAATCCAAATCAGAGACATTTAAGTCATTCAAGGAATTAGTAACTACTCTGGAGTCCCTATACAAGTTGAAGGTACGTCAAGTGCGCTCAGACAACAGAACCGAGTTCAAGAATCAATGGATGGAAGCTTACTGCCAGGAAAAGGGAATTGTGCATCAGTTCACCTCTGCCTACACACCTCAGATGAACGGCATTGCTGAAAGGAAGAATCGCAGCTTGATAGGGACAGCATGGACGATGCTAGCAGACTCAAAACTGCCCATCCATTTCTGGAATGAAGCAGTTGCAAATGTGTGTTATATGCTAAATCGGGTTCTCGTAGTTAAACGCCATGGAAAGACATGTTACAAGTTACTGTAATGACGTAAACCTAATCTAGAGTATCTCGAGCCATTGGCGCTCCGTGCACCCTACTGAAGAAGACTCAGGAGGGAAAATTCAGCGAGAAGGCTGATGAAGGTATCTTTATAGGATACAACATACCGAACAAGAGGGTTTACAACAACTCTACGGGTCAGGTAGAATTGTGGTGTAATGTTGATGTTCAGAGATACACCACACCACCTGCTGGAAAAGGACCCGCCTCTTTTTCGACTATGATGGATTCTTCAAGTCCTTCACCATACCTCTCTCCACTTCTGATGATGAGTTAGCAACAAAGATGATGTATGATGTTCTAAACACACCATCTCAGGAATCTACATCATTTGGACTACAAGGTGATTCCTCTAACAACTCAGGGGGAGCACTTGAAGATAGTGACTCTTCCTCTGATGAAGAAGCTGTGGAGAATGATCAGGATAACTAGGAGCAACAGGTTCCTCCTACCGATAGTCCACAAGCATCTGACATTGATGCCTCAGCGTCTTTGGAACCTCAAACTCCTACTACCTCAGATACTGAACCAAATGTTCATAATCTTGATTCTGAGGTAGTTCTTCCAACCACTCCTAGATCACGACTAAATGTCTATCATCCTTTGGATAATGTCATTGGAGATGTGTGATCAAATGTTCAAACTAGAAATCAATTGTATTCAGCTGATTATGCCTCGGTAATGGAAAAAAGGTTATCTTCATGATGGTGCATATCGTTGCTTTGTGTCTCCATTTGATCCAAAGTATGTAAGTGAAGCACTGAATGATGAGGCATGGGTGAGTGCCATGCAAGAAGAACTTCTTCAGTTCAAGAAAATAGGTGTATGGACTCTGGTAGATAGACCTAAAGGTGCTAAGGTCATTGGCACAAAATGGATCTTAAAATGCAAGAAAGATGATCAAGGCGTGATCATCAGAAACAAGGCTCGACTTGTTGTTCAAGGTTTTTGACAAGTCGAGGGCATTGACTACAATGAAGTGTTTGCACCCGTGGCAAGAATAGAAGCAATCCGTATCTTCCTTGCCTACGCATCGTATATGAAGATTAAAGTTTATCAACTTGATGTGAAGAGTACATTCCTTCATGTTGAAATCAGAGAGACAATGTACGTCAGTCAACCCGAGGGATTTAAGGATCCATATCATTGGGACAGAGTTTACAAACTCGATAAGGCTTTATATGGGTTTCATCAAGCTCCTGGAGCCTAGTATGAGAAACTCTCAACTCACCTTGTGAAACACGGTTTTCGTAGAGGTGTCATTGATTGTACACTGTTCATAAAAGAAAAGGATGGAGATTTACTGCTTGTCCAAATCTATGTCGATGACATAATATTCGGTTCAAAGAACGAAGATCTGTGCAAAGAGTTTGAAGCAGTAATGAAGGCTGAGTTTGAAATGAGTGCCATAGGAGAAATGAAATTCTTTCTTGGGTTACAGGTAGATTAGACACCAAAAGGGATTTTCTTACATCAGACCAAGTATGTTGGAGATATCCTCAGTCGGTTTGACAAGGAGAATGCTTCCGCAGCTGAGACTCCACTTGCTACAAACCATGATGTAGCACCTGACGAGAATGGTGATTTGGTTGATGCCACCATGTACCGAGGAATGATTGGATCTGTCATGTACCTCACTGCCTCAAGACCTGATATCATGTACGCGACATGTTTATGTTGAAGGTATCAGGCAAAGCCAAAAGTTAACCATTTGATAGGGGTCAAAAGGATCTTTTGTTATCTGAAGGGTACACCAACACTTGGGTTGTGGTATCCTCATGACGATGACTTCGAGCTAACAGTGTATAGTGACTCGGATTACGGTGGCTGCAAGATGAACTACAAGTCTACATCAGCGGGATGTCAGTTCTTTGGGAGGAGATTAGTGATCTGGTAGTGTAAGAAGCAGACCTCGGTTGCTTTGTCAACCTTTGAAGCCGAATACGTTGATGCTGCAAGTTGCTGTTCACAAATCATATGAATTCAACAGCAAATGCGGGACTACGATTTGAAATTCTCTTCTACTCCTATTTTTGTTGATAACTCTGCTGCGATTGTAGTAACTAAAAATCCGGCCCAACATCCTAAGACCAAGCACATCGGCATAAAATATCACTTTATACGTGATTGCTTTGAAAAAAACCTAATAGATGTGATTAAAATAAATACTAATTTTCAACGCGTTGACCTCTATACAAAGGCTTTTGACAAACCATGTTTTTTATATCTGTTAGAGGTCAACGGTGTTAAAAAAGAAAAGTGATGTAATTCCTGATGATCATCATGTGTAGTCCGATGAGTATAGTCAAATTTTCTTTTTTGTTTTTTATTATTTATCTATTTTATATAAAGTAGTCAAATTAAATTGATGTTATTTTGCCACCTATTAAAATCCTAAAAAGCTTAAATCGGTTACGGTTTTAAAATTTAAGGGGGAGAATAGGTCAGTTAGTAACATTAACAAAAAAAACGAGGGAGGAGGAGAGGCTAGCTGATAGAAAGTAGATCGTATCTGTGATACCGATTAAATGACTTTGGAAAATGATAGTACAAAGGTACAAATCACTTGGGACTTTAAAAGTTTAAATAAAACAAGATGCAAAGTTCAAAGTATAAGTCTGTGTAGTTTGAGCAATATAAAAAGAAAAATGATAGTAAAACTAGCTACTACTAAGGTAGCACAAAGAAAGTAGACCTAGAGGTTGTTAGACCACATATGATATGTCGGTAGATTCAACACTATAGATGATTAAACCTTGTTGGTGATCTCAAGAATAAACTAAGTTGTTCAACAAGCTGTGGGTTAAACATCTTATCCTAGGTTAACATAATCAACAAAATTCCAATAAGGGGTGACGAGCAGAATAAACACCCAAAATATTAGCGTAAGACCAAAATATGAGCAAAAGCAATCAAACTAATAACTTATGTTGTCGGTGAGAACTGTGCCAAAGATTAAAATTGCTCGAACAAGAAGATAGGTTATGTGCCTCTCTGCTGTGCGGTGGCATTGACCTGAGGATAAGCATAACCTATATATTCTAGACTTCATTGTTGTTTGCCACCTCTCTACTGTGCGGTGGCACTGACTTGAGGCTTGGCTTCTCTCTGAAAGTTCTAATAATAGTTTCTTCTTGAAAACTACCCTGAGGCCGCTCAAAATCTCCTGAGGAATGTTGATTTCCATATAAGTGTGGGATCCACAAATGCTTGTTGAAATAATCAAACCTTAAACTATCACCAATATGTGTAAAAAGTCTATGTATGGATTTAAGAGGACCAGAATACTAACAATCATCGTGGCTACAAATCTTAAAATTCCAAATCAATATGGGGATCTAATAGTACTAGTATGATTTCCTAAACTTGCTAACAACTCTAGATGAAATACAAGAATTGAGCATTAAAAGGTATTGATAACATGTCCCAAATGATTTGACTAGCCTGTATGATTCCAAATTGAATTGGTCCAGTTATGGTCAAAATTAGTTGAAGCTGCCTATTCCGGAACCGAATCCATTAGATTTCTATCTTAGGGTTTACACCTCACACAAAACGTCAAAAACAAGTCTTAGTTTTGTATTTCAGTTTAAGTCTTTCAATTTGTTTAAATTTAAGTCAAATTTTGTTTGTTTGATATCGGACTACGTCATGGAATTCAATAGGGGATTTAATCATCTAAAAGGGTCACGTGTGATGTGACCACACGTGTTTTCAAAGGTAAAATCAGTCACGTCTGAGGTGACAAATTGCTTAAAAGGATCACATCTGAGGTAGTTTTTCAAGTTAAAATGATCATGTCTGAGATGATCAAATGCTCAAAATGTTCATTCAAAAGTTAAAAAGGGTTTAAGCGAGAAATGGTCATAAAGTCAAAATCATGAGTATGATCCAATCGCATGACTGGACCATGAGTATGGACCAACCATATGAATGGACCATACTCATGCACTAAACAGCCGAATGGCACATGAGTATGAACCATTCACCCGAATGGCTTATTAGAATGAGCCATTCGACTGAATGGAACTGTGCGAATGAGTCAGTCACCCGACTGAATCCAGTCGACCGACTGAATGTGATCGACTGAGCCAATCGCACGACTGAGGTCCATTCGCCTGAATGAACGAGCGAATGGGTCCAGTCGGCCGATTGAAATCAGATTCATTATAAATAGGGCCACAGTCGATCGCATTCAACTCATCACCCCCAATCGCCCTAAAATCGCACAGCCTACCGATACTCTGCCAGAATTTCCTCTGACCCAATTTGCTCACATATTTTGATATTCTGACATTCGTTGGTGTTTATACAGGTGATATGCGGTGTGAACACACCAAAAACTCCTTCAATTAGACTTCAAAATCAAGAAATTGGCCCTAACAAGACCCGAGACCTTAAATGGACTAATAACCTAACTAAACCAAGTAAAATGTTGAAATAAAGGTTATTAGGTTATTACTATATTGAATGCGAGTCTAAAGAACCATTACACGATGCCTAATTTCAAGAATTGGTTAAAATTCGAATCTCAGTCGACCGAACAGTGGGTCATGCGACTAGACACCTGGATGAACTCCAATTGCACGATTGAGATGGTCAAATGGCTCAATCGGCCGAATGGATCATACGAATGAGCTCATTCGGCCGACTGAACCAATCGTAGGCTCCGTCAACCGATTGAACTCAGTCGCCTGCTCAATCACCCGACTGAATCCAGTCGCATGCCAGTCAACCGACTGAATACAGTCGCATGGTTCAATCACATGAATGAACTACAATGAATTCAACCAAGTTAATTAGAATTGATTTGTGTCATGTGGTTATCTAATGTCTACGTGTCTTGTGTTACAGATTGATGGCTGACAGGTGTTCCATCAACCCCAAGCACAACATCTGTGCTCATTTAGATTCCACGAATCGGAATGGTGCTGTGTTTGCAAGGATCATTGCTTTTCTCAAGCGATCCAGGATATACAAGGCGATATCTACACCATGCACTCCCTACAGGTCTATTCAGTAGGCCTTTTGGGAGGGGGCATCGGTTGACCGCTCTCATGAGCCATACAACATCAGGAGTTCTATCTTTGGGATGAATATTGAGATCACTGCTGAAAGGATCAGGATCTAGTTTGATCAAATAGATTAAGATTTGTAGCAGAATAGCACACGAATTAGACGAAATTTTAGCAAGAATAATATGAATATTCAATCAAACAGTAACGGTTATAAAGAGAGAAAGTTTTTTGCAAAGAGAATGTTTTCATTCACGCACACGCTTTGGTTACAAGGAAATCAGGTCAACATTCCTTTTATAAAGGAATGTGACATCAACTGACGTCACTTGATAGTGACAACTAACTGATTTATACAAACAACTGAAAGTAAACTAAACTACTGAAGTTGTCCACAACAACTGAGGACACCTTCACAAAAAGCTAAGTATAAGCTAACATTACAACTACTGAAGTTATAACTTCTGAAGTGTAAGAACTTCAGATGTTATAGATAATATAAAACTACTGATTACAAACTACTGAAAAGTAAACCATCACAACTACTGAAGAGAACTACTTCAGATGTTGTGACAAATTCTGAGAACTTGGTCTTCAGACTTTGTCTTCAGCAGTTGTCTTCAGACTTTGTCTTCAGCTGTTGTCCTTAGACTTTATCTTCAGACTTTGTCTTCAGCTGTTGTCTTCAGACTTTGTCTTCAGACTTTGTCTTCAGCTGTTGTCTTCCGACTTTGTCTTCAGACTTTGTCTTCAGCTGTTGTCTTCAGACTTTGTCTTCAGCTGTTGTAGGCCACTTTATTTGTTTTGATGTCTGTGGGACTTAAAGGTTTTTCTAACCTGGCTCATTGGTTCTTTTGGTCCAACAAACTCCCCTTGAACCAATGCAGCCAAAACCTTTAAGATTATTGAAGTCCCACTTACTGGCAGAAACATTTTCTGGATCAGCTCAGAAATCTTCAAATTAAGCTCAGGCCAGGGAAGAGGTTTCAGAAAGATTGATTGGCAAAGGATGAATGGGAACTCTGTCTTGGGGAATTGGATATAGAGTTGTTACCCCATCCATGAGACCTACTTCCCAATGATAAGTCTGTAAGACTCTCTGACATAGGCCTCAAGGAAAACAACTTGTTCTTCCATTATGAGTTCTTCAGCTTCACTTTCAAAGAAGAACTCAGGCCCATAGTACTCTGATAAGTACTTAACATGCTTTCCATTCTTCAGCTCCACAGTAGTTATTTCTCTGTATGCAAACTCATTAGGATGAGTACTTTCAAGCAACAACTGGAGCTCATTTCTTCTTATTTCTTCAAGCTTCTTGTAGATCAACCCCTTCTTTACCATTTTGTTTTCTAGTAAAGTTTGTGGAGTCATCTTAGACTTGTAAGCCCTCTTGAAGTCATCAAGGATTTCCCAGGGTGAAACTACAATGGCCAGCATTATCACAGCATCTAGAATCTTCTTTACTTGGCCATTGTATCTACTTGGAATCTTCTTTTTATGAATTCTGTCACTTACTCTGGGCTCAGACCAAATTCTCACTCTCTCTTTCTGATATTGAAATGTAAATCTGAGAGCATACAACCTCTGAGCATGTTTCTTCATAGTTTGTACGGATGAAGACTTAGGAAACTCTTTATCAATCATCCTTAACAGCTGCTCATTATGTTGTTTGTGCTGTTCTTCTTCTTCAAGCTTGACTTTTACCATTTGCCTTTGGATGTCAGGTGTGATTGTTGTTGGTTGACTTCTGGGCTCAGGCATCTTTATTTTAAGAACATCAGAGATTGGCAGACTATCATCCTCATCATCATCATCTTCTTCTTCTTCCATCCTCAACACCGTTCTCTTCCTCTTGGGTGCATCATTGGTAGAGGGTTGAGTAGGTTTCTTGGGTAAAGGAGTTGGTTTTGAGGGTTGTGAAGTTAGTTGTTTTGGTGTAGGAGATTGTGCAGGCTGCTCTAGCATCTTGGTTGTGAGTGAAGCTTTGGATAACTTTGCCATATCAGACCTTTTCCCAACACCAGCTTCATCAAGAGCTTCTATGATCAATCCTTTGTTGAATACTTCAGAAGAACAGATTCTGGTGGTTATCTCCAAAATACCGTCTCTGGACCATGACTTCACTTCAATGATTGATCTTCCCAGATGCTTTGATATGAATCTTGTCATAGCTTCCAGCCTTTCCCGTTCTTTCTCACTCCAACTTGCCCATCTATGTTCAATCTCTTGAATCTCTAGCCTTCTGATTTCAGAGTCAAGTTTGGCTATGTCAAAACCTTGTCTGAAGAGTTGATCAATAATCTTATCCATAGATCTGCTATGTTGCTCATTAGCTTCTTTGATCAGTTCTTCTAACTTTTTCTCACCTTCAGTCTGTTCAGAGCTCTTCTTTCTCTTGTAGGTGATCATCTCCTTTTCTTTCCTCTCTTTTTCTTCTTCCTCTTCAACTCTCTTCTTTTGTCTACTTTCACTGACTTAGACTCCCCTTTTTTGGTTGCATTGGGTTCAGGGGTGTGAATGTCAGAAAGTCTCTTAGAGACAGCAACATCAACTAAGGATTGAAGATTTGAGGAAAGCCTCTCATCAATGGTTTGATGCATAATGTTTGTGATTATGGAAGTGATGAGAGGTAAGGATGATTGAAAGGCAACAACCATTTGCTCAGAGGGGTTCTATCCCTAAGAAATGGTGCCTGAATCAGAGGCTAGTGGCAAAGTTGTTGGGAGTGGCTCAGTGTTTGGGAGAGTTTCAGAAGAAACTGCCATCTGTGGGTGAATGTGGGCAGATGGACTTGATTCTTGTGACATTTTGGCAAGCAGTTCTTGTAGTCTGCATACCTCAGTCTCAAAAATGGTGTTGTGCGCTAGAACATCAAAGAAAAAGCCCAGGTCATCATCAGTCTTTGCTGAATTAGCTGACCTCCTGATTAAATCAGGATGAACATGTGCTGAGTGTAGATCAGTATTCACATGTGCCCCTATTTCTTGGAACTAGGGACTTCCTGCCTCAGGATTATGTCCTTCATTGGCAGTTGTCTCTGGTGAGGTCTTAGAAATGATACCACCTTCATCCTGGTCATGTGCTGAAACAGGAGAAGAGGCAGCCTCACCAGATGTTCGAATCTCCTCTCTGCACAGGGAGATTGAAATCTGTAATCCCTGTGCTGTGGGTTATCATCCACATTATAATCCTCTCCCTCAACTATTGAGGTTTTCCCAGTGGTAATAGGTTTCTGGGGAGGGTTAGAGGAATGTAGTTGAGTCATCACTTGTGCAATAACCACAATTGGGCTTGTAGGGGTGGCTTCAGTGGGAGATAGGTGTGAAGATGATTGCACCTAGGGTGAATGGTTTTCTTCAATGGCAATCTTCTCAACTGAGAAAGATTCCAGTAATGTGGTTTCCCCATTTTTGGTTGCAGCAGGATCCTATTGAGAGGATACCTGAGCGGTTTTAGCAGGTAGAGTCATGGAAACTACAGGGGGATTACTACCCATAGTTTCATCCTGCCTTTGTGTTGCAAGGGCATCATCAGGGGACTCAACTCCCTCAGTAGCCTTTTGGTTTGTTTGGATTGTGGTTTGGAGGGGACTTTTGGATCTGGAGGATGAGGCTGTGGGTTCCTTCTGCTTGGGTTTTAGCAATTTAGCAGCCTCTTTGAGGTGTGGGTCAGAGTTGTGCATGGAGTATACCTCTGGCAAAACTACCACAGCAGGGACTCCAAGGCCAATAGGGCGATTAGATTTCAATTGATTTATGATTATGGCCATAAGAAACCTTGGATATAATATCCATCTGTTAGCTACAGGTTTCATTGCCAGATCTTTTAATTCCAAAAATATAATTTCAGAAAAATTTAAGCTTTGGCGTTCAAGGATAGAATACAATACCTGCTGCCACCTGGATGACATTTGATCCCATGAAGAGGATTTGGGGGCAAGGCAGACATTGATCATGTGGAAGATGAGACGTTCAGCATCATGGAAGTGCTTCTTCAGAATGGTTGTAGCACTTAGGTCGCCCTTATATCCATGGTTGATGAATGATAGATCAATGGTGCCCTTCGGGTATTTGGTGACAAAGGTGGCATCATTCAGATCTAGGGTTTGGCGAATGATAAAAGGAGTGACTACCACCTTCTTCTGGTTTACAAATGACTGGAGAGTGATCGCGACATCATTCTCACCAGTATGGACAGTGACATTTGTCCAGAATTGGCGAAGGGTATTGGGATAGATGGTTGGATTCAGAAAAAAAGTAGTTTGATACGGGGAATCAACCATCAGATCAATGGCAGCAACAAACTTAGTCCAAAATGCCGATTTTGTGAAGTAGGCAACACAGTTGTGTCGTGGTTTGATTTGCATGTTCGCCATTAATAGAAGATGAACGTTCGGAAAACGACTTATGAAAAGTTTGAAGTTAGGGTTAGGTATTTATAGGTTATGAAATGGCTGAAAGAAAACAACTAAAAGTTTTGGTGTTAATCATCAGTTGTTAGAAAACTACTGAAGACATGGTTTTAACTTTCAGATGTTGTAAACAACTGAAGACTTGGTGTTAGTCATCAGTAGTTTGAAACTACTGAAGACTTGGTTTTGGCTTCAGTTGTTTTGAAATGAAACAACAGTTGTTTGAAACAACTGAAGAGTAAAATTGCTCCTCAGTTGTTGTCGTCAATTCACATATCTCAGTTGTTTCATTTCACCTTAACACTTACTCAGCAGATTATCTGATTTTCAGATGTTTCATTGGTCATCAGTACTTATCTGCCAGAACAGACTTCAGTAGTTGTAACCACAGCAGTAGTTGTAACTACATCAGTACTTTGCAACAAATAAAGTACTTCAGTACTTTTAAGTAATTTAGTCTTCAACAGTTATAAAAACTACTGAAGATAAAATAAGTTATCAGTACTTATTTTTGACAGCTGTATACTAATGCTTATCAGTACTTGTGAACTGAGATCATTAGTAGTTGTCAAATCATTCAAGCTGCAGCATACCAAGCCTTAGCACAAGATTTTGGAAAGTTGCACTATCCAAAGGCTTAGTAAATATATCTGCAAGCTCATCAGCACTAGGAACAAACTTTGGATCAATCAGACCTTTTTCATAACAATCCCTGATAAAATGATGTCTGATCTCAATATGTTTGGTCCTAGAATGCTGGATAGGATTCTTAATAATACAAAGAGTTGAAGCACTGTCCATCAGTAAAGGAGTCTTAGTCTCTGTAATGTCATAATCCAATAATTGATTCTGAAGCTAGAGTACCTGAGATATGCAACTTGCAGCAGCAATGTACTCTGCTTCAGCAGTGGATGTAGCAACTGAAGTTTGTTTCTTACTCTGCCAAGAAACTAAATAATTGCCTAGAAATTAGCATCCACCAGAAGTTGAGTTTCTGGTTAATTTACACCCTGCATAGTCACTATCAGAGAAAGCAACTAATTTGCAAGAGTGCCCAGTGGAATACCAAAGTCCTAGAGATTGAGTTCCTTGCAAATATCTAAAGATCCTTTTGACTGCAATCATATGGGATACTTTAGGTGCAGCCTGAAATCTAGCACAGACACAAGTTGCAAACATAATGTCTGATCTAAAAGCTGTAAGGTACATCAAGGAACCAATCATACATCTGTAAAGAGTTTCATCAACTGCTTTACCTTTCTGATGAGCATCCAGTTGTGTGGTGCTGCACATGGGAGTAGAACATGGCTTACAGTTTTGTAAATCAAACTTTTTCAAGAAATCCTTTGTATATTTTGACTGATGAATGAAAGTTCCATTAGCCATTTGTTTGATTTGCAAACCCATAAAGAACTGTAATTCTCCCATCGCACTCATTTCAAACTTTTGTTGCATCAACTTAGTAAAGGCATCACACAACTGTGGATCAGAGGATACAAAAATAATATCATCTACATAAATTTGAACAAGGATCTTATGCATGCCTACTTTCTTAATGAACAAAGTTTTATCTATGGAAACTCTAGTGAATTTATTTTGAAGAAGAAAGTTAGACAGTGTTTCATACCGGGCTCTAGGAGCTTGTTTTAACCCATAAAGAGCCTTATCAAGCTTATACACCCAATCTGGATGTTTATGATCTTCAAAACCTGGTGGTTGACACACAAAAACTTCTTTTATTTTACCATATAGGAATGCACTTTTGACATCCATTTGAAAAACTTTAAGATTATGGAAAGCAGCATAAGCTAAGAACAATCTGATTGCCTCCAGTCTGGCTACATGAGCAAAGGTTTCATCATAATTAATACATTCTTCTTGTGAGAACCCCTGTACAACTAGTCTGGCCTTGTTCTTGACAATTTGACCATTTTCATCAGTTTTATTCCTAAACACCCATTTAGTGCCTATTGCACACTTACCTTAGGGTAGAGGAACTAGTTCCCACACTTGCTGCTTTTGAAACTGAAGAAGCTCAAGTTGCATGGCTTCAACCCATCCATTGTCTCTTAATGCAATATGATAGTTCTTTGGCTCTTGCTGACTGATGAAGAGAGCATAAAAGCAGAAATTGGACAATTGACTTCTAGTTGAAACACCAGCATTGATGTCACCAATGATCAGAGACATGGGGTGATTCTTTAGTTCTTGATACTCAATAAGATCTGTGCAAGTGTTTGTAGGTGATTCAGCAGCAACAGATGGTGATCCAGACTCTTGAAACCTAGAATGATGTTGATACATGTATGTCCCTAGATCATGATATGAATGTAATAGATCTTGTTTGTCTAATTCTAAGGTAATGTTGATACATGTTATTTATAATGTTTAATATTTCATTAATGAGTCGACGTTGAATTGGTTAATTAGGTTTGTGGTTGTTTGAATTGTTACACATAATGTTATATTAGTTAATACATTCAAACTTAACAAAATGAAGTTCTCATGCGAATGGCCCATGCGAATGGACCATACACATGAATAACTTCATACGAATGACTCAGTAGCACGACTGAACCAGGAGACTGGATCAGTCGTATGATTGTAACATAAGATTGGCTCAGTCGCACGATTGAACACTCAGTCGTGTGGATGAATAAACCGCATGGTTCAATCGCACGAATGAACCATACTAATGGTTCAGTCGCACGAATGAACAATACTAACCTATAAATACAACCCAATTCGTGGAAAAACTAGAGCATTCGTTAATTACGATTCCAGACGTACCCTAGCCGTACAGAAGCCTCCCAATTCATTTCTCCAAGTTCACAGAACACATTAGATCGATTCTCAATCGACTTCTAACATTAGATTCAATTCTTGATTGATTCTTCGTGTGTTCTCACTGATTGGATCGCCAATAAAATATGATTCTGCACTATTTGATTTGGTTTACACGCTAATCACTAGGTATTTCGTTCAAATACCAGGTCCTAACAAGTGGTATCAGAGCTTTGGCTCTTGATTACGTGTGATTCAATCAAGATTGATAAAAAAATTGTGTTTTTGCATTAAAACACATTTTTGGTGTCAAAGGTGATCATGGACGTTCCCTGCTCATCAAAGTTTGGTTTCTATGGACTTAGGCGATTAGACCTTGCGAAAATTCGAATTTTTACGGCTGAAACACGTTAACCTAGAAAATTTCGCAAAACAGTAGCTTCAGTCGCACGAGAGTCCATTCGCACGACTGGACTTCATTCGCATAGTCCTGACGCACGATTGGACCTAGACGCATCTCCATTCATACGATTGAACCGTTCGTTCGCATTGCTCATACGCATCAGATTCATTCGCACGACTGAGCCAATCGCTTAGTTCAGCCGCACGATTGAACCAGTCGCAGAGTTCATACGCACGACTAGACCATTCGCATCCTTCAGTCGCACCAGTGACAGTTTGTTTTATTAGACTTAAAGTTATTCGCCATGGAAGATCAAATGTCAGCCTTTACTGCTGGGAAGGACTCTAGGATACAGAACCTGCTGTTGCTTGAGAGTGAGATGGGTAATCATAATAAACCACCAAAGCTCTTGACGTTAGATGAGTTTCCCCACTGGAAACAATGTTTTGAGATCTACCTCAATGGAGTGGATCCGAATCTTTGGGAAGCCATCGAAATTGGATATAGTACACTGGTGGGAGCTGATGGAGTTAAGCTAATATTAGGAGGGATGACGGACGTGAAGAAAGTTAAATACAATGCAGAGAAAAGAGTTTATGCATTGATTACACAGTCTATTTCTAAAGACATATTTCACCAGTACTCAGAGAATAAGCAGTCCAAGAAACTTTGGGATGAGCTAGAAAAGAAGTATGAGGGGAATGCTTCGTTGAAGGCAATCAAGGCTAAGGAGTTAAAGAAGGAATTCGATAACTTCTCATCGATGGGAAACAAGAGTTTAGACGATGTTATAGATAGATTCTACCATCTGATGAGTGAACTGCATACACATGGGGTGGCTACTACCATGGAAGAGAAAGTTACTAACTTTGCAGACGGATTGCCTGAAAAGTGGGCTTCATTCGTGTCTAACCTGAGACAGAATGGAATGCTGGCAAAACTGGATATTAATGACTTCATTCTTAAGTTGCGAGAAGAGGCACTTAGGATGAAGTACAGAGCTTAGAAGTCTTCGTAGAATCAAAATCCAGCTTGTACAATGCCACGCCTCAAGCTAAGACATCTGGAGCACCTCTCCAGACTGCATTTGTGTCTAGCTCATCGGGTCCTTCACATGCGTCTCCTTCAGGATCAGACACGTCGGGACCTTCTTGTACCCACTATATTGGATCCGAAGCAAGTGCTACTAAACTGAAGACCGAGAATCTCGGTAATGTGACTGTGGAAGTAGCTCGAGAACACATGGATCTTTTGGTTGCAGTGGTTCATTCTTATGATGAACTTGTTGCTGGGAAGATTGGAAACTGCCATCTAGCAGAAGAGGACTATGAGCAGGTGGATGAAATGGAGCTTGAGAGGATGGACATAATGTGGGCCTTAGCTAGTGTTGTCCGGAGGGCGAAGAAGTTTGTAAAACAAACCGGACAGAACTTGGTAGCTACTAAGGATACCACATTTGGCTTTGACAAGAGCAAAGTGACCTGCTTCAACTGTGGAGAGAAAGGGCACTTCAAAAGAGAATGTGTCAAGCCTAAGAAGACGGGTAATGGGAACCCGTTCTCGTCCTTCACTCGTCAAGACAAGCAAGCTACCAGTTCTACTTCATCAAGCAAGGATCCAAAAGCCTTGACTGCTCATGATGATGAAGGACAGGATTGGAGCTTTAGGTTTGTCTCACCAGGGGAATCAAACATTGCAAGTGTAGAAGATATTGACAATGATTCCGCTAGTGAAGGAGATCTAGCAGTTGAGATAGCGATGTCACATAGTGAAGAAGCAACTGCAACCGAGGTCAGTTACAAGCCTAAAGAGGATACTACCACGTCAGAGACAGAAAAGACAGAATCACCAGAACCAGAGACATCTGATGCTGTGTTGATGGCTAACTCTTCTGAATCAACTCATGTAAGTACTACTGACCAAATGTTTGATAATCATGCTTGTTCTGATTGTGATACTTTTAGGAATAACATTGATGAAAAATTTGCTAGGTTATTAGATCATAATGATAACTTAGTAAAAGATTTGCAACTGTGCACTGAGGCTAATAGGGTATTAAAACAAAATGAGCATAGTTATAAAGAAAAGATAGACCTTTTGACTAACAACTTAGGGAAACCGAAGTAGTTGATTTTAACCAAGCTAATGACATTAGGTATTATCTAAACTCCCTAGAAGACACTAAGAAGCAAAAGGCAGTTCCAGAAGTAGAAGTAAATTCATTAAAACAGAAACTGCACAGTTGGACTAGTTCTTCACACATAGTCCAACACTTAGTGAGAGAAAGGAACAACGAGGAGGGATTGGGCTATAAAGTGGTTCCACCACCACCTGAGACTTTGATGAACACTAAGACTAGACCAATAAATAATAATCCCATCAAGGATCATGTGGTGTTTACTCCTCTTGTTAGTGATCCAGATTCCTTATGTTCATCTATTGACTCTGGAAACAAACAAAAGGAGGCCACTTTAAAGGCAAAGGGTAAATTGCCTTATGTTAATCTGGAAAAGGAATTTGAAAAGGTTAACTTAAAGTCAGGGTCAAACAAAGTCAAATCAGAACCTAAAAAGACTTCTAAGGTTAATCTTTCACATATTTCAAGTCAAAAACTAATTAACCAAAAAGAAAAAGATGTTAAACAGGTTAAAACAGTTAACTTTGTTAAACCAGAGAAAACATCAAAAGAACCAGAGTCAAAACCTAGAGTGAGTGATGTTACTAGAGTGTCACACACTTCTCCACAATGAAAGTTTAATCATAAAGTTGATAGCAGGTCGTGCTACAACTGTGGTGAATATGGACACATTGCCTCCTATTGTCATTTGTATCAGACACCTAGGAAGAAGATTGAACCTCAGGTTTCAAAGCCTAGGTCTTCTAAGAGGAATTCTCTCACTCCACCTAGAAGAACTAGTGAACCTAAAATTCAACCTGTAAGTCAGTCGACTGTTTATCACAAACAGGCCTTGCACAAATCTGGATTATGGAAGGAGAAGACATCCTCTGTGTATGATAATGATGACAAGAAGGAACCTGATCTACCCTCATCCTCTAAGGTTCGATGGGTGGAATTTATGATGTGTGATGCCTCTGGGAAACCCAAGCCAGTATAGGCTTGGGTTCCTAACCTAAACTAATCCTTTACTTTGTATCTGCAGGGTGTTCGATACAGTGCTGAAACTAACATGTGGATTGTAGATAGCGGAGCATCCAGGCACATGACAGGAAACATGGCCTTTTTATCAAACGTCAATCAAATAAAAAGAGGGCATGTTTCGTTTGCTGGAAACAAGGGAGGCTATATCACAGCCCAGGGAGAAGTGGGGAATCAGAAAGTTAAGTTTGATAAGGTGAACTACGTTCAACAACTACAAAATAACTTACTTTCTATTTCCCAAATATGTGATAAGGGATTTAAAGTCATCTTCAACAACAAGAAGTGTTACGTGCTAAAGAAAGACTACGTGATCCCAGAGGACCAAGTTCTGATGACTGCTTCAAGATATAAAAACCTTTATGTTTTGGATCTGTCAACAGCTTCTACAACGGATCATGAGGTTCAGTGTTTTCTATCTAAAGCTACTGAGAAGGATTCCATCTTCTGGCATAGGAGAATGTGACACATTAGTCAAAGGAAGATGAATCACTTGATTCAGAAGGATCTGGTGAGAGGAGTTAATGTCAAGAACTTGCAGCTTCCTGACTTTTGTGTAGCTTGCAAGAAAGGCAAACAGACGAAGAAGTCTCATACGGAAAAGAAAGTTCATTCAATAGAACTTCCTCTTGAACTTCTTCACATGGATATGTTTGGTCCAGTCA
This sequence comes from Flaveria trinervia, assembly GCA_025506515.1. Lineage (NCBI taxonomy): Eukaryota > Viridiplantae > Streptophyta > Magnoliopsida > Asterales > Asteraceae > Flaveria > Flaveria trinervia. The sequence continues at coordinate 33,779,459 of CM046442.1, forward strand.
GTACAAAGAGCATTGCAGGCGACTTGTACTGTTTTGTGGTCACTGATGACTACTCAAGGTTCACTTGGGTAATGTTTCTGAAATCCAAATCAGAAACATTTGAGTCATTGAAGGAGTTGGTAACCACACTGGAATCTCTCTACAAGCTGAAGGTTAGACAAGTACGCTCAGACAACGGAACAGAATTCAAGAACCAGTGGATGGAGGCATACTTCAAGGAAAAGGGAATTGTGCATCAATTCACTTCTGCCTACACGCCTCAGATGAATGGCGTTGTTGAGCGAAAGAACAGAAGCTTGATAGAGACAGCACAGACTATGCTAGCAGACTCGAAACTGCCTATCCAATTCTGGAATGAGGCAGTGGCGAATGCATGTTATACACTGAATCAAGTCCTGATAGTCAAGCACCACGGAAAGACATGTTACAAGCTACTACAAAGACGCAAACCAAATTTGGAGTATCTCGAACCATTTGGCGCGCCGTGCACACTTCTGAAGAAGAAACAAGAAGGTAAATTCAGCGAGAAGGCAGATGAAGGAATCTTTCTAGGATACAACATACTGAACAAGCGAGTTTACAACAACTCAACGGGTCTAGTAGAAGTGTGGTGTAATGTTGACGTTCAGAGATATACCACACCACCTACTGGCAAAGGACCCGCCTACTTTTTCGATTATGATGGATTCTTCAAGTCCTTCAACATCCCTCTCTCTCCCTCGGATGACAAGTTAGCTACTAGAATGATGTATGATATCTTAAATACACCATCTAGCTCACAGGGAGAATCATCTATTCAGTCAGGGGAAGTAGTCGATGATAGTGACTCCTCCTCTGGAGATGAAGCTGAAGAAGATGACCAGAACAGTCAGGAGGAACAGGCTCCAGTTCCTGAAAGTCCACAAGCATCTACAAGTGATGCACCTTCGACTACGGAACCTCAAACTCCAACTACCTCAGATGCAGAACCAAATGTTCATAATCTTGTCTTTGAGGTAGCTGTTCCCACTACTCCAGGATCACGATTAAACGTCTATCATCCCCTAGACAATGTCATTGGGGATGTCAGATCAGGAGTACAAACCCGAAATTAGCTTTATTCAGCTGACTACGCCTCGGTTATGGAGAAGGGTTACATTCATGATGGTGCTTATCGGTGTTTTGTCTTGTAGTTTGAGCCAAAATATGTAAGTGATGCACTAAATGATGAGTCGTGGGTGAGTGCCATGCAAGAAGAACTTCAGTTCAAGAAGTTAGGTGTATGGACTCTGGTTGATAGACCTAAAGTTGCTAAAGTCATTGGCACCAAATGGGTCTTGAAATGCAAGAAGGATGACCAAGGGGTCGTTATCAGGAACAAAGCTCGATTGGTGGTTCAAGGTTTTTGCCAAGTCGAGGGAATTGACTACAATGAGGTGTTTGCACCCGTGGCAAGGATGGAAGCCATTCGTATCTTCCTTGCCTATGCATCGTACATGAAGATTAAAGTCTATCAATTAGATGTGAAGAGTGCATTCCTTCATGGGGAAATCAGAGAAACAGTCTATGTCAGTCAACCCGAGGGATTTGAAGATTCTTATCATCGGGATAGAGTCTACAAGCTCGACAAGGCTTTATACGGGCTTCATCAAGCTCCAAGAGCTTGGTATGAGAAACTCTCGACTCATCTTGTGACACACGGCTTTCGCAGGGGAGTCATTGACTGCACGCTGTTCATTAAAGAAAAAGACGGTGACCTACTGCTCGTACAGATCTGTGTTGATGACATAATCTTTGGTTTAAAGAACGAAGAGTTATGCAAAGAGTTTGAAGCAGTTATGAAGAAAGAGTTTGAGATGAGTGCTATGGGGGAGATGAAGTTCTTTCTCGGGTTACAGGTGGATCAGACACAAAACGGGATCTTTCTACATCAGACCAAGTATGTAGGAGACATTCTCAGTCGTTTTGACATGGAGAATGCATCTGCTGCTGGGACTCCACTTGCTACGAATCACGACATAGCACCTGATGAAAATGGAGATCTTGTAGATGCCACGATGTACCAAGGAATGATTGTTATGCACAAAACAAGAGATTAGAGAATTCTAGGTCCAAGGGGGAGTTTGTTGATACATGTATGTCCCTAGATCATGATATGAATGTAATAGATCTTGTTTGTCTGATTCTGAGGTAATACTTGGAATAATTAATGAAATAATATCGTTTATTTGTTATTTATAATGTTTAATATTTCATTAATGAGTCGATGTTGAATTGGTTAATTAGGTTTGTGGTTGTTTGAATTGTTGCACATAATGTTATATTAATTAATACATTCAAACTTAACAAAATGAAGTTCTCATGCGAATGGCCCATGCAAATGGACCATACGCATGAATAACTTCATACGAATGACTCGGTCGCACGACTGAACCAGGAGACTGGATCAGTCATATGATTGTAACATAAGATTGGCTCAGTCACACGACTGAACACTCATTCGTGCGGATGAATCAACCGCATGGTTCAATCGCACGACTGAACCATACTAATGGTTCAGTCGCATGAATGAACAATACTAACCTATAAATACAACCCAATTCATGGAAAAACTAGAGCATTCGTTAATTACGATTCCAGACGTACCCTAGCCGTCCAGAAGCCTCCCAATTCGTTTCTCCAAGTTCACAGAACACATTAGATCGATTCCTAATTGACTTCTAACATTAGATTCAATTCTTGATTGATTCTTCATGTGTTCTCACTGATTGGATCGCCAATCAAATAGGATTCCGCACTATTTGATCTGGTTTACACGCTAATCACTAGGAATTTCGTTCAAATACCAGGTCCTAACAAATGAGATGGCAATTCAAATGAAGTTGAGGAGAGATCTCATCAGCATTTGTTGTGGATGGAACTGCTGAAGCTACAGGAACATCAAGGTTAGCAGACTCAGGCAGGTGATCACTAAACCTTGCATTCGTATCACCAGATGAATGACTATTTGCAGGAGATGATAGATTCACAGAATCTGCAACAGCCGGAGGCTGATAAGGAACATATTGCAGTATGTCCAAATCCAATAACTCCACAGGGTTTTGTGGAATTTTCTCCTTTGGAGATTCATTAAACTTTACATGCAAGGTTTCTTCAACTATATTGTTCTGCAATTAAAAACTCTGTATGCCTTGCAAGTAGATGAATACCCAACAAAGTACCCTGCATCCACCTTTGATTCAAACTTCTGAAGTGGATCCTTTGTGTTAAGAATATAACAAGGACACCCAAATACTCTAAGAAGGAAATCAGAGGAGCCAAATGATGTAACACTTCATAAGGAGTCTTCATCAACCTCTGATATACTAACACTCTATTTTGCACATAGCACGCTGTGCTGACGACTTCAGCCCAGAAAGTTAGTGGCAAACCAGAATCAACCAACATTGACCTTGCGGCTTCAATAAGGGTCCTGTTCTTTCTCTCCACCACTCCATTTTGTTCAGGAGTTCTTGGAATGCTATATTGCCTCTTGATTCCCTTAGAGAAATAGAATTCATCAAGTGTGTGGTTTCTAAATTATGTACCATTATCACTCCTCACACACTTGATAGAAAGGGAGTACTGCTTCTCCACATGCAACACAAAGTAGATGATGATTTGACCAGCCTCATCTTTTGAATGTAAGAAGAAGGGCCATACAAATCTGGAATAATCATCCACAATTACCAGACAGTATTTTTTCTTTGCCATGCTCATCACTCTTACTGGACCAAAAAGATCCATATGCAGTAATTGCAAGCAGGCAGTGGACTTTGGTTCTTCTATTGGAGGAAATGATACTTTGTGTTGCTTTCCTTTTAAACAAGCAGAGCAGTTGTCATCACATTTGAACTCTTTTAGTGGCAGACCTCTCACTAAACCATGATGGATAAGCTGGTTCATGCTTTTAAGATTCACATGACCAAGCCCTATGTGCCAAAGTTCAGATTCCTGAGGAGAGGCCTTGGAGAACAGACATGGATGGCCTTTTAGATCAATTTTCTTGATAAGTCTAAGGCATATACTCTTCCAATCCTGTTGGCCTTCAGGAGAGTATATTCATCCAATATCTTGTCAATCATTCTCAAAATATTGGAAGACAGAATCTAATAGTTTTGACTGGTGAAAAATGCAACATGCCCTTTATCACACATTTGACTGACACTCAACAAGTTGTACTTGAGATTCTCCACATGGTTAACATCATCAAATCTTATCTCACCATTTGACACAAAGCCTTTACCGATGATGTAACCCTTAGCATCATTACCAAAAGATACAAATCCTTTCTTTCCTTGAGAGTAGTCATGAAGAAGAGAACTGCTCCCTGTCATATGCATAGATCCTCCACTGTCCACATACCAGATGCTTCTATGGCATGCTGAAGAACCTTGCATTTGCCAAAACAAACTAGTTAGCTTTTGAGACCCAAACCATTTTGGTTTTGGGTCTGTTCTCATCAACAGATTTTATACTAGCTGATTTGTCATGATTAATAGCCTTTGAAGGTGGAGATAGTGCTGAAAAGGATTCCTTTGATTTTGGCTTAGTTTTCCTTTTCAGTGGTTTAATCACAGGTACATCTATTTGGTTAACTCTCCCCAACAGATGTTAAACCATCATAACAAGTTGTGTATGATTGGTTGTTAAAGCCTTCAGTTTAGCAGACACATCCGTACTTGTTTTTGATTGGTTCCTGTGACTCACCATGTCCTCCTTTTTGAAAGACACAGACTTAGTCTGGTGTTTTGATACTCCATGAGGAATATTTTCAGTTGTTTTATGATAAACCCCTTCCTTCTTTTTAGATTTTTTTGAAAACTTTGGGTTATCAGTTTGAGATTTTTGTGGCACAAACTTGGTTTCAAATTCATCTTTCATTTTATTAATTTTCTTTTTAATGATTTTATCTTTGTTGAATTTGGAACCCTTTCTGTACCAACATTCATCAGTGAGATGATTGAATAGACCACATATCTCACATGGCTTTTTCTTCATCTTCTGTTGTTCAACTGCTGAAGAAGATGAAACTACTGAAGGTGTGTTCTTCAGTACTTTCTTCCTCTCAGTACTTATGTTAAGTACTGAAGGATTTGTAACAACTGAAGACTTGTTCTTTAGAAGTTTTCTATCAGTATTTTTGGATTTCCTGATAGACTCTTCAGCAGTTGTCAAACCATGTTTGTTTTCATTTGGTTTGAAATGTTCTTCAGGTGTTGTTACTTGCTCTTCAGTACTTTGAATACTTTGTGAGACAGCACCTGAAGTGCTCAGCTTTTCTTTGATCATGTGTTTATCAGCAGTGAGACCATTAATAGATTGATTAGCTGAGGTACTATTACTGACTTCATTCTCTGATTTTGCATTATCACTTGAGGATGAGACACATGATGATGTGGTTTGGGAATTGCTTTCACCTTTAGATTTTACTTCTATCTTGGGAGTAAAATCTGTGGGAGGTACACTGTGATTATACCCAATCCCAAACTTCACATTTGAAGCTGTTTGCTTACTGAGAAGCATTTCAAACCCCTTGCAGGATGTTACCCAGCGTTCACACTCTACTTGAGTAGCTGCAAGTGTTTCTTTGAGATTCTTATGATTCTCTAAAATGACCTCTACCTTTGCCTTTTCATCAGTGATTTGGCATTTTAATTTGTAAATCTCATCATCTTTTTCCTTTAAGACAGACTCAAACTCAGCTTTTCTTTTGGAAATCACTTTCTCTAGGTCAAGATTTTGATTAATTAAAGCTACATTTGTTTCTCTAATTTAGACAAAAGCAGCTATGCATGACTCAGAACACAACTTGGCCTTAGCCTCAGAAGATACCTGTGGTACCTGTGATGATGAAGCATTTGAGCATGAGCCATCAGTAGACTCCAAGGCCATAAGAGCAAGATTTCCAAAAGGATTTTCACCACCATGTTGACCAGCACCAAAAAACACTTGTTCAGAATAACCAGAAAGATCATCTAGTAAGCTACTCTAGTCAACAACTCCAGGAGTGAAAAAGCTTTGATGTGATTGAGATTGAGATTGTTGATTTGATTGAGATGGTTGAGGCTCAGGTAGGGCATGTGGTTGTTGAGCTATGGGTACTGGAACCTGATTGGACCGAGGCATGTAAAAACAGGGATAAGGATATGGCAATTGACCTTGACGGACAAAATATGCTAAAGATGATTGAATTTGTGAATGATGACCAGAACTGGTAGAATGTTGCCCTTTGTTTTGTGAGCTATTGCATGGAAAGGTCACAAAGGGTGCAGAAGAGTTAGATCCAGATGATCTACACTCCCTTGCAAAATGTCCAAGTCTATGGCACTTGTGACACCTCAATTTGCTCTTGTCAAACCCAACATTGGTTTTTCTAGAGAGACCAGGAAATTTTCTACCTGTCCTTTTGTAAAATTTTTGAGATCTGATATTGATTAATGCCATTTGGCTCAAAATATCCATCTCTTCCAAATCATCATCAGCAATTCCTTTCAAATCATCCATCAAAAAGCACAAATTATCACTACTACACCCTGAATTACTATCAATACCAACAAAAGCAGGATCTCCACTGTTTGAAGAGAAATCTATTTGCTCATCATAAGAACTTTCTGATATAGCATATTCTGACTCATGACCAACCAGAGCAGTATTCCATGGTATAAAATCATCAGTGAGCTTCCCAGATGAAGCCAGTTTCCTTTCCTGTTCTATCTCTCTTTCAAATGTTAACAGTTTCCCATGAAGTTGGGTGAGAGATAGATTGTCCAGATTTGCACTGGAGCGTAGGAAAATAGTATATGTGTCCCATCTCTCAGACAGGGATCTGAGGAATCTGTTGTTCATCTGACTGTTTGTATATTCATGTTTAACCATTTTTAGCTCAGATATCAAACAGGAGAATCGCTCAAACTATTGAGTCAGTGACTCACCCTTTCTATGAGAGAATGTCTCATATTGCTGGGCAAGGATGTCTCTATTGTTTGCCAAGACCTCATTAGTTCCTCCAAATTGTTCTTTCAGAGCAACCCAGAGGTCATGAGCAGTTTCATGATGCATAAGTCCAGAATAGATTTCATTAGGCAGTGCCATGGCCAGAATTCCATGGGCTTTAGCATCAATTTCAAACAGTTTTAGATCTTCATTTGAGTATTGCTCTTTCTTCTTCGGAAACATCTCATTGGTTTCCGGATTACTCACCATAGGCTTATATGGTCCATGAACCACAGATTTCCAACAACCTGAACTATTGACAGACAGGTGATGGAGCATTTGGCGTTGCCATATGTTATACTCAGTCCTAACAAGCATCGGAGGCTTTGTTGAGGAGCCAGTATTGTGAGGATCATTGATTGATGTAGCCATTTTCACCAATTCAAACAGGTTCAATGAGATTTTTATAGATCTAGCTTAAAAACTCAACAACACAGTTTGAAACAAGATGAATCTCAAATTAATTCACCGGAAGCAACAAAAAATCAAACTCTATAACCAATTCTTGCAAATTTGCTAATTCGATCAAACTTAGATATCAAAAGAGCAGTTACAATGATCAATTGTTAAATCGATCAGTGATTAACCTGCTCTGATACCATTTGAAAGGATCGGGATCTAGTTTGATCAATTAGATTAAGATTTGCAGCGGAATAGCACACGAATTAGATGAAATTTTAGCAAGAATAATATGAATATTCAATCAAACAGTAACGGTTATAGAGAGAGAATGTTTTCTGCAAAGAGAATGTTTTCATTCACGCACACACTTCGTTTACAAGAAAATTAGGTCAACATTCCTTTTATAAAGGAATGTGACATCAGCTAACATCACTTGATAGTGACAGGTAACTAATTTTTACAAACAACTGAAAGTAAACTAAACTACTGAAGATGTCCACAACAACTGAGGACACCTTCACAAAAAGCTAAGTACAAGCTAACATTACAACTACTGAAGTTATAACATCTGAAGTGTAAGAACTTCAAATGTTTTACATAATATAAAACTACTGATTACAAACAACTAAAAAGTAAACCATCACAATTACTGAAGAGAACTACTTCAGCTGTTGTGACAACTTCTGAGAACTTGGTCTTTAGACTTTGTCTTCAGCAGTTGTCATCAGACTTTGTCTTAAGTTGTTGTCTTCAGACTTTGTCTTTAGACTTTGTCTTCAGACTTTGTCTTCAGTTGTTGTCTTCAGACTTTGTCTTCAGACTTTGTCTTTAGAGTTTGTCTTCAGACTTTGTCTTCAAACTTTGTCTTCAGCTGTTGTCTTCAGACTTTGTCTTCAGACTATGTCTTCAGACTTTGTCTTCAGCTGCTGTCTTCAGACTTTGTCTTCAGCTGTTGTAGACCACTTTAGTTGTTTTGATGTTTGTAGGACTTAAAGGTTTTTCTGACCTGGCTCATTGGTTCTTTTGGTCCAACACTGCTGAGGACATTTAGCGTGTACTTGGGTTGGATGATGATGCAGACCACCCCACCAGACTTCACCCGCTGATGGTGAGAGGGTGCTTCTTGAGGATGACGTACGCTGGGGATATTAATGCAGGTGTGCTGAACAAGAGCAACCTGTGTCCCCTGTACAAGTACTTGGCACATGTCATCCTCAAGTGCTTGACTTCGCGAAGGGGTGGGTTTGATGATCTTTCAGACCAGATTCAAAATGCCTATGTGGCACTGGTACTGAACCACCCTTTCAGCTTTTCTAGCATGATTTTCTCTTACTTGGTAGAGAACTTGGAGGCAAGGGCAAAGAGGGTTTCTACATGTACCATAGGTTTTTACAGATGATCTTTGATGAGAAGTTGCCCACACTGCCCAAGGAGAGCCATGACGCTTTGTCGTTAGAGATCATGGATGATACAACACTGGGTCGTATGAAGGTATATCGGGGAAAGCAGGTCAAACCCCCAGTAAAGAGACTCATCGGCCATCTGGCCAAGGTGTACTACGTGGCACCAGGGAGGCGTAAATGGCGCCACACAGATAGTGACTCAGATGTGGAGCACCTAGAGCTCCCTGAAGATGACTCCGACGACGACGACAGCAGTGATGATGGAGATGCAGGGCCCACTCAACCGAGGGCCCCCACTGCTGATATAGCATCTCTAGCATCCACCCAAGGTGTAATAGAGGCTGCAGGGTTCCATCAGGACTTTTGTCTTGATGAGGAGGAGGAAACAGACGAGGAGCCCTTGACTTGGACTGTGGGGAGTAGGGTGGTTACCACTGACCGAGGTATTCAGGAGGTTGGTGGACGCCCTGGCGAGTTTGGGGAGGCTGACACTGATCCTACTTATGCTCCCGATCAACCTAGCAACGTTCCAGGGGGAGCATCCACCTCGAGGGGCTCGAGGAAGAAAAGGATGGCTCAGCCCCATGGTTTGAAGAAGAAGAAGAGAAGGATGACATTCATCACCACCACCACTATTACTACTTCCACCACTCCACCTACTACCACCACTCCACCTACCACCACTACCACCATCCTATCCACCACCATATCTATCACCTCGCACACCACTACCACACCCACTCCACCACTTACCCGCATACCATCCACCTCCACCATAGCTCATCCACCACCACCTTCATCTATACCACCCCCAATCTTCACCACTGCCACCACCACCACCACTAGCCACCAAGCTAGACCGTCATCTTTTCCCTCCTTCCCATCTAGATCCTCTCTACCTCCTAGTGGGGTAGAGGAACAACTCTCGTCACTTAACCATATGGTGCTGAAGCTGTAGGCAGCCGATGACGAGAAGATTGCCTAGATTCGTCAGCTAGTAGAACTTACTGCTGCACAATCTCTCCAGATATCTCAGCAGGCACAGTTGATAGAGCAGCAGGCACAACAGATGGCTGCTCAGAGCTCAAAGATGTCCTAACTTTAGGAGCAACATGTCCAATTAGCAAAACGAATAGAGGAGTTGGAGGCGACCAACAAGACCATCATGCTGAGGCTCAAAGGATCAAAGGATGAGCCCTTAAAGATCAAAGAAGGAGATGGAGATGATGGTGATGATGATGACAGTGATGATGATGATGATGATGATGGTGATGATCAAGGAGAGGACTGATGCCGGTGATGATGTTGATGATGATGATGATGGAGATGTTGATACTTCTGTTGCGGGTGCCACATCTACAAGTGAAAGGATGACCAAAAGAGCTCAAGACCAAGGTGCCTCCACATCAGCCCCGTTAGCAAAGGAGCACATGATACAAGAAAAGGGTAATGCTTAGTTGTTTATGTTATTTAAATCATGTGTATTTGAATATTGTATCAAATTAATGTAATTAATGTTTATATTTATTGTTGATGTTTACTACTTTGATTGTTGACTAATGGTTGATGTGTTACATGTTTTAAATCGAGCAGATCCAAACTATCAAAGAGATGAATATGATGTTGCTCCCCTCCAACAGATCAAGACTCAGCTCATGATGATTCTTGATCTGCAGGGAATAGTCAGGAGATTAGTGAATTACACTCTTGAAGAAGGAGAGATAATTCATGATCTCACCGACGAGCAACTTCCTGAAATATTCCGACTAAATCCAGATGAGATCGTGAAAGATGCTCCAACAGGCCATGTGGAAAGTGACGACGAGCTCAACGACATTGATGAGATCGAGATTGAAGATGTCATGGACCAACACTATCCAGAGTACACTAACATTGAGGGTAATGTCGTTCCCAATCTAGGCGACAACCTTATCAGTGAAACTTTTGAGACTTGGATAAAATAGAAGAAGAGTTTGATAAGAAAGAAGATACTGCCCAAGCTCGGAAGCTGAAGTAAATATCAGAAATGCTGAGCGGGCTGCATGCTTTGAAGAAATAAGAGCCCAACATAGTGCTTCAACGTCAACTGTCTACACCAAGCTGTACAAAGTGAAGAAACATCACAAGGTGTCAGGAAAAATCATAGCATGGGCGTATTTTGAAGATCTTAATCTTTATGCAGTTAAACATGAGAAAGGGATTGAGTACTTCAGGTTCCCACATGACTGAAGACCCTCCCTGGATTTGAGTTTAACCGGTTAGCAAAGTTAAAATTGCTATACGCTGACCAACGCAAAATGTCAGGCTGGTTTGAAGCAGCTCTAAAAAGAGAGTACCACACCAGATAGGTCAACTTCAAACCTCAACAGCCAATGAGGTATATCAGACGATCTAAGGTTGATACCATAACTACAAAACCGAAAATAGTGCTGAAGTGGAGTCCTCCGCGCACAATGTCTAAGATCCCTCTACAGGAAATGCCACAGGACTTCACTCCACACTTCAAATGGTGGTACTATGGTTGAAGGACAAAAGAGGCAGTCATAGTTTTGAACAAGAATGGTGTAATGGAAACCATCAGGGTGTTTGATCCAATATAGCTTACAAACTTATCTGCAGATGATGTCCATACATTATACAAGTGGCCACTATTCTATGACTTTCAAGTTATTGTACAAGCTCTATAATTTCAGAACATTATACGACTCTGTTTTGCTTTTGAGATACATGCCGGAGTCACTACAGAAGAGAAGTACAAGAAGTTTGAGGAACTCATGAAGGATGTAAGACATTAGACGAAAGTAGGTCCAAGGGGGAGTTTGTAGATACATGTGTCCCTAGTTTCTGAACTGAATGTAATATGTTTTTATTGTCTTACACATATGTAATTGTATGGGTACGTAATGAAATACAATATGTGGTTGTGCTTATAATGTTGAATATTTTATTGGTTGGTATGTAATAACACTTCTTGAACTAACTATATAGGTTGTGGTTGTTTGTATAATATCTAAGTCAATTAATGATTATAAAACATATTCAAACTTAATCATGTGAAGTTCTTATGCGGTTGGCCCATGCTAATGGACCATACGCATGAACAACTTCATGCTAATGAACCAGTTGTATGAATGAACCAGGAGACTAGATCAATTGCAAGATTGTAACATGAGATTGACTCAGTCGCACGACTGAACACTCAGTCGTGCGAATGGATCAACCGCACTATGTTGGGCTCTTATTTCTTCAAACTAGACACTTTGAAGATTCCAATACCTCAATCGCATGACTGAACCATGCAAATGGTCCAGTCGCACGATTGAGAAACCCTAACCTATAAATACCACTTAAATCGTGGAAAAACTAGACACTTTGAAGATTCCAATACCTAAACGTATCCTAGCCGTCCAGAGACCTCTAGTAACCTGCTCCAACTTCATAGATTGCAGTAGATCGATTGCTAATCGTTCTTGACGTTTAGATTCATCTTTAATTGATTCTACATGCGTTCTCACTTATTGGATCACCAATCAAATAGGATTCTGCACTATTTGATTTGGTATACTCGTAAATCTATTAGTATTCGTCCAGTACACGATCCTAACAAATATGTTTCACAATCATTATTTGACTTGGATCTATTCAAACAACCACAAACCTATATAGTTAGTTCAATAAGCATTATTACACTAAGTAATGAAATATTCAACATTATAAGCACATCCACACATTGTATTTCATTAAGTACCCATTCTATTTCATATGTGTAAGATAGTAAAGACATTTTACATTAAGCTCAGAAACTAGGTATACATGTATCTACAAACTCCCCCTTGGACCTAGTTTCATCTACTGTCTTACATTCTTCATAAGCTCCTCATATTTATTGTACTTCTCCTCTCTTATGACTCCTACATGTATTTCAAAAGCGAAGTAGAGTCATATCACATTCTGGAATTGGAGAGCTTGTACAATATCCTGCGAGTCATAGAACAATGGCCACTTGTATAAAGTGTAAACATCATCAACCGACAAGTTAGTGAGCCACATGGGGTCAAACACCCTGCTAGTTTCCATACTCCCATTTCTATTGAACACCATGACTGCCTCGCCTGTTCTCTAATCGTAGTACCACCACTTGAAGTGTGGAGTGAAGTCCCGTGGCATTTCTCGTAGAGGGATTCTAGACATCGTGCGCGGAGGACTCCACTTCAGCACTATTTTTGGCTTCCCAGTTATGGCATCAACTTCAGATCTCCTGATATACCTCGTTGGTTGGTGATGCTTGAAGTTGACCCACCGAGCGTGGTACTCTCTCTTTAAAGCTGCTTCAAGCCAGCCTGACATGTTACGAGGGTCAGCACATGGCAACTTCAATTTTTCTAGCTGGTTAAGCTGAAAACCTGGAAGAGTCTTTAGATCGTGTGGGAGTCTGAAGTACTCGATCCCCTTCTCTCTTTTAACAACATAAATGTTCAGATCTTCAAAATAGGCCCACACTATAATTTTTGCGAGACACCTTATGATGCTTCTTCACTTTATAGAGTTGGGTGTAGACATTTGACTTTGGAGCACTGCGCTGGGCTCTAATTCTACAAAACACACTGTCCATTCAGCCTTTCTGATATTGACATCAACGTCTGAGGCTTGGGCCTTGTCTTTCTTTTTTTCTGACTCTTGCTCCATCTTATCTAGAGTTTCAAAAGTATCACTAACAAGGAAGTCACCCAGATTGGGGATTACATTTCCCTCCTTGTCAGCGTACTCTGGATAATGTTGAGCAGTGACATCTTCAATATCGATTTCATCGACATCACTAAGCTCATCGTCACTATCAATGTCCACCGTAGGAGCATCCTTCATGATCAGTAAGGTCGTGGATTATTTCTCCTTCTTTAGAAGTGTTACTCACAAACCTCCTAACTATCCCTTGCAGATCAAGTATCATTGTGAGTTGAGACTTGATCTGTTGAATGGGAGCAATGTCATACTCATCTTGCTGAGATGTGTGATCTGCTTGATTTAAACATATAAACATATCATGCATCAGTAATAATCAAAGCAGTAAACATCAAATATATACATAGACATTAATTACATAACATTAATACAAAATTCAATTACAATGGTTTCAAGTACATAAAATATCTAAACATACTTTTCCCCTGAATAGCTGGCGCGTCAGTAGGAGGGGCAGAAGATGAGGCTCCTTGGTCTTGATTTCTCTTTGTACGTCTCTCCTGACCTTGAGCTGATGTAGATGCAACTGCATCTCCTTCTTCATCATCATCATTGTTCTGCCCTTCCCTTGTCTCTTCCTTCTCACTTGCCTCATCATCATCACTATCATCATCATCATCAACAACATCATCATCATCATCATCATCATCACATCATCATCATCATCATCTTCTTCTTCTTCTCTTATCTTGAGTGGCTCATCCTTTGAGCAATTGAGCTTGAGCATGATGGTCTTGTTTGATGCCTCCAACTCCTCTATCCTTTTTGCTGAGTGGACATTTTGCTCTTGGAGTTGGGATAGCTCTAGACTCTGAGCAGCCATTTGTTGTGCCTGCTACTCAATCTGTTGCGCTTTCTAAGATATCTGCTGAGATTGTGTAGTAGTAAGCTCTACTAACTGATGAATCTGAGCAGTCCTCTCGTCATCGGCTGCCAACAGCTTCAACACCATACGGTTCAGTGCTGAGAGTTGTTCCTCTACCCACTAGTAGGTAGGGATTATCTTGATGGAAATGAGGGGTAGGATGACGATTCTGCTTGGTGGTTAGAAGTGGTGGTAGTGGCAGTGGTGAATATTAGGGGTGGTATAGATGTGGGTGGTGGTGGATGAGCTGTAGTGGTGGTGGATGGGATATGGGTAAGTGGTGGAGTGGGTGTGGTAGTGGTGTGTGAGGTGGTAGAGGTGGTGGCAGGTGGTGTGGTAGCAGTGGTGGGGGTAGTGGTGGAAGGTGTGGCTAAGGTAGTGGTTGTGGTGGTGTTTGAGGTCAGGGTAAACTTTAGTCTCTTCCCCTTCTTGCCATATGGGTGTGCCATCCTTTTCTTCCTTGAGCCGCTTGGCACAAAGGCTTCCCCTTGGTTGCTGGGTGGGTCTGGGGCATATGTGGGATCTGAATCAGCAGCAACATCCCCGGACTCCCCTGGGCATCCACCAACCACCCTCAAACTTCTCTTTGTGGCAACCACCCTGCTGCCCACAGTCCTCGTGAGAGGCTCCTCATCACTCTCTGCCTCCTCATCCGGAGGATAAAAATCCTGGTGAAAGCTGGTAGTGGTGGCATCTGTAGGAGGTGGAGATGTAACATGGGTAGTGGGGCCCCTAGTAGAAGCGGGCCCAGAGTCTCAGCCAGTGTCACTGTCATCGTCATCGGAGTCATCAGATGGGAGAGCGACCTGCTCAACGTCTGAATCACTCTCCTCATGGCGCCACTTTCGCCTACCTGGCACCATGTAATCAGCCTTGGCCAGATGCCCAAAGAGTCTCTTCACAGGGGGCTTGACTTGCTTCCCCCTGTAGACCTTCATGCGGCCCAAGGTTGTGTCATCCATAATCTCCAACGATACAACATTGTGGCTCTCCTTGGGCAAGGCAGGCAGCTTCTCATTGATAATCATCTGCAAGAATCTAGGGTACATGCAGAATCCCTCCTTGCCCTTTGCTGTCACACCCCGACCAACGGCGGAATCATCGGCGCGGACGAATGGGAGACGATTGCTCATAGCACATGGAACTAATTAAGTTGAAATATTATTAAATATCATTATTCAATAAACATTCCAAGACAAATAAAATAATAACATAACAATCAAAATACAACCAAAAACATAAGTCTTTCAATTTAAACAAGGTCCAAGTCCTATATGAGCACGAAGAGAAATCCACAAGAAGTAAACTTGAAACATGATAAAAATAAAAGATCAACTAAAAATAGTTGTTGAGTTTCCAAAGTTTTCATACATAATATAACAAGGTTACAAGTAGCAATTCATGTCACAGGTTATAAGTTAGTAAGGTTATAGAACACATATCGTTACAACCAAACCTCGACTTGATTACAAGTATATAAGATTGGCTAAGTGTATTTGGTTCCCATGATGAACAAGCATACGTCATCAGGAGCCGACAATACCTCGGCTTTAACACCAAATAGGCTTGTCAGGCCCAAAGATCTAAGACGTCGCCAGGCTAGCAATAGTTAATGATTGTAAACAAACTATGTATCTCATATAATCACTTACAACACACAAATAACCATGACAAATAAAGTTGAATTGCAAGTGCATTACAAGTCTCAAACGTTTATAAGTGTATGATGTATAAGTATCATGTTTCACCCCAAAATAGTGTGAAAAATGTAAAAAGAGGGGCAAGGAAACTCACTTGATACATATAAGGTGATGATAAGAATTTAAACGAGGCTCCAACGATTTCTTTTTACAAGATACCTAACGTATATATATTCTAAGGTTAAATTTAAAGGTAAGATTAATGAATAAACGTGAACTAGGGTTTGAATTGGAAATTTAGGGGTTTAAATAGTTAAATGAAATAATGAATTGTTTATGTTTTGGTTTAATAAAGATGATATAAATCAATTAAGTTCAAGAATAATTAAAAAAAATGTCACAACAATTCAAGGTATTGATTTAATAGAAATTAAGTATAATATGTGAAAAGAAATTAATTAATAATTAACTATTTAAAACTTGATAAAGATAATTAATTTCATACTTATTAAATGACTTTAAAATTATTTAAACTGGTTTTATTGAGTTTTAAACTTTTTAAATGATTTACTATAAAAGTCTAAAATAAAAGTAAAGTTTAATATTTAATGTCAAACAGTTATATGATTTATATGATTTATTATCATGCCTTTAAAATAGCATATAATAGAAAGTGATATTATTTTATAAGTTTAAAAAGAACTCAAATAAAATTTTAAGGGATAACATTATTGACTAATTATATATAACATGTTAAATGTATAAATGAATAATTAATATTTAATTAACTATTAAAATAACTATTTCAATAATTATCCATTTAAAACATGTAGATTTATAATGTTTAAAATAATTTACATTTAAACCATAATAGATTTATAATAATTAATAATGTTTTTATGATCCTTGTTATCCTTAAATAAGTAGTTAAATTTAAAATCATAAGTTTTTTCTAAAACCTTTAAAATAAATTCTGAAATATTTTAGTTAAAAAATTAATTTTTATTTTAATTTATTAATATAATATTAATTTTATTTAGTTAGATGTATAGCAAAACAATTAATAAAAATTTGGCAGAGGCCCGGTTCGAACCCGGGACCTCATGCCTATGATGACCGCTCATTACCAACCGGGCTAAAGCCCAAGTGGTCAAATTCCTCTTTAAAACCTTTTAAACATTAATTGCTTATTTCCCCAAAATCTTCATGAACCCTATTTCGATTTTGATCCAATTGACCATCCAAACGATCTTGTTACCAAAATCATTCATGGGGCTTTTGATCCCAGAATGAAACCGAACATAGACAAGGTTTTAATTACCTGGATAAATTCCAAAACGATTAGAACAAGAATGAGAAAGGCGCGACAATGTTGAAGTTGATTTGATACACAATTGCTGATGTTATTCAAATTAACCTTGCTGATAGCTTTTAAGGTTGAAGTTAATCAAAAGCCCTCTGTCAATTCGGGTTAATAGAGCTTCAAACATGGATAACGACAGTGTTGCAGGTCAAGGTTGAACAGGGTAGTCGAACGCGATGCTCGAGTGAGTTTGAGACGAACTTGAGGGTTGTATTCGACTAATAGTAATCAGATGATTGTTTATGTTAGTTTAATTGAATTATAATTAGGATTAAATTCTAAAACGGCCTTATGGTCAAAGACAAATTTCGGTTTCGAGTTGGTATTCCCATAACGCCTCTTAAAATCGAATTAAAGTGTATTAACATGTTCGATTCTTGTTCCTGAAGCAGTTAGGAACGATTTGGGTTCACGATTCTATGGGTTTTGGAGGTTTAAAGTCGCCGGAGTTTGGCCGGAGATGGTCGACGGGGATCAAGGGGGTTGGTTTGGGTGTTTTAAATAAATTACAATTTAGTCATTGATCTTTAATCCATTGTTATTTTATGTAAAAACTCTTTAATTTGAGTTTTATGATTTGCAATTCAAACCCTAAAGATTGTAAAATCATATTTAGTTAACTACTAAATTTTATTTTTAGAAAATTCTTTATGAACCTTCTAATATTTGTAAAAACTTTACAATTTAATTGTATATTATAATTAGAAGTCATAAATAACAAACAACCTTTATAAGTTTATATAGATTTTAAACTCACAAAGTTTTTACAAAATGCTAAATAAATTAATAAATAGATTTTGAATAAATGATATAATTATTTTATTTGAAAGATATAAATAAATTAAATTGCTAACTAGTGAATTTAATTTTTGAAATAGACTCAAAAGTATTCGGGTTTGGGTTTAAGTCTTGAAAAATTGCAGATTTTACAGTCTCCCCTACTTTAAGAAATTTTGTCCCGAAATTTAATCACAAATAGGCTAATTTCAAGGATGCGAGGAGACTTGGATTTCATATCACGTTTGCAAATGACACTTGGAACCTTTAAATTCAATGAGTTTAAGTATGATGTGTTGATATGCTTAAGTTTGTTAAGTTTCATAGTTCATGATTTTATGTGTCTCTTGACAAAAGGTACAAGATTATTAATTTGCAGTTGCAGGATCGTTGAAGGGTGAGAGTTACAACACAACAACACAAAGAGGAGATTAATCAAGCTTTAATCAAACAGTATACTGGATTAACCAAGATAAGACACTAAGAACACAAGTAATGTAAGAGACAGAACACAAAGAACACAAGTATATGGTTTTCAAGAATGTAGTATATTGCTTTCTTTATGTTCTATTACAAGTGTTACATAACATATTTGAAAGATACAAGAACATGAGATACTTATACAACATCCTACAGCTGGCTATACTTTGAAAGCCAGCTGTATACAATTGACTAGACACACACAAAATCAATTGTAAAGTCAAAAGGCAAATTGCCTTTTGACTAGTGACTATGACATGCCATAGCTCACATCCTTATCTATTACAAAAAGGATAAAGTACATAAAGTAGATAGTTACAGACTCAAGACCTTAATGTACAGTTACCAAAAGCATGGACCTTTTCACCAAACCATGTTAGTTGGTGACTTGCAGAGTTGCAGCGGAAAGGTGTCCAACTTTATGGAACAGTACATTAGATAAAGCATATCTTAAAAGTCTTCGGAAGAAATCTGTCTTCATGAACTTGAAGCTTTGGAAGACTTTGTCTCTGAGGCTTCGAAAGACTTCATCTTTGGCTTCGGAAGATGTTGGTCTTGGCTTCGGAAGATTTCACACTTAGAGTATTTCTGTTCCACATGTGAAACTTTCGGAGCATTCCACTTCAATGCACTTGTGCAGCATGCAAGAGAGACTAAAGATGTTTAGGTTGCATCAGTCTCTTCATTAATCTCTACAAACTCCCCCTAGGCTGATGCTACCAAAACACTTAGAAAACTTTAGATATTAATAGTCCTCATTAGGATGATCACCATTCCTTTCTTCATAAGATGATCAGAATCCTTAAGGCTATCAAAGTGTCTTCTCATGTCAAAGAGATCATGCAGAGGCAACTGAAACATATCTTGCCATGTATAAATGTCTTCAATGCCTTGATCTCTAATAACATGCCACCTTTCTGGATTTGTGGTGTATGTCCAAGACAAGATGGGTCTTCCTGATCCTAGAGGAGCTACTAAAGTTGGAGTTGGTTGAGCATCCTCTGGCTGCACATCCTCAGGTTGTTCTGATTCATCCTGAGGTTCAGAAGAGGATGCAGGCTTCTTCTTCTTCTTAGACTTTGGTTTAGAAGCCATCCTCTTTTTTCTCTTTCCAAATTTTAACTGAGAAAACTGGCCTGTAGCACCAGATTGATCTTTACTGTTTCTCTCAGTTGGGACTTCCTCTCTCTCAGGCTCAGAAGGAGAGGGAGGTTGACCCTGCAGTGGATCAGAAGATGAAGCTTGCTGAGCATTAGCAGGAGGTCCGGGTTGTGTTGTGTCTATTTGTTCAACCTTAACCTCCACTTCAGGTGGGTCTGACTTGGAGTGGAGTGTAAGTCAGTGAGCACTCCACTCTTGATCTTCTGCTTGATTACCCTGATATGCTCATCCATAGTGGACAGAGACATGGGTCCAAGTCTCCTTTTGGAGAATCCATACAGCTTCAAGAAGCTCATCATCCTCTGCCTATCAGCAGACTTCTTCATGACTTTGTAGCTTCTTCCCTCATCTTCCTCTTTGTTGTCTTTCTTTCCTTGACTAACTCAAGCTCAAGTTGTTTTAAATACTCAAACTCAACATAGTCATAAGGTAAGGGAAGGAATGCATCTGCCTGATAGAGACCTGTGGCACTCAGGTAGTTAATCATATTGATTTTGTCTTCTTCCTTATCTACATGAGGTTCTTGTTGAACCACATCCCTCTGTTAGGGCTTTCTTGAACTGGTGAGAGGGTAGGCATACCTCTGTACAATCTTTTTCTTTTTCTTTCTTCTTTTATCTGTACTAGGAGTTCTGCATCTTCTGCCTCCTTCTTCTCTCTTGACCTTTCCAGATCAACCAGCTCATTCATTCATCCAAGGGGAGAGAAATGATATTATCTATGTCATAGTTCCTAGTCTGCAGATAGTTGATCTTGACTGCCCTTAACTCATCATTCTGAGTATCTGGTCTGGGGCAGCCCTGATTGCAGACTCCATGAGTCTTGGAGACTCAGTAGAGGAACCTTCTCCCCTTAGCCTCCTTTTCCTCTCTCTCTCCTCCTCCTCAATCTACTCAGATGTCATTTTTCTTTTCCCTTTGTCACTCACAGACCTTTGTGACTCAGGGTGGAGAGAGCTTTGACCTTCATTGCTCATTGCAGCATCTGAGCTCAGGCCAGAGAGAGGTTGAGAAGCACCTTCACCAGTAGGTGTCTCAGAAGGAATATGGACCTCTACAGCAGTTGGAGATGATGAGACAGGGCTCTCAGGTTCTGTCACTGGGCCTTCAGTCAAGGTTTCCCCTATGAAGCTAATCTTAGGGTCTGCCTCAACATCCAGTTGATCGATGACATTGCCTGATTGCCTTAGTCTCCTTCTTAGGCTGAACTCTGCAATGATCCTGTCTTGGATTCTTCTAGCCAGTCTGTCAGCTTGTCTTGATTGGCTTGGGTTGACAAGTGGCATGTTGACTAGATCCAGACCTTCATAGTAGTTCAAGGTCTTAAAATTAAAAACTTCTTGCTGTCCTTGAACTCTTATGATGATGAGAGCCTTCCAGTTATTGTCATACCTCCATCCAATGATGTGATTGAAGGATGATAAAGGTGACGTGGCTCTTGGTATCCCATCCTCAAACAGACTATGTATGAAGAAGTCTGTGTAGTCCATATCAGTGTGAACTAGAGGAGGTTGCTGAGAATACACAGTTGCAAATAAGGATGGTGAGTCCTCAATGTCCATTCTCTTAGAGGAACTCCCAGGTTCTGTGGCTGTAAGGACTTTCTCCCCCTTTTTGGTAGCATCACCCATTTGCATAGGTGAGCTGGAGGATAGATCAATCACATCCACAGGTTCTTGTGTTCCTGGTTGAGCTCTCCTTAAGGGTCTCCCAGCTAGTTTTTCCTTAAGATATGAAATCTCAAGTTGCTGATCATTGATCCTATTGTTTAAGGTAGTCACCTGAGATTCAAGGTGGCTGACCTTTGAGACTAAGTAGGTGCATGTTTTGGATAGTTGTTGCACCTTTAGTCTCAGATGCCCCTCATCTTCATCAGAAGAATCACTGGGGGTGGAGAAGATTGGACTAGAGTCCTTTCTCTCATGACCAGTTCTAAGTTCTTGGCCACTGGATTTCCTCTGCTTACTGGCAGTCTCAGTTGAGATGTCAGTAGGCTGAGTTGCCATGGTTGAGGGCTGAGTTGCCATGGTTGAGGTCTGAATGATGTAATCACTTGTGGAAGTGAGAGCCTCTTCCATATGGACATCCTGAACAAGTTCAGGAGTGTCCATCTCAGTTGTAGGTGACTGATGTGGGATAGATGTAGGAGACTCAGGAGTATTCATCTCTCTTTGAGTAGGGGAAAAGAAGAGAGACTCATTATACTCACTAAAACCTAGATCTTCATCAGTATAGAAGTCAAGGTTGGGAATTGGTTGGTTGAGATCTACAGGCTGGGTATGGTAATTGTCCCCTGAAAGTTGATCACTTGAGTGTTGAGACTCAGAGTGATGGCTTAAAGTAATAGGGCTAATGAGCTCATCAGGCTGAGCATGAGGAACCTCAGCACTGATTTTAGAAAAGATGGGAGTGGTCTGCTCCTCAGGAGAAGTGGGAGCTCTAGTATCCACTTCTTCCTGAATGGGTGAGTATATGGGGGCCTCCACAGACTGAATAGTCTGAGCAGGGGTTCGTTCTGTGTAGGTGGTTGGAAAGTAGCAGGTGTGGGTTCAACACTAGCTTGTGCTACTAGGTTTTCACCTTGAGCAATGAGCTCTAACATTTTTGGGACTAGGGTTGTTTCTACCCCAGAGAATCCAACAGTGGACTTTCTCAATGTTTTAAAGATGGTGGGCTTCATCTGTCCCAATTTAAGAATGTTACCTGTTTCCCTTAACTGTGAGCCCAGTTCACAGTTAAGAATGTACTGGACATATCTAGGAAACATGTAATATTCTAAGGAGTCTAAATTAGCAAGAAAATTTGTATAAACAAACTGAGAGTACCTGAATTTGACCCCTTGAACCATTCTATGGACTATAAAGGAGAGATCTTCAGGAATCTGGTCCCATCCACCATGCTTGTTTGATAAGCTGTGAATGACCACATGGAGCAGGAATCTCCATTTGGATGAGACCTTCCCTTTCCTGAAAGTCTTTATAGAAAAATCTCCCTCATACCCTATCTACGCAAAGGAATGATTTACAGCTTCCTTGGGAAGAACACCTCACCTTCTTCATCATCCAGCTGAAGATGTCGGTTGATGATGGCCGGAGTGATGAAGATTGTTCTCCCCTGCACTGTGGCAGATAGTGCCTTCTCCCCGTCCATAATAACCTCTTGGCAGGTCTTCCAGAATTCAAGCAACTGATCCTCATAGAGTGGAGGATCAATGGCCAGGGAGGTGAAGTAGTTCGACAGAGACAAGAAACGACAAACCTCTGAGAAATGAGGATCTTTCTCAGAGCATAACAGAGCAACTTGATTGTGTTGTCTGTGTAGCTGCATGGTAAAGTTGGGATCATTTCTATGAGCAAGGTTAGCCATTGTGAGGTAGCTTAGAGATGAAGGAAAAAGAAAGAAAGAAATTTCAGAGAGAAATTTGGGTTTTTAGGTTTGGAGGAAGAGCAGATGATAGAAGAGGGGAAGCCGTTGGGTTTATATGAGAGAGAGTTTTCAGATAAAGTTTAATGAAAGAGGATAAACTTTGAAATCCGGATGTCGGTCCAACCTCTGAAAAAGTAGTTTACTTTTTGCTCAAAAATTAGTTTTCTTGGAAGTCAAAAAGCTTCCGAAGGTTAATTAACTTCGGAAGTTTTAATGAAAAAGCTTCCGAAGCTAAAATGACTTCGGAAGAGTTTCCTGAGAGTGTTTGATGATTTTGCTTCGGAAGGAAAAATTAAGACTTGAGTGCTTTGTATAGAGATCAACAAAGCTTCCGAGAGTTAATTATAGCTTCGGAAGGAAAAGGTCCTTGAAAATAAGTAAGTGTCTAAGATAATTATTTAAGCTTCGGAAGATAAAATTGAAATTTCTTCCGAAGGTAAATTTCTTAGACAGTTAAATATTTTGAAGGTGTGATTTTCTTCCGAAGTTAAAAAGCATAACTTCTGAAGTATAAAATCATCAATTAATCTAAGGAAAGTCTTCCAATCCAAGGAAAACATGAGCTTATGAAGATGATAGACTAGACAACTTAGAACACACATTTTTAAGAAATAATAAGAATTAGTTTTAAGAAAAATTTACTCAAGGTTGATCATCCCAATAGCTGATATTAGATATTTAAATCGTTGTTCATCAAAAGCTTTTGTAAACAAATCAGCATATTGTTCATCTGTGTGAACCTTGACTAGTTTAATTAATCCCTTTTCATAATTATCTCTTATTAGATGATACCTGATATTGATGTGCTTTGTCCTTGGGTGTTGCACAGGGTTCTCTGTAATTGAGATAGCATTGTTGTTGTCTATGTGGATTGGAGTCTCTTTAAAATTTAACCCATAATCTAGCATTTGATTCTGAATCCAAAGCACTTGAGCACAACAGCTAGCAGCAACAATGTATTTAGCTTCCGCAGTTGATGCAGAGACACAGGATTGTTTCTTGCATTGCCATGAGACAACCATTCCACCAAGAAATTGACATCCCCCAGATGTAGACTTTGTAGTCATATTGCAACCACCATAATCACTATCTATCTAAGCATACAGATTGAAGTCAGAGTTCTTGGGATACCATAGACCAAGTGTTGATGCACCTTTTAGGTATCTTAGAATCCTTTTGACAGTGATAATAGAGACATCTTAGGGTTAGCTTGATATCTTGCACAGATGTATGTAGCAAACATGATATCAGGCCTGCTAGCAGTAAGATACATAAGAGACCTAATCATAGCCTGTATAAGTGTTCATCTACACACTCCCCCTCAAGATCAGGACCAAGGGAGTGGTTTCTAGCTATGGGTGTCTTAGCAATCTTACAGTCATCATATTGAACCTTTTGAGTATGTCTTGAACATACTTTGACTGACTTATGAAGATGCCATCTTCAACTTGCTTCACTTGAATTCCTAGAAAGAAATTGAGTTCCCCCATGGGACTCATTTCAAATCTGTCTTTCATCAGCTTCTTAAAGTCTTTGCAGAGCTTTGGATTAGTTGAACCAAAGATGATGTCATCCACATATACTTGAACTAGCAATACGTCTTTTCCTTGTCCTTTGATGAAGAGAGTTCCATCTATAGTACCTCTCCTGTATCCATGTTTACAGAGTTACTCAGACAGTGTCTCATACCACTTCCTGGGTGCCTGATGCAACCCATAGAGAGCTTTGTCAAGCTTGTAGACATAATCAGGATGATGAGGATCTACAAAACCAGGTGGCTATTTGACATAAACCTCTTCATCTATCACTCCATATAAAAAGGCACATTTCACATCAAGTTGAAAGACCTTGAAGTTCTTAGATGCAGCAAATGCCAGGAATATCCTAACAGCTTCTAATCTTGCCAATGGGGCAAAGACATCAGTGTAGTCAATCCCTTCTTCTTGTGTGTATCCTTGAACAACCAGTCTAGCTTTGTTCTTGATGATGATGCCTCTATCATCTTTCTTATTCCTAAACACCATTTGGTTCCTATGGTAGTCTTCCCAAAAGGAAGAGGACAAAGGTTCCAAACTTCTGACTTTTGAATTGAAGCAGCTCTTGTTGCATGCTTCAACCCAACTTCCATCCTTTAGAGCTTCCTCAACTTTCTTTGGCTCTATCTGGGATAGAAAACAAGAGTGAAGACAAACATTTGCTTCATGGGTTTGTCCTCTTGTCTTTACCCTGGAGACAACATCTCCAAATGTTTGTGGTAGGATGAGACTTGTGGATCCGAAGCTAAGGAATCACAACAAGTTGTTGAGAAAGATCTAAATTAGAAAATTTAGATCTGGCATAGATGTTTCTCCCACCACATCAGCACACTTTTCAAGTGAAACTTGATCCAAGCAGTGTGTGACATCATTGATGTTCTCATCTATGGTGTGGTTAGTGGCATCATGAAATCCTTGGTCACTGTCACATTACCATTGTTGCCTTCCACAGTTGAGGTGTTCTTATCTGTTGTAGAGCCTCTGAACTGGAATTTGAAGGCATACCAGATGTATCAGCTGAATTTGTCATTGTTGTGCTGATAGAAACCTCATTTGCAGAAGTAGTTCCAACTGGAGCTGAAGATGTATGACTTGAAGGTCTTCCTAGCTCAAATCTTGGGTCAGAATCACCTGTATTTAATTTTCTACAGATCCTGAAACATTCTCACAAGATTTATTAAAACAGTTGGTAACCAAATCAAGATCAAATAGCCAATCTGGACCAGACCAGCAACACATGGTGTGTGTTCATTGAAGGCCACATTGGCTGACTCCTCAACTATTCTAGTTCTGAGATTGTACACTCTATAAGCCTTAGCTTGGGAAGAGTATCCAATAAAGTGTCCATCATCTGATTTCTCAGCAAACTTGGCAATTTGATCTTTGGTATTCAAGATGGTGCAAGGACATCCAAATGACCTGAGAAAACCAATGAAAGGTTTTGTTTTGTGCCAAAGTTCATAAGGAGTCTTCCCATGAGTCTTAACTACTAAAACTCTGTTCTGCACATAGCAGGGAGTGTTGACTGCCTCTGCCCAGAAGGTGATGGGCAGTTTAGAGTCAGACAGCATGGTTCTTGCAGCTTCAATCAGTGTCCTGTTTCTCCTCTCAGCAACACCATTTTGCTAAGGAGTCCTGGGAGCACTAAATTGTCTTGTAATACCCTTATCATCACAAAATGTATCAAGGGTTTGATTCTTGAATTCTGTTCCTTGATCACATCTTATGATTTTGACCTTGTGATCAGACTGATTCTCAATCTTTAAGATGAAATTCTTCAGAATCTCAGGAGTCTCATCCTTAGTTCTAAGAAAAAAGACCCATGTGAATCTTGTAAAATCATCTGTGATCACTAGAAAGTATAAGGTCCTTCCTAAACTCATTACACTGGTGGGGCAAAGAGATCCATATGTAACAAGTGTAGGGGTGTAGTGATGGAGTTCATTTCCTTAGGCTTACGAGATACCTTATGTTGCTTCCCTTTCAGGCATGCAACACAGTGATCATCACTTGTAAACTCTTTCTTTGGCATTCCAGTTACCAGATCATGCTTAATCAATTTATTCATGTTCTTAAAATTTACATGGCACATTCTTTTATGCCATAGGAAAGACTCATCACTATTGGCTTTGGATAGAAAGCATGAAACTTCTCCAGAGGGAGAGGTTTCTTGCAGATCCATCTTGTACATGTTTCCTTTCCTGGGGGCTCTAAGCA
The DNA here is from genome assembly GCA_025506515.1 of Flaveria trinervia. Taxonomy (NCBI): domain Eukaryota; kingdom Viridiplantae; phylum Streptophyta; class Magnoliopsida; order Asterales; family Asteraceae; genus Flaveria; species Flaveria trinervia. The sequence continues at coordinate 33,806,481 of CM046442.1, forward strand.
GGATATGCTCATGAGGAATGACCACACCAGGCTTAAGAACAATGCACTCATGCTCAGTAAAGAGCATGTTATGACTCTGATCACAAAATTGAGATACACTCAGAAGATTGTATCCAAGCTCCTTAACAAAGTTTACCTTTTCAATGCTGAGCTTACCATTTGTGACCTTGCCCCTTCCAGAAATGTAACCACCTTCATCTCCTCCAAAAAGCAACAGGTCCTCCATCAATCCTTTCAAAGTTCTGGAGTAGTGACCTATTACCAGTCATGTGCCTGGAGCAGCCACTGTCTATGATCCAAACATTTCTGTTTGTCTTCAGCTGTCCCTGCACAAAGAGAATGATTAGTTACATCTGGAAACCTAAGCCTTGCTTGTCTTGGGCTCACATGCAGAAGAGTAAATTAACAGTAATAGATCCTATGGTTTTACTAAGAGGATCTTGAGCTGTTGTTGATGGAGAAATCTCAGTCACTTGGTCTTTCTTAGACGTCCACACCACCTTTGGAGTCTTGGACTTGACCTTCAAAACTTTAGAACCTTTTGGAGTTTCAGAAGTTTTGATGACTGAACCTTCGGAAGATTCTGCAACACTGCAGCAGACTTTAGTGCTTCGGAAGAACTCCTTTCTTCCGAGACCAAACGTTCTTCCGAAGAGAATTTTCCACTTCCCTTCTTTTTAGATTTGAGACTTCCGAAGGAAACTAGTTTTCCTTCCGAAGCCTGAATCTTCTTGGAACTCTTTGAAGCCTTTGTTTTGGCCATATGGACAGTACTTTTAGGATTGAAGGGACAATCCTTTGCAATGTGAGTGGTGTTGTCACACATAACACAATTCATCTTCTTCTTCACAAGAGCCTTGTCTAGAGAGTAAGACTGTCTTTGGTCACTTCCCTTCTCCACCTTCATCTTTGCAGATGCTGAGATAGTACTCTTGGGCTGAGAACTGTGCTTGGAGTTTGATGGACCAGGCTGTGCAGCAGTGGTACATAGCAGATCAGTCTTCTTCTTGCTGCTGAGATGAGTTGAGCAAGAACCAGAACTCTTAGCAGAGTTTTGGTTGATGCCTTCAGTCCGTACCACTTTAAACCCTACAGAAATAAAAACTTGTTTCTTCTTAGAGTCAAAAGTAGCCTTGATCTCTTGAGCCTTCCTTTCCTTCCTTTTGCTCTTTCTGATCAAGTTCTTTGTCATGGACTTGGTCATCACAGTCTTCACTTTCTCCTCAGAAGGATAGTGGCCCTTCTTGGAATCCTCCTCTTCACTCTTAGTAGAAGGATTCTTCACTATCTCTTCTTTATCCTCCTCACTTATAGGATCTATGAGAAGAAGCTCATCTTCACAAGTTCCACACCTAGGAGATCTTACTGACAAGATTGTGTGTGGAGGAGCTATATCATTAGATCCCAGTCCCTGTCTATTTTGATAGCACACTTTGTTGTGCAAGGATGAGGATATCATGTTCTTGAAGGTCTCTTCTTCAAGAACACTCTTTTCTGCCCTGGCTTTGCTGATCACAAGCTCAGCCTGGCACTCAGTTAACTTGGTTATAAGATATTTAATTTGAGTCCTAAAATCTGTGTGTTCATGTTTTAGAACTGAAATTGTTTTGTCTAAGTCTTCTATTTTCAGCTTATAATCATTTTCAGTCTTTCTAAAATCAGATTTTAAAATGTTCAAGGACTCAATATCAGATCTCAGTTCCAAGTTATAGGACCTGTACCTGTTAACTTTAGCAATGCATTCAGGAGTACAGAGATGTTCCAATACCTTGGCTTCATCATGATCTGCCATCAATGCTTGGTTGAAGAAGCATCTTCCACCTGAAAGCTCCAGTCAAATCCTTGTCCTCAACAGCAACAGTAGCTTGCTGCTTTGACTTTTCATTATGGAGAACTTTGTCAGTGTAGTTTGGTCTGGGTTGTATTTGGCCACCATTGGTTCTAGGTGCCTTACACTCTCTGGCAAAGTGGCCCATCAGTTACAGTTGTAACACTTGACTTTGCCTTTGTCCAGTCCAAACTTTCCACTGGTTGCATTGCTTGGGACTTCCTTCCAGTCCTCTTGTAGAACTTCTGGCTCTGTGAGTGAGAAGAGCCATCTGCCGACTATTTCCATGTACTCCAGATCATCTTGATGGATACAATCCAGGTCATCAAGAGTGAAAAGAGAGTTTCCATAGCTTTCATCAGAAGACACAAATGCTTGAGAAGAGCTTGCCTCTTGAATGGGCTTCCTTGAGTGTAGTTCTCCTTGGGTGTCTCTGGAAAGGTGATGAAAGGACCCTTGGGTGAGTTGTCAGGTAGCATATAAGATGATGTTTGGGTTCTATGCTATCCCTTTCAACCACATGTAGGGCTGAACCCATTTGATTGTTGGAGTTGCCAAATGAACCTGCATGTTCTCTGGTAGCCACTGAGAATCCCATATAACTCTGTCAAAGTGAGAGTTTTGAGATTTTCAGTTCTCTTGATCACCACACAGTAGTGTGTCCATTGCTAGGAAGTGAGGACATGAACTTCCTTACAATGTCTCTATTGTCAAGAGAAACTCCTCCATCCACGAGGGTATCCACAATCTCAACATACCTGAAGTATTGCTGAGTCATGGTCTCACCTGTTTTGCACTTCTTGAAACCTCTATACACAGAGTTTGGAAGGGCATAGTTTTAGAGCTGTCATGGCTTTCCTGTCTATCTCTACTCTCTTCCTATCTTCATCAGAGTAGTAGCCACATCCTTAGGGATCATACCAGCACCAGTAGCAGAGGGTGTGCTGGGTATGAAAGGTCCATTCTCAATAGACTCCCACATTCTTGAATCAAGAGACTGATGAAACCTTTCATTCTTAAACACCAGTTGTCAAACTCATCAAGAGTGACTAGTGGGGACTTGTTCATGGTTCCAGTTTCCATATCAGTTTTGGAAATGGCTGCCATTTGAAAAGTTTGGTATTTGTGTGTGTGAGGGATCTTAAGATGGTGAGATCTTTATCAAATGCCTGAAAGCTCTGATACCAAATGCAGGATCGTTGAAGGGTGAGAGCTTAAGATGGTCAGATCTTATATCAAGAGCCTGAAAGCTCTGATACCAAATGCAGGATCGTTGAAGGGTGAGAGTTACAACACAAAACACAAAGAGGAGATAACCAAGCTTTAATCAAACAGTAAACGGATTAACCAAGATAAGACACTAAGAAACCAAGTAATGTAAGAGACAGAACACAAAGAACACAAGTATATGGTTTTCAAGAATGCAGTATATTGCTTTCTCTATGTTCTATTACAAGTGTTACATAGCATATTGAAAGATACAAGAACATGAAATACTTATACAACATCCTATAGCCAGCTATACTTTGAAAGCCAGCTGGATACAATTGACTAGACACACACAAAATCAATTGTAAAGTCAAAAGGCAAATTGCCTTTTGACTAGTGACTATGACATGCCATAGCTCACATTCTTATCTATTACAAAAAGGATAAAGTGCATAAAGTAGATAGTTACAGACTCAAGACCTCAATGTACAGTTACCAAAAGCATGGACCTTTTCACCAAACCATGTTAGGTTGTGACTTGCAGAGTTGCAGCAGAAAGGTGTCCAGCTTTATGGAACAGTACATCAGATAAAACATATCTTAAAAGTCTTCAGAAGAAATCTGTCTTCATGAACTTGAAGCTTCGGAAGACTTTGTCTCTGAGGCTTCGGAAGACTTCATCTTTGGCTTCGTAAGATGTTGGTCTTGGCTTCGGAAGATTTCACACTTAGAGTATTCTGTTGCACATGTGAAACTTCCGAAGCATTCCACTTCAATTCACTTGTGCAGCATGCAAGAGAGACTAAAGATGTTTAGGTTGCATCAGCCTCTTCATTAATCTCTACAATAGTTTTTAGTTGATAAACGCTTGTAGTTTAAATTTTTCAAGATAATTAGGAAGGTTTTGTCATGAGGGAAGCACTAAGTATTGATGTGCCACGAGACATGGAGATAAGTTCAGGATTTTTTGGATGCAATATAGAATTCATAAAAGCTTCACAAGCAAATAACTTTTACGGTGTTTCTAGATGATTGATTCTTGCTTACTTATGTCTTAGAGATTTCAAAGTTTTATTAGGTTAAGGTTGTTACGAGAACCGTGTTTGTTAAAATCAAAGATTTAATTTAGGAAGGGAGTATCATGTTATAGGTTTTCAGGATAAGTGCGGTTTGAGGGGAAGGCATTCAGAAAGATTATTAAGAGTTATTAAATGATTGTAATAATGAGTTTAAGATTCAAGGGAACAAAATCAATGAAGGAACAAGTCAAAATAACAAGATGTTTCGAGTGTAACGTTCGGTTTACAAACCAAAAAACATTACGTTGACTTATCAAAGTATTAAGTCAACTACAAATTTAATGAAAACATGCGTACCTATAAGCAGATACTCACCCCAAGGGTTCCTAAGTAAGGTAAATGGATCCATCGGTTGATTTGGATTTATATGAATACCTTGCCTAGACAGAACACCTCGAGATACAAGCATCCCACTCTTCCAGCATTACATGTTTCAAGTTATAGGACATAGACTTTGACGAGGCTTGAAAACGAAGAATAACGATTCAAAAGCACATTTTTGAAAACCGTTTGATTCAGGCATATAATGCCTTAGAATATGATTTAAGATACATATGTGCATTGATATGAATCAAAGTATAAGAAGAATCACATAAGGCACATAATCACATAATCAAATATAAACATATAAGGCACATAAAATCCTATCTAAGCATATAAAATACATGAGAGGACTCATGCGTAAAGGTACTTAGTACTTATAGTCTAGGTAATTCCATTTCTAATAACCTAAATCCCTATAACCATGGCTCTGATACCAATCTGTCACACTCCGACCGACGATGGAATCATCGGGGCGGACGAATGGGAGACGATTGCTCATAGCACATGGAACTAATTAAGTTGAAATATTATCAATTATCATCATTCAATAAACATTACAAGACAAATAAAATAATAACATAACAATCAAAATACAACAAAAAACATAAGTCTTTCAATTTAAACTAGGTCCAAGTCCTATATGAGCACGAAGAGAAATCCACAAGAAGTAAACCTGAAACATGATAAAAATAAAAGGTGAACTAAAATAGTTGGTGAGTTTCCAAGGTTTTCACACATAATATAACAAGGTTACAAGTAGCAATTCATGTCATAGGTTATAACTTAGTAAGGTTATAGAACACATATCGTTACAACCAAACCTCAACTTGATTACAAGTATATAAGTTTGGCTAAGTGTATTTGGTTCCCATGATGAACAAGCATACGTCATCAAGAGCCGGCAATACCTCGGCTTTAGCACCAAATAGGCTTGTCAGGCCCAAAGATCTAAGACGTCGCCAGGCTAGCAATATTTAATGATTATAAACAAACTATGTATCTCATATAATCACTTACAACACACAAATAACCATGACAAATAAAGTTGAATTGCAAGTGCATTACAAGTCTCAAACGTTTATAAGTGTATGATGTATAAGTACCATGTTTCACCCCAAAATAGTGTGAAAAATATAAATAAAGGGGCAAGAAAACTCACTTGATATATATAAGGTGATGATAAAAATTTAAACGAGGCTCCAACGATTTTTTTTTACAAGATACCTAACGTATATATATTCTAAGGTTAAGTTTAAAGGTAAGACTAATGAAAAAAATGTGAACTAGGGTTTCACTTGGAAATTTGGGTATTTAAATAGTTAAATGAAATAATGAATTGTTATGTTTTGGTTTAATAACGATGATATAAATCAATTAAGTTCAAGAATAATTAAAAAATGTCACAACAATTTAAGCTATTGATTTAATAGAAATTAAGTATAATATGTGAAAAGAAATAATTTAATAATTAACTATTTAAAACTTGATAAAGATAATTAATTGCATACTTATTTAAATGAGTTTAAAATTATTTAAAATCATTTTATAGAGTGTTAAACTTTTTAAATGATTTACTATTAAAGTCTAAAATAAAAGTAAAGTTTAATATTTAATATCAAGCCGTTATATGATTATTATCATGCCTTTAAAATAGCATATAATAGATAGTGATATTGTTTTATAAGTTTAAAAAGAACTCAAATAAAATTTTAAGGGATAACATTATTGACTAATATATATAACATGTTAAATGTATAAATGAATAATTAATTATTTAAATAACTATTAAAAGAACTATTTCAATAATTATCCATTTAAAACATGTAGATTTATAATGTTTAAAATAATTTATATTTGAACCATAATAGATTTATAATAATTAATAATGTTTTTATAATCCTTGTTATCCTTAAATAAGTAGTTAAATTTAAAATCATAAGTTTTTTTTAAACCTTTAAAATAAATTCTGACATATTCTAGTTAACAAATTAAATTTTATTTTAATTTATTAATATAATATTAATTTTTTATTTAGAAGTATAGCAAAACAATTAAATAAAAAATTTGGCAGATGCCCGGTTTGAATCCGGGACCTCATGCCTATGATGACCGCTCATTACCAACCGGGCTAAAGCCAAGTGTGGTCAAATTCCTCTTTAAAATCTTTTAAACATTAGTTGCTTATTTCCCCCAAATCTTCATGAACCCTAATTCGATTTTGATCCAATTGACCATCCAAACAATGTTGTTACCGAAATCATTCATGGGGCTTTTGATCCCATAATGAAACCGAACATACACACGGTTTTAATTACCTGGATAAATTCCTAAAGGATTAGAACAAGAATGAGAAAGCCGTGACAATCTCGAAGTCGATTTGATACATAAATGTTGATGTTATTCAAATTAACCTTGCAGATAGCTTTTAATGTCGAAGTTAATCGAAAGCCCTCTGTCAATTCGGGTTAATAGTGCTCCGAAGATGGATAATGATAGTGTTGCAGGTCGAGGTTGAACATGGTAGTCGAACGCGATGCTCGGGTGAGTTTGAGACGCATTTGAGGGTTGTATTCGACTAATAGTAATCAGATGGTTGTTTATGTTAGTTTAATTGAATTATAATTAGGATTAAATTCTGAAACGGCCTTATGGTTAAAGACAAATTTCGGTTTCGAGTTGGTATTCCCATAACGCCTCTTAAAATCGAATTAAAGTGTATTAACATGTTCAATTCTTGTTCCTGAAGTGGTTAGGAACGATTTGGGTTCACGATTCTATGGGTTATAGAGGTTTAAAGTCGCCAGAGTTGCCGGAGTTTGGCCAGAGGTGGTCGACAGGGATCAAGGTGGTTGGTTTGGGTGTTTTAAGTAAATTACAATTTAGTCCCTGATCTTTAATCCATTGTTATTTTATGTAAAAACTTTTTAATTTGAGTTTTAAGATTTGCAATTCAAACCCTAAAGTTTGTAAAATCATATTTAGTTAACTAATAAATTTTATTTTTAGAAAAATCTTTATGAACCTTCTAATATTATAAAAACTTTACAATTTAATTTTATATTATAATTAGAAGTCATAAATAACAAACACCTTTATAAGTTTATATAGATTTTAAAATCACAATGTTTTTACAAAATGCTAAATAAATTAAATAAATAGATTTTGAATAAATGATATAATTATTGTATTTGAAATATAAATATAATAAATTTGATTTTTGAAATAGACTCAAAAGTATTCGGGTTTGGGTTTAAGTCTTGAAAAATTGCGGATGTTACATTAGCCTCGAGGTTCTCTATCAGATAGGTAAAAATCATACCAGAGAAACTGAAGGGGTGGTTGAGTACCAGTGCCACGTAGGCATTCGGGATCTGGTCTGAGAGTTCATCAAACCCACCCCTCCTTGACACCATGCAATTCAGTATCACATGCGCCAAGTACTTTAACTAGGGACACAGGTTGCTTTTGTTCAACACACCTGCGTTCCTGAGGAAGCACCCTCTAACTATCAAAGGTGTAGCCTGGTCGGGTGATCTGCATCGTCACCCAGATCGAGTACTCGATGAATATCAGCTGCAGTCACCTCGATATCATGCCCAAAAATGGTACTCCGGATGCTGTAGGGCTCTTGTGAACGATCAACCGATGCCCCCTCCCAGAAGGCCTGCTGTATAGACCTATAGGGAGTGCATGGTGTTGGATATAGCTCTGTGAATTAGGGATCTCTTTAGGAATGCAATGATCCCTGCAAACTCGGCACCGTTTCGAGTTATGGCATCCAAATAGGCACAAATGTTGTGCTTGGGGTTGATGGACCACCTATCAGCCATCAATCTGTAACACAAGACACATAGACATTAGATCACCACACAACAAAGTTCTGTTGAAGTTAACCTGTTTGAGATCAGTCTGGTTCAATCATGCGATTGAACCATGCGACTGAGTTCAGTCGGTTGACCTACCTGGCGACTGAATACAGTCGGGTGACTGAACATGCGACTGAGTTCAATGGGGTGACTGAGCCTGTGATTGGTTCAGTCGGCTGACTGAGCTCATTTGGATTATCCATTTGGCCGACTGAGTCGTTCGGCCAGCTTAATCGTGCGATTGGAGTTCATCCGGGTGTCCAGTCATCTAACCTACCTACTGTCTGTTCGAATGATTCAAATTTTGACCAATTCTTCAAATTAGACACCGTGTTTTGGTTCATTAGACTTGCAATCAACCTACTAATCATTTAATAACCTAGATTTCAACATTTTACTTAGTTTAGTTAGGTTATTTTTCCAATTTCAGTCTCGGGTCTTGGTTAGGGCCAAATGTCATGATTTAGAGCTCAAATCAACCGAAATTTTGTTGAATAGCACCGCATTATACCTGTATAATCACTACAGAACGTCAGAATGTCGAAATAAGTAGGCAAATGATGTCTGAAGAAATTTTGGCAGAGTAACGGTACGTTATGTGATTTTAGGGCTAATTGGGGTGATGAGTTTATGCGATCGACTATGGCCCCTATTTATACTGAATCTGATCTCAATCAGGCGACTGGACCCATTCACTCTGTTCATTCGGGCGATTGGACCTCAGTTGTGCGATTGGTTTTGTCGATCACATTCAGTCGGCTGACTGGGTTTTAGTCGGGCGACTGACTCATTTGGTCAACTCCATTCGGGCGACTGGCTCAATCTTGTAAGCCATTCATGTGAATGGTTCATACTCATGCTCCATTCAGTTGTCTAGGGCATAAGTATGGTCCAATCGTACAATTGGTCCATACTCATGGTCCAGTCGTGCGAATGGGTCATTCTCAGGATTTTGATTTTATGACCATTTGACATTTTACACCCTTTAACTATTGATTAAACATTTTGAGCATTCGATCATCTCAGACATGATCATTTTAATTTTGGAAACTTTTGATCACCTCAGACGTGATCCTTTTAAAACAATTTCTCACCTCAGACATGACTCATTTTACATTTGAAAGCATGTGAGATCACCTCAGACGTGACCCTTTTAAGTGATTGAATTCCAGATTGAATTCCACGCTATAGTTCGACAGATACAACTAAACTGACTCAAACAAAATAAAATTTTAACTAATAGAACTAATCTGTTTCAATGTTTTTGTGTGGAGTGCAAATCCTAATATAGAAATCTACCAGATTTATTTCATTGAACAGACAGCTTCAAGTTATTTTGACCATAAGTGAGGCGGTTTATTATGGAATCATACAAGTAATCAAATCATTCAGGATGTGTTTCCCAAAACATTGAAGCTAGATTCTTGTTTTCATCGAGGGTCATTTAGAAATTTTAGGAAATCATACTGGTACTACGAGGTGCGTACGTGATTGGATTTTCAAGAATTGCAGCCACACTGATTGTCAGTATAATTGTCCACTTAAATTCATACACAGACTTTTAACACAGTTTGGTGATAAAATAGGTCATATTATTCAACCAACATTTGTGCATCCCACGCTTATATGGTAATCAACATTCCATAGGAGATTTTGAGCGGTCTACGAGTATTTTGACAAGAAGATACTATTCTTAGAGCTTTCAAAGAGAAGCTAAGCCTCAGGTCAGTGCCACCGCACAGCAGAGAGGCGGCAAACAACAATGAATTCTAGAATATCTAGGTTATGCTTATCCTCAGGTCAGTGCCATCGCACAGCAGAGAGGCACACAACCTATCTTCTTGTTAGAGCATAATTTTTCTTTTGCACATGACGCATCAACAACATAGGTTATCAGCTTGATTGCGTTTATTTTCATTTTTTCATGCTTTGCTCTTTTAGTGGTCATCCGCACACATTTGTGGCATTTATTTGCTCGTCACCCCTTATTGGAAATAACTGATTGCGTTAACCAGTGATAAGATGGGAACCCACAGTCATTTGAACTGTTTAGTTTAAGTTGAGTTCACCAATGAGGTCTAATCATCAATTGTGTTGAATCTACTGACACATCATGTAGTGGTCTAACAACCTCTAGATCTACTTTCTTTGCATTACCTTAGTAGTAGCCAATGTATTATCATTTTTCCTTTTATATTGCCCAGACATCTCAGACTTATACTTTGAACGTTGCATCAAATTCAATTTAATATTTTAAAGTCCCAAATGTTTTGTTCCTGTGTACTATCATTTTCCATAGTCATTGAATCGGTTTCATAGAGCCGGTCTCATTTCTATCAGCTAGCCCGTCCCCTCTCTCGTTTTTTAATTATTGACTTAACCTATTCTCCCCCTAAAATTCTAAAACTGTAAAATAATTATGTTTTTAGGATTTTAATAGGCCAAGAAATAACAGCAATAAAATTATTTAAAATAGTAAACTATAATAAAGTAAATAAAAGAAACTTTGACTTTACGCATCGGACTTAGCATGATCATCTTCTTGAATTACCTCACTTTTCGTTTTAACGCCATTAACCTCTAACAAGTATAGAAAACGTGGTTTATCAAAAGCTTTTGTATAGAAGTCAGCGCGTTGAAAATCCGTATTTATTTTAACGACATCGATTAGATTCTTTTCAAAGCAATCACGTATAAAGTGATATTTTATGCAGATGTTTTTGATCTTAGGATGTTGGATAGGATTTTTAGTAACGGCTATTGCAGCAGAATTATCAACAAAAATAGGGGTGTTAGAAAATTGTAAACCGTAGTCCTACATCTATTGTTGAATCCAGATGATTTGAGAATAGCAGCTTGCCGCAGCAACATACTCAGCTTCGCAAGTTGACAACGCAACTGATGTCTGCTTCTTACACTGGCACGTGACTAATCTTCTCCCAAAAAATTCACAACCTGCTGATGTAGATTTGTAATTCATCTTGCAGCCGCCATAATCCGAATCCCTGTACGCGGTAAGCTCAAAGTCATCATCATGATGATACTATAACCCAAGTGTTGGTGTACCCTTCAGATAACGGAATATCCTCTTGACCCCGATAAGATGGTTTACCTTTGGTTTTGCCTGATATCTTGAACAAAGACACGTTGCATACATGATATCGGGTCTTGAGGCAGTAAGGTACATGAGAGATCCAATCATTCCTCGGTACATGGTGGCATCAACCAGATCACCATTCTCGTTGGGTGCTACATCATGGTTTGTAGCAAGAGGAGTTCCAGCTGTGGAAGCATTCTCCATATCAACCAACTGAGAATATCCCCGACATACTTGGTTTGATGTAGGAATATCCCCTTTGGTGTTTGATCCACCTGTAACCCGAGAAAGAACTTCATCTCTCCCATGGCACTCATTTCAAAATCTGCCTTCATCACCGCTTCAAATTCTTTACATAATTCTTCGTTCTTGGAACCGAAGATTATGTCATCAACGTAAATTTGAACCAGCAGTAGATCACCATCTTTTTCTTTGATGAACAGTGTGCAGTCAATTACACCTCAGTGAAATCCGTGTTTCACAAGGTGAGTTGAGAGTTTTTCATATCATGCTCTCGGGGCTTGATGAAGCCCGTAGACAGCCTTATCCAGTTTGTAAAATTTGTCCCGATGATATGGATCCTCAAATCCTTCAGGTTGACTGAAGTACATTGTTTCTCGGATTTCACCATGAACAAATGCACTATTTACATCCAATTGACAGACGTTAATCTTCATGTAAGAGGCATAGGCAAGGAAGATACAGATTGCTCCCATTCTCGCCACAAGTGCAAAAACTTCATTGTAATCAATTCCCTTGACTTGTTGAAATCCTTGAACTACAAGCTGAGCCTTGTTCTTGATGATGACACCTTGGTCATCTTTCTTACATTTCAAGACCCATTTGGTGCCAATGACCTTAGCACCTTTAGGTCTATCTACCAGTGTCCATACACCTAACTTCTGGAACTAAAGAACTTCTTCTTGCATGGCACTCACCCATGCCTCATCATTTAGGGCTTCACTAACGTATTTTGGCTCGAATTGAGACACAAAACATCGATAAGCACCATTGTGAAGGTACCCTTTTCTCCATTACTGAGGCATAATCAGCTGTATACAGCTGATTTCTTGTCTGAACTTCTGTTCTAACATCCCCAATAACTTTTTCTAGAGGATGATAGGCGTTTAGGCGTGATCCAAGAGTGGTGGGAACAACTACCTCAGAATCTAGATTATGAACATTTGGTTCGGTATCTGAGGTAGTAGGAGTATGAGGTTTCGAAGACTTAGAGGCATCAATGTCAGATGCTTGTGGACATGCAGTAAGAGGAACCTGTTGCTCCTGAGTGTCCTGATCATTCTCCACGGCTTCATCGTCAGAGGAAGAGTCACTTACCTCGAGTGCTCCCCCTGAGTTGGTAGATGAATCACCTTGGGAGCCAGATGATGTAGATTCCTCAGATGGTTTGTTTAGAACATCGTACATCATTTTGGCTGCTAACTCATCATCAGACGTGGAGAGATGAATGTTTAAGGACCTGAATAATCCATCATAGTCGAAAAAGAAAACGGGTCCTTTTCCAGTAGGTGGGGTGGTGTATCTCTGAATATTGGCATTACACCACACCTCTACTTGAACCGTTGAGTTTTTATAAACTCTCTTATACGGTATGTTGTATCCTAGGAAGATTCCCTCTTTAGCCTTCTCACTAAACTTCCTATCCTGAGTTTTTTAGCAACGTGCATTATGCTCCAAACGGTTTAAGATACTCCAGATTTGGTTTACGT